>JAJGRW010001254.1:134243-251712 GCA_025461045.1 Carex parvula | reverse complement strand
AGAGAGAGAGATTCGCCGCTTTTATTTTCGCGGTTTGACTTCTTGTGACTGGTGCCAGCGCTCAAACCTATGAGAGAATTAAAAGAGAGAGATAATAGAAGTAGAGAATAGTAAAGTGCAGAAAATTAAATAAGGAAAGTAAAATATTTTGGATTTTTCTAATTTTCTGAAAAGTAAATAAGGAAACTAAGAATTAAAAGTACTTTCCTAAATAAAACTAGTATCTATCCTACAATCCCCGGCACGGCGCCAAAAGCTTGTTGAGTATTTTAGATATAGGAATTTGGTACTCTTTTTGCCTTTAAAATTTATAAACCTTCGTACTCAAAGAATATGTTAGTTGCAAGCGCACAACCTATCGATTGTAGTATTTAGGTGTCGATCCGCAGGGAGAGAGGGAAACACTAATTTTTAATAAAGAAAACTACTTTTAAAACTGAACAATAAAAGTAAAGTGGGGGGGTTTTGTGTAAAATCGTTGTTTGAAGGAAAATTAAAGTAATTAAAAGTTCGTGACAAAAAGCAATAAAATCGGGTGACAATCAAGTTTGAGAAGTCTAGGGGTATTCGGTCCACAATCCCTTGCTAATTCTATCTACTCGGTTTGTTTAAATTCATGTTTGATTATGACGGGGTTTCTAACCTAAGTTAGCCTTTGGAACAAATATTAATACAAATACCTTGGGTGGACGGATTAATGTGCCTCGAATTCTAGGGCTGTCACTAACCTAGAGGGATATTTAATCACGTGCTTCAAGTGTATATATCGATATTTGTTCTAAGGTGTCCCAATCAAGTTTTGGCTTCACCGCTAAGTCCTTCGCCACACCCTAATCTTAATTTCTATATTTCCAGATTTGAATAATAGAGTTCGGTCGCTTCAATATTCAAATCCCAAGGTATTTGCAATCACAATTTATACTATCCTATATGATCCTAATCTACTTTTAATCAAGAAGACTTAAGCGGGACGCTACAAGTCAAGCACAACAAGTTGCACTATCCTATATGATCCTAATCTACTTTGGGTCTAAATGATCAAAGCGGGACGCTACAAGTCAAGTCGTAAATCATGGAACATCACAAATGATAAATCATGGAAATTAACATCAAATCAAACAATCATAATAAAAACTAAAATCCGAGTAAAATAGAATTAAACAAGTTCATGCTACATGACCTAAACCCCTAGAGAGAAACTAGCCTCTCATGGAGATGCAAGTATTCATCATGAATTCAAGTACAAAATAAGTAAAGACAAAGAGAAACTAACTAGAGAAATAGAATACACCCTTTCCCTAATCAAAACCTTAGTCTTCCTTGCAATTGCTGTGAGAATTTGCCTTCCTTTCTCTTGATTCGCTCCTGTGGTTGACGCTCTATCTCGTGAATTTCTCTCTTTGAATGGTGATGATTATGGAGATGAAATTTCTTTCCTTTTATAATGGATCTGGAGCATATGGACGTGGGGAATCACTCTAAATCTGTCACAACGTGTCCCCACGTTTCCACCTTCTATTTTCCACCTTTTGGGACGTGGTCTGATGCGCCGAAAATAGAAAATCCTCAAAATGGCAGTTTTTAGGCTGAATGCGGCCCAAGTGCGCCCGCACTGCGGTCGCACGCGCTTCATTTTCTGTTCTGAATTCCACTCTAAGTGTTGAGTGCGTCCGCACTGCTTCCCAGTGCGTCCGCATTACTCTCGGACTTTTCTGTTCTTCTTTGGCTCAGGAGTGGAAATTTCTCTAAGTAGAAAATGCGGGTTCCCTGCGGTCGCACTCTGGTCGCATTTTCCTTCTAAGTTGCTGGATTTCTTCACAAAAATTCGGCTAAGTAGGAAATGCGTCCGCACCAATGTTTAGTGCGTCCGCACTCCTCTCGGACATTTCTTCTGGAGCTTGCTGGACCTTGGATTT
Organism: Carex parvula; assembly: GCA_025461045.1. NCBI lineage: Eukaryota > Viridiplantae > Streptophyta > Magnoliopsida > Poales > Cyperaceae > Carex > Carex parvula. Next base: position 249,796 of record JAJGRW010001254.1, on the reverse strand, counting down.
TTCTTCCAAGTGCTTAGTGCGGCCGCACTAAAGTTCAGTGCGTCCGCACTTTGGTCCTTTTTCTTGTTTTCCTGCGAATTTCACATAGACAAATGCAGTAACTTGATTCTAGGGGTATTTAATCCTAAATTATACTAAAATACATGATAATTGGTGCTATTACGTGATGAAAACCTGATCGAACATATATATAAATTAAACCTATCAGTGGGCCGGGTTAAGCAAGTCGCGGAACCGAATTTTTGGACCCAACCCGCGACGACCGACCCGTTTGAACCCCCAGGACCGACCGGACCCAACCCGTGCAGAAACCGTGCCAACCTGGACCCAATTCGTGCCAATCCGGACCGAACCGTGCTAACCCGAACCGTGCACCATGCTTGGACTGGGTCCAGTGAACCGCGATTGCAAATTTTTTTTTTTGCGGCAACCAAGAATCGAATCGAGGATCTATTGAATAAGCAACATATTACTTACCACTACACTATCTCACATTTGTTGTCTAAAACTACTAACTTTTATATTTAAGTTATACTTGAGTTGATTTTTAATATTTAATTTATATAATACATCTTAATTAAATTAACATATTCATATGTTAATTGATATGTTAATTCTATAAACTTTAATTTGAATTAACATATGTACTTCTTAATTAAAAAATATTTTATACTATTATATGCAATATATGAGTATTGGAGAGAAGTGCTATTAGTTTGCATTAAGGAAATTTTATACTCAATATATAAGACTACAGATCGGTAAATAGCTGCCTATTATAAAATTAAGAAGATTCATATGTTATTTTTTTATTAAAAATATTTTACAAAATATAAGATTTTAAAATCTTTTTAATTAAGAAGATTCATATGTTAATTTAAAAAATTTACAAAATATTTTACAAAATTAACATCTTAAAGATTTTAAAAATATTTAATGCAAACTACTCTACTTTCAAATTAACATAATTAAAGAGATTCATATGTTAATTCAAAAGATTTTACATAATAAATTAATACCATGCATTACAGCGATTGTTATAAGGATTAAGATGTTAAAAATATTTTACAAAATAAACTAATACCATACCTGTATCAGTATGTGTTTATCTAATAAAATTCTTCATTAAAAAAATTTATACTTAATATGTTATATGCAGTATATGAGTATTGCTGAGAAGTATAAGTAGTTCGCATTATATAAATTTTATACTAATAAGACTTCAGATCTGTAAATCGTTTGAGACATTATAAATATTTTATACTAATATATATCTAATAAAATTGAGACACTCATTTGATGTTATAAAAAATGAATGATGCGGAAGAAATTAAATTAATGTGATATGATAAAGTTAACAATATCAAAGTAAATGGTGGAGCCTTTCTTATTTGGTACTTTTCAAATTTAAAATCACAGGAGAGTAATGTGGATTGTGGAGAGAGAGTAGGGAGAGGAAGGAAGAGAAATTTGAGATATTTTATCAAAAATATTTAAAAGGAGATATTTTATTTGATCTTTTCTTTTCTGGAGACGGAGCAGTTTGTAAAATATTTCAATATTGGATTTGGCTCCATTGTAACAAGATTTTCAGATCTCTTTACTTTGATTTTGATTTCTCTAGAATTTTGTATAAATTTGTATCAAAATTATGGGAAATGCATTTCGTCGTCCATAATTTTATCACCCCATTCTCGTCTACCATTCTTGTGCTGACAAGTGTTTTTTAATTATTTTTTATTTTGAATTATGTTCATGGTATACATATAAAATATATAGGGATGACATATGTCAGAAAAAAAAATTATACAAGGTTTATATTTGAAAATCTTGTATAATCATGTATTAATTAATGTGAATAATGTACTAATAAGTGTGAATAAATTGCAAACCATGATAATTAGTGCGAATAAAAAAAAGCCATGTATTCTAACAATATATTAATTGTTACCATGTATCAATTAGTGTATATCTTGTATTAATTAGTTTATTCAAACAATATATTAACAAGTGAAAAAGAGTGTACCGTGTATTAAATAGTGCGAATAAAGGACAATTATGTATGTATTATAAATTTGATTTATAGTTTGAGGTTGCTTTAAAATAACAAAAAGAACAAAAAAAAACAGAAAAAAAAACAGCAAAAAACAGCACAAAAAAAAGAGCAAAAAACAGGAAGAAAAAAAAGACCGGACCGGATCCGGACCAAACCGTGGACCCGTGGAACCGGGGGGTTGGGCACGGATTTGGATTGACCGAACCAAACCCAACCTGTGGAACCCGACCCGTGCCAAACTGCCGTTCCGTGCCAACCCGTGCCCGTGTCAACCCGGACCGGCTTGTTTGAACCGAACCATTTTCAATACCCTACCGTTGACACAATAGCCAGACTTTAAATATAATATGTAACTTATTGAGAAATAATTGTTTAAAATTTCTTGTTTACGAAAAAAAACAATTATTTTCTCTAATTTTAAATGTTCAGATGCTCCTGACAGTACGGTGCAGATTTAGATCGAAAATCTAATTAGCACCGCCCCTGATTTACAATTTTAAAAACAATTATCTTCTATAATTACTTTATATAATTGATTCTCATAATTCAAAAATCTGACTCTGCTCTATCTCAAATTTCCAGATCAAAACTCAAAATTTCAGAAAAACACTTTAGTGGATCCGGACTCCCGCAAATAGGCTCTCTTATAAAGTCGCCAAGGGCACATCAGTAATACACATAATGAGCATATCACCAATTCACCACTCATCTCTTCCCAGTTGTTGGCTTCTTTGTAGCGACACCTTTTTTTTCCTCCAAAGTCCAACTAATCTCCGCCCATTTGTCTATACCATTTCTCTTTTGAGAAAATAGAAGAAAGCTACAAACTTGATCCCCGCGTGATAAATCTTCAAAACTCTCCTCTCATGGCGGGTTCCCCTGACGAACTGCACCTGAGAAAACGCCCGCTGAAGATAAACACCAAAACAACCCCAGAGGAGGAAACCGCCACGAGTGTAACCAAATGGGAAGGCGAGCCGGTGAGTCCGGCCGGGCGGCTATTTCATCAGCCAAACTTCAATTGTCATATAATTTCTATCTTTGGATTTGGCACGCCGGTTAATGTCGACACCTTCATCGAAGGTCTCGAGGCGACACTCGTCAGACATCCCCGCTTCTCGAGTATACCGGTGAGACATACCTTGCAGCCCTTTACATAATTTTTTTCACTTCATTTTATATGGGTATAATGATTAATTTAGTTGTATATAGTAGTTTGCTTGATCTTCATCATCACTATTTTGGTTTGCACTTTGCACTTGCGTCCTCCGAAAGTTGCGCTTTACATCTTAGGCCCTAAAAAGTCAGATTTGTGGATTGTGGTGTCCAATCAGTGATTAATTTATCTTTTCATAATCTCCTCTCTATTGGTCCAGTACTCCAAGGTGAATCACCTTTATATCGTATTTTTTTAATTTTTTTAATTTTTTGAGGTGAAGCCCTTATCATAAAAATTTGGACTATTTCTTAATTTGTGCTTGTCATTCTTACGCAGGGCCATGCTAATCTTCTTTGTATGGTTCCAATTTTAACGGATGTCTCCGAAGAGAATTTTTTATAATCCTCTCTATCATGTGTTTTGAATGTTCTGCTCCTAACTTCTAGAAGTTATTTCCACAAAAGCCGTTGCATATTTCAACCTTCCTAACGTTATTTTTTTCTTTGGTTATAAAGATCTTGTTTATATCTACATTCTACAAGATATTTTTTTTTTTCTCGGCTTAATTACTTAGTAGCGGGTTATACGTAGGACTGCCAAAAAAGCTTCTAGTTTGTGATTTGATTGACTTCGATTCAAAAAAAGAATCGCAATTAACTCGTTCAATTGAAATTCGTTTTGAAACAAATCAAATCAGTTCAGTTCGAATCTTATTCAAACTCAAACTCAAACTCAAATTGGATATAGTTCGTTCGAAATTGGTTCGTGAACTATTTAGATTCAAATCTCAAATTAACATGTACCGTTCAAATTAGAGCAACGCTAGTGGCTCAGTGCAAAATCAAAGTTTCATTTCAAATATGTACAAATAGGTATTTGATATGATCAGATAATGCAATGCTTAGTTTAAACTATCTAATTTTCAAAAAATAAGTAAGGGCGGTACGGCTGCCAGAAAATCTCGTAGTTCGTGATTCGATTGACTTTGATTCGAAAAAAAAATCACAATTAACTCATTCGATTGAAGTTCGTTCTGAAACAAATCAAACCAGTTCGTTTCGAATCTTATTCAAACTAAAAGTAGAGTAAGTTTGATTTGGTTTTATTCGTTTGCAGCTCTACTTATATGTGTCTTGAGTTAATTTTTGTTTATTTAAAAAAATAGAGAGTAGGGGATAAAAGAAAGATTTAATCATTTAATTTCCGTCAGAGATACTGGTCGTTGTCTTTGTCGTTAGGTTCCACAGTTGTTGCGTACCCGAAAGTTTCAGGAACGTTATCCTCTGCGGAGCTTAAAAGCTCCGCAGACTGCGGTTCTTTTAATCTGATCCGTTAGTGGTCCGTTAGTTTTAACTTTGCACGAATCTAAAAGCACAATAATATTGCCCCCTCCGTTAACCCGATCACAAAGCGGCTGAGAGTTAATCTGGTCCGTTCATTTGCTCCGCACCTGCGGAGTTTTATAAAACTCCGCAGAGGATAACTACCCAAAGTTTCAACTGCTCTTCAGAGATTGTACAGTAGGCTTTAATTGGTTAGGTTGCATCTGAAAAGGGGAATTTTTTATCAATAGAAATTATTAAATATAGCTGTACGAAAACAGAAAGAGTACCTCATTTTCAACAAATATAGAAAGATCTGACTCAATGGTCCAGATCCATCAATAATCTGATTTTCTGTGGCCTGATTTTCTGTACCGAGAGAATTCAACTATTGAGAGGGCTGCTAATGTACCTGATTTTCTGTGGCCCTCTCTAGCAAAACACTAATGTAACCTGATTTTCTGTGGCATCTGGACCGTTGAGACCATTGAGAAAATCAAGTTATTGATGTCACAGAAAATTAGATTATTGATGGATGTCACAGAAAATCAGGTTATTGATGGATCTGGACCATTGAGACCGATCCATAAACTTGGATCGGACTCATTGAGTCAGATCTTTCTATATTTGTTAGAAATGAGGTACTCTTTCTATTTCTGTACATCTGTTTTTAATAATTTCTATAGATAAAAAATTTCCTCTGAAAAGTGCATGATAGATTGATAGCTTCATTGCTATTCCAATATTCCTTGCATTGCGTTTTTAAATCCTCCTGTTACTTTATTTGGCAAAGTATATTTTAATATTCTGTTGAAAGAAAAAATGATCACTTGCACCATTCATTATTTTAAAATATCTACAATAGCTTCACGCAAGACGCAACGGATGAGTTATATATTTTTAATTCTGTATCTGTTAATCGTGCGTTGTATGGAATCAAAGTAACTCTGTCGATATTTTTATCTAATATCCTGTCTTCAGGTCTTGTCTTGGGTGATTTATCATTTATGAGATAAAATCTGGAAAGTAATAACTAATAACTTATTTTTTTATTTTTGGGATGTAAATTTTTTAAAAATATTTGGGATTTGAATGATCTGATGCGCGAACCTCGGTGCAACCAAATTTGTCAAGGCTGCTTTCTTGTCTATTATGTTCCTTTATTCGTCACTCCAAGGTCCGCATTGATTGTTGCTTTCTCTGTTTTTATCCAATCTGATATTTACCGTAGGAGTCTCTTTCACAGTTTCATTTCACGGCCATTTTGCATGTTGCACTTTTCTAACCACTTGACCAATACGGCGATAAGATGCTGACACCGAGTTACTTATCTTGTACAAATTCTTTTTGGTAGCGATATATTACCGCTACTGATGATAATTGATAGCTACTGTGCTGGGGACATCTAGTTGTGAATAGCAAGTAGTACACGTAGGTTTTTCTAAGTGCAAAATAATTTTTAATATTATTATCCACGTAATTATTAGTCAGCATGTGATTTTTATCGATAAATTATTTGAAAATCTTAAAAGTACTTTCAGATTAATCCAATACAAGTTTCAAAGCCGAAAATAAAGTTACTGCTTTGATGGACATATAATTGATTATGATAAGATATGCATTAAACATTATATTGTAATACGTATTATCACTAAAATAATTGATTTAATTTTATATGATAGCCATTAAAAACTACAAGTTAAACAACTATATATATGACGGAGAGAAACAACTTTTCATTTAATGACAAAAGGCGATGTCTGTTGGATGAAAGATTGCAAGCTTGAAATTCAAATATAGATTATTTAATTAATTTGAGAGGCCAAATCTTCATTTTTATTTTAAAAGACCACAATGAATAGAATAGATAATAATCCTTAAAATCATATTATGTCGACCGAATAAATATTGAGGTGTTTATCCAACAATATTGATAACAAAAAGAATTAATTAAACAAACATTAACCGGATAAATAGTTCATAATTTTCAATTGTTCTGATTCTTACTTGTTGGCCTAACTCTAATTTTGAAGACATATTTGGTTGTGGTCTAAAATTAATGAGGCCTAACACTACAAGAATGGGACAATATTTGTGAGAGTAAAAAATGACTATCCGACAGAAATGTGTTTTTTCTATTAGCGACTGAAGTATCCACGATAGTATACCGACAGTATCTCTCGCGGATACTGTCCCATTCTTGTTGTGTAAGTTAGTTATTCCAACTTAGGCTGACTAAAGTTATTCATGTTTGGTTGAGGTCTAAAGTTAAGTCATAACTTGAGTTATTTCTTATTTGGTAAGAGTTTGTGGTTTAAGTTATGACTGATCAAAGTTATTCATATTACATGTTTTATATTTTTTACTTAGTAATTTATGATAAAATTAATTTATTCAACATTTTATTAGATTTTTAATTAGTAATTTTTGACAAAATTGATTTATACAATATTTTATCATTTCATTTAGTTAATAATTCATATCTTTTAAAATTTATTGTAATTCGAGAATTATATAATTAACAAGTTTGATAGACGAAATGTAGATATTTGAATTATATTAAATTTGATATTTGTAACCTTAAGCCACATATGTGGACTAAACGTTAAACCACCTTAATAGGTGGCTTACTTTTTACGTTTTAGGCCGGTCTAAAAATCGACTTATGCTATCTTAGTCTAGTTAATTAAATCACGTTTGACAGTTTAACCAAGACATAAACCCTTTATTCTATAGTTTAGGCCTCAATCAAACATGACCAAATAGAAATAGCATTTGAGATATACCACCAACACAATATACACGCGCGTAAATATAATATGGCAATGTTTTTTTATCGTTATGTTAATTTAAGGCGTGCGCGCCTAAATGCGTAGACTGCATTGTCCCAACAATATAAGACAGCGGCAACAATTTTGCAACCAATTATTGCAAAAAACAAACAAAGAAATCAATGCCATGGATCAAGCATACGGCATATTGTTTTTAAATTAATCGGTTACAATAAATATTATCTGTTGCACTATTGCCGAAAAAAACTCGCGCGCTAGTCTCTTATTTAGATTCATCTTTCTTATTTCGTTTTGGCCCCTGCGGCCCTGCCGTTCATATTTGTTTATTATAAAATATTATAGTCTTAGATAAATTGCGGTTTATTTTGATTTGGTACAAATAATATAATAAATCGGTGCATTTTAAGAAACCGAATTTGTCAGTTGGGTCTGTAGAAAATTTTCAGTCCCACCCGCCATATGAATGGCTACACAAAAGGGTTGGGAAGTTGGAAGGAAGAGAGAGAAATCGCATGAGTTAAAGATGAAAGAGGATTCGATTTTCTGTGGCAAAGGAATACATGTAAGTTCGTGATACCAAGGAATGTAAATTAACAATTCAGTTTCTTAAAATGCACTTAATTTTGCATTCGGTTCTTTCCACCAAATCAAAATTCAACCACAATCCATCTAAATATATATATATATATATATATTATTTTTCATAATATTTCTATAAATTAAATATTTTCCCTGTAGCTTGTCTCTTTCTCCATAAAATTATTCTTGTCGAACTTTTTCAGTTACCACCTCAATATTTCAAAATTCTGACATTACTACCGATTTCTAAAAATTCAAAACTTAGCAGTTAGCACATCTGTACCGTGATGCTGAGTACGACTTGGGATACTTTTTTTTTTTTTGAAAATAGTGATGGTACCACCGATTTCATATTAAAACCATAAAATTTCTTTTTACCAATTTAAGTAGCTCAGTATAAACCTATCATATAAACTTTAAACTTCAATTTAAGTAGCTCAGTAAATTGTTTATATAATGAACTTGTAGAATATCAATTATTATTATTTTTAAATTTTTTTAACTATTTTTTATGATTTATAAAAGATGGCAAAAAATAGTCTAAAATATTGAGAATTTTTTTTATTTTTAAATTATTTTTTGTCATATTTCATAAATCATAAAACATAGTAAAAAAAATAGAAAAAATAGAAAAAATTAGTATTCTACAAGTTTATTATATAACTAATTTAATGAGCTAATTGAATTGAAGTTTGAAGTTTAAAGTTTATACGAGTCTTACTCAATTTGAAATACTGATAACTAAAAAATTTAGAAATGGATAATGTGTCAGTTAAACCGCTCCAGCGATGGTTCAGATCGGAGACCTCCAGTTCGTCGCGCGCCTCTTCCCTGTCTCTCGCTCGCTCTGCATGTATCTGCCACGCTCGATTTGGGATTGCGACTTGTGGATTCTCTGTAATTGGGAAACCTTGAGTCCTACTAAAATCAAAAGGCCTCGTGTCTCTCTTGCTTCTTTGGACTAAAAGGTACGGTTCAGCAATAGTCAAATTGATATAATTCGTATGAATTTTTTCTGGCATAGTGCTATGCTAGGACAAAGGAAGATGCATCCTTTGCAAACAAAATTATGTGGGGGCTAAATAAATAAAAAAATCTAAAGCAATACTGAATTCACCAGAAAAGTATATATAATACAGACTTATTTTGTTATTTTGCTCGTCACGACTGTACGGATGCTGAATTGTTCCAAACACTATTAACACTTCTCTTAAGCGTTCTATACTCAGCTTTGATGTTTACACGTACATAAGTTTGTATTATTGATACGTCAATTGGTATTATACTCGTTTTGACATACTAATTTCATACTTGTGCGATAAAATTTGACAGCAACTGTGAATGTTTTTCTCATCATCTCTTACTGTTATAGGTGCTTGATGAATCAGACAGTAAGAAAGTGCTTAGATGGAGACCGGTAGAAGTAAACGTGAAAGATCATATCATCATTCCTTCTCTGTCCTCGGACCCCACCTCTCCTTCCTCCAACGACCGGCTAGTCGAGGACTACGTGTCCTCTCTCTCTCTGACAACTGTGGACCACAGCAGGCCACTCTGGGAGTTCCACATCATCAACATCCCTTCCCATGAGTCGGCTTCGGCCGCAGTGTTTCGAGGCCACCACTCGCTTGGTGATGGTATGTCTCTCACCTCCCTTCTACTAGCATGCACTAGACAATCTGATGACCCAACCAAGCTTCCTTCACTACCGCCACGCCGTGCTGGATCACTCTATGCCGGGCCAAGGCCGGAGAAGGGGATTTGGGCTTTTCTGTTGTGGATCTTCTCCTTTGTAGTTCTTTTGTGGCACACATTTGTCGATATGCTATTGTTTGTGGCTAGCATGCTGTTTTTGAGGGATACTGAGACGCCATTGAAGGGACACAAAGGGGTGGAGTATGCCAGGAAACGGTTTGTGCACCGAACAATACGGCTCGATGATGTCAAGATTGTTAAAAATGCCATGGGCTGCGTAAGTGTCACTTTCTTTTGTCTTTTTATGATTGCATTCTAATTTTACAGTGTACAATGTGATATACACTTGAGCTAGTTACACGTTGGAAGTTCAGAGATCAAAATTTATATGATCGATAGCTTTTATTAGGCCTTTTGCTGCAAATGAATTGAATTTTTTCTTTATTCCTTTAAAGTAATGGGATTTTCATGGCTGCCAATACTAAAAAGTAAAAATGATATTAAACATTACTTTTGTTACATTCTGCAAGGAAGTTTGCTACTCTTCCTAGGCTTAGTTAGTTATCTCTTTATGAGAACATGACAGCATTTGTGTCATCTAGGAAGGGAGATGAACTTTTTAGTTTAATTTATATCTTGTAAGCAGGGATAAAAAACATTAGTATAATAGTTTCTAACAATACCACAACTTTAACAAGTATCAACTGTTGCACATAGACGCCCCTGAGAATTCTTTTACCAATTTAAGGTTCAAAAGAGATTGCTTTTGTTTTCTTGCATGTAGAACCTCTTTTTTTCTCAATTTATTTTTAGGATTAATTAAAGAGATAGATGATAGCAGAAAAGCTCAAAATTTCACTAATCCTAATTTGTATTCACAGACTGTAAATGATGTTTTGGTGGGGGTCACATCAGCAGCTCTTTCTCGATATCTTTATAGGAAACACTGTAAGTAATCACACCTGGTATTGATTCAATTTTTTGTATATCAATACATGCTAATAATGGACTTCACTTCTACACTACCATTTATACTTACAAGCCTGATAAAAAGTTGTTTCTTTGCTGGTACACTAGCAATCTATGATGAGACTTGGCAAGTGCTAAATTTATGCCGGAGCATCAAGTAATTGCTAAGAAAGCCAAAATAATAATAACAATAAAAGTGATCGGGCGCTATGATTGTTTATTATAATCACCTGATAATTCAGTAAGATGTTGAACTGCACTTTTTTGGTTTTTCTCTAAGAGAATTATCAATGAATAAGTTTTTCTCTAAATTGCATTTTTCAGGTGAGACAAACGATGAAAAGAAGTTTCCCAGGAACACCCGTGTAAGATCAACACTTCTTGTGAACATACGGCCGACACCTGGAATACATGTTAGTCTTAGTTTATAATCAAATAGTTCTTGTGTGAGCCATAATGTAGTTATTGGCACAAGCTCGTAATGGTCAAAACTTAATAAGCGAACCAGTGAACCAAACTTATATAGTTCAGAGGACAACAATTGTGAAATTTACAGCAGAGAAAAAATCAGAAGCCGTTAATAACTAATAAATCAAAATATTGCCCTGCAAGGAGAATAAGCTGCCAAGGAGTGATTTTGTTATGTTATTTTTTTTTGTTCCAAAATAGGCACCACAATATAAAATGGAGAAAAAAACCTCAATTATGATTATGTCACAAAATAGAAATTAGGATATGTTTTGTGATTATTTTCCTAACAAGCAGGATTTAGCTGAGATGATGGAAGGAGGTAAAAATAATGCAAAATATGGAAATCTCATAGGATACATGATGCTTCGGTTCCCTGTTGTAATCCATGAAGATCCTTTAGATTATGTACGCCAAGGAAAGGCCATTGCTGCAAGGAAGAAAAACTCACTCGAAGCTGTATCAACTTATTTCAGTGGAAAACTGATCCTGAAGCTCTTTGGCATTAAGGTTTCCATCTTACTTTTGAGATATGCTCATAGTTGAAGCTTTTATTAACCTATACCAGTCAGTGCTGATTGGATCTTAAGTTAATTTACTCTTTGGTTCAACTTGAGGCTAAAATTCCCTTGGTCCATTGAGGTTTTAATTTTCCATCTTGTACCATGGGTACCATGCATATACTTCTCACATCAGATGATCACAGACCTGAATTGTTGCACCCCTATCGTACGATTTTGTTGTTCCAGGCATTAGGGCTAACAAGTCAATGACAGCTGTTCCCTGCATTTATGTTTAATTAAGCACCAAATAGGACAAGAAGAACATCAAGTACTGAAAAATGCTGAACTACAGAGTTCTCAGGCACCCAGCTGATACAACTATTAGACTCCATGTACCATGTTAATGAATCTACAGTTCCTGAGCAGGCAGCTTGTTACCAGAATAAAGGCCTTGGTTGAAATTACCAACTTACCACCTTTTTAGTTACTGTTTCTCTCTGGAAAAGGTCAAATTTTTAAGATGAAATTTTTTAATAGGTTGCATGTGCACTGTCACATAAAGTACTTATGAACACGACCTTGTCCTTCTCAAATCTCATGGGGCCGCTTGAGCAGATATGCTTCTATGGTCATCCTATTGTCTACATTGCTCCTAGTGTATATGGCCACCCACAGGTTAGTTTTTCTCCATAAAATAAACCCCCTTCCCTCCTAAGTCCTAACACACACATGCACACACAAAAAGATGCATATTTTAGTAGCTAAAATACTGGAAATCCAAATAAGATAAGTAATCAAATTTTAACTTCTTGGCAGGCTCTAACACTTCATTACCAGAGTTACATGAACACGATGAAGGTTGTTATGGCAGTAGATGACTCAGTCATCTCAGATTCACACCAACTTTTGGATGATTTTGTAGAATCTCTCAGCATTATCAGAATTGCAGCTGAAAAATAATTTCCCAAAACCTTGTATAATTAAAACAGCCAACCTTGTATAATTTCCCAAAAGCATTAGAGAAAGAAACAATGGATGGTATTGCTGGGTTGTGGCGTAGGGTATTCATTATTTTGATTACATTGGAGAGAAATTGTAAATAGGATGATTGAATTGGGCATAGACTATGATTAGTTAGTTATCTGGGTATCAGTGGCTCTAGAGGAGTGGTACTCCTCCATTTTGTAACTAAACTTTGTTTCGTTTTAATGAATGAAACTGGGCCTAGGTCTCTTTACCCAAAAAAAAAAAAAAAAATTGAGCATAGACTTGATAGTTAAATTGTTGTACATACTATGATAGATTACATTGTATAAAGCGACCAGGTCTATTCTCTCCCAAGCAATCAGTATTTGATAATTTTACTTTACAGACAAAACTCTAAAGGAAGGCCGCAAATACTGTAGGTCAAGAAACAAGATGTTGCAATTCGATTATTTGTTTCATTTCTTCTTTTATATATTTCAAATTTTCCTTGGCTTTTCTGTAGATGCTATGAGAAGCACATTATGCACAGGGAAAACGGTATAGATAATATCTACGGGATGGATAATATCTAGGGGTGAAAACTGTATGGATAATATCTGTTCCGTATTCAAAAAATTAGATGTGGATATCTGATATCCGAATATCCGTGTGGATATGGATACTAATATGATTTTACGTTTCAATTATCCGTATCCGAATAATAGATATATATATATATATATATATATATATATATATATATATATATAGAGGGGTTAAAATGCACCCTCCCTTTTGTGCTCCTAACGTGCACCCTTCCCTCATATCTTCATTTTCAAAGTTCAAATAGTCGATTCGAACCTTCCAACGTGTTCTTCATATTAAAATGTGCTTGGAGACCAACTTTTACATTTTTTGGAAATTTTTTACTATTTTTTCAGAATTTTTTATTAAACTAAACAATAATAAAAAATTCAGCAAAGTGATGATTTTCAAAAATTCTGAAAAATAGTAAAAAATTTCCAAAAAATGTAAAATTTGGTCTCCAAGCACATTTTAATATGAAGAACACGTTGGAAGGTTCGAATCGACTATTTGAACATTGAAAATGAAGATATGAGGGGAGGGTGCACGTTAGGAGCACAAAAAGAGGGTGCATTTTAACCCTCCTCATATATATATATATATATATCATATATTTTAATATTATGAAAAAATATTGTTATTCACCATTAAAATTCGATAAATATTATGAACTTTAGTATTTTTTAATATTATTTTAATAAATATCCGATCCGTATCTGTATATGTATCTGGCTGATATCCGATCTGTATCTGTATCCAGAAAATTAAAAAGGGATATGGATATGGTTTTACCACTATCTGCTTTGTATTCGCTCCATTTTCATCCTAATAATGTCTGACCCGCTTCCCCCAACTCTGGATACTATCATTCAGCAATATGAATTAAGGAGTGAAGGATTAAGAACTTAAGGAGCGCTAAGGAGTTTGCATTCGGCAAATAATAAAGATTAAGATTGTAGTATATATTTGAATAAAAAATATATATGAGAAGTGAAAGACTATTTTATCCCTTCATGTTGTTGTCGTCATATGATATGATTGATCAATCAAATTGACTTATAATTTTAATTAGAAGTAATTAATATATTTCATCAAAATTAATATGTGTTAAATGTGACCATGGTTTATATTTTTTTTTCTCCAGAGACGGAGTTATGTTGGATAAGTCAAATATAATTAATGTGTTATGTCAAACGAACTAGAATTTTTTATCAACAAAAGACGCTGATTAAAATTACCATTACAGTTGTACCACCCATGGACTAGTAGCTGTATCGGCCACCGTTAAAAAAACTGATAAAACATATATGCACATGCCAACACGGCTTGGCATAGTTAACACGGCTTGGCATATTCTCTCACAAATTATTTCTAATGTCCGTTCAAAGTAAGTCTCCAAGCTGTGTTTCGTTAAGACCAGTGGTAATTCCGGATTGCTCAACATCTTCATCATCATCTTCCTTGTCTATTGCCCGCTCCTATCTAAAAAAATATCATTTTCTGTTTCAATCTCATTATGACGTTTGATGAAATTATGTAAAATACAACATGCAAACACAACACTACTAGAATCTCCGTTTTTACCAACGGGAGAAAAATGGCTTGTTCCAACGGCTACCCGTTGGAATAAGCCCAAAAAACGTCATTTCTAACGGCCGCCGTTGGAAATACTACCGTCGCAACAAGCCTCCATGGAAAAACTCAAAAAAACTGTTATTTCCAAGCGCTACCCGTTGGAAATAGTTTTTTTGGCTTTTTCCATACGACAGCCGTTGAAAAAGGTACGCATGGAAATAGTTTCACACCTGACCCCTGTCAGGATTATTTCCAAGGGACTGTGGACGGGGCCCACTTGAGTATTTCCAAGGATGACTGAGGTGGACCCCACTGAGTATTTCCAAGGATGACTAAGGTGGGCCCCACTTAATTATTTCCAAGGATTGGCGAACCTGGGACCCATTGAGTATTTCCAAGGATGACTGAGGTGGGCCCCACTTGAGTATTTCCAAGGGGTAGCGAACTTGGGACCCACTAAGTATTTCCAAGGCTGGTTAAGGTGGGGCCCACCGAGTTATTTCCAAGGGCAACGAACGTGGGACCCACTGAGTATTTCCAAGGCTAGCGAACCTAGCTATTTCCATGAGCTAATATGTGCATGGATATACCCATGCAAATAATAACCATATATTGCATCATATCAGCATGCCTAATTCTACAATCCTCCCTATATCAATCCAGTACTCTTTTACATTCCCCATTTCCAGTTGAATCAAATAAACATAAACACATTGATATACATATCGAAAGCATGCAATAAACATTAATCAATATAGTATAATTATCACACATTGTACCAAAATACCACAATGCATTACAATAACAATTTGATATTCTTGGTTAAGAATACTAAAAGGTAATACAATATAATATTTAGATAGTAAAAATCTATAGCATAACCATCCTTGCCAAGCACAACGCCAATCCGAATTAGGACCAATTTAATATCACTATTAGCTTGTCGTGCTTTTGCTTCCCACACTCTACAAACATAAAAAAGTACAACTGCACCACATAAAATGATAGCCATAACTTACATCTACATCCGACTTGGTAAAATAACAGCAAGAAATGAGATCATTACCTTCGACAAGTAATCCTTTTAAGATGGTCTCGTCTCTTTTAGATGGCATTTCCTTCTACTATTATAAGATATTGCCATGTAGTGAAATCTAGTACAAACCAATATTTACAAGTTATCTTGAGAGTATTATTGCATACTTGTTATTATTTGCATATACCCACCAAGCATATATATATTATGAATAATATCAATTAATTTTCATATTGTACTGGCAGTACACATGTTAAGATATAGCAAATATTTTTGACAAAATTACTTACATGTCCATGACAGCAACATTGTTGGATCCATAATAGTTCCAATCCACATCCCAATACCTAATATGTGCATTTAAAATGACCATTAGGATCTGATCGGAACCATGAGGGTGTAGTTAGAGTTCAATAGAGATGATTTCTAATTGAATTTTGTTGATCGGAATAAAAATAGAGAAGAATTCAATTCTTTACTATTAATTGATTGAAATATACACATGATAAAAGAGATATGATTTCATTTGAATAAAAATGACTTTTGTGCCCTTTAAACATATAATTAAAAAAGATTAAAAGAACAAAGTGACACTTAAGTACTAATCTCTTCATCCAGTACCAGTAAATACATTCGCTAATCCACTCCTATCCCAATCTCTAATTGTATGACCAGAACCAGTAAATACACATTGAGAGTACAAATTACTCAATTTTCAATTTAATAGGTCAAAAGTCTTCAATGGTTATAAACAAAAATAACAACCAAAATTAACAAATCTAACACCAACCCTATGTATGTTTTTTACAGAAAAACCAGAGAAACCCATTGAAGCTGACAACGTGGCTGGAGCAAACTACTTCCAATTTTACAGAAACCCCTCCTAAAAGTTGCTAAATTACAACATCCAAAACTCCCATACAAAATATAGAAGAGCCAAAATCTATAAAAAAACAATAGTGCATACTATATAACTAGATAAAAAAGGAAACATAACATAGAGAAAAGAATAAAAAATATTTAACTACTTAGTAAATACTACATACCTAATTATCAACTGTTCACAATTATTTATTAGAAGCAAACATGAATGTGTACAGATAAAGCATGACCAATTTATGCCTAAATAACTAAATCAAAGAAGTAATTGCATAAACGAAAATCTAATTTAGGAGATGGCTCAACAACTAAATGTTGCTTCAAGCAATTATCTTATAGTCTATTTGACTAATTTGCAAAACATATAATTATTGAATTTTACGATTTTCTCTATTATTAGAAAGAATGCAGGTTCAAGACAATTGGAATTGCAATTTAGAGCACTTGGACTAAAGAAATCATCAAGTTATTTACCAAGCATTTAAAATGTAAATTTATAATTGGTAAAGTAGCTTTGATGTTGAAAAACAGGGATAAAACGTTGGAACGATTTACAAAACGTTCAGACATTTTTCTATGTGAAAAATCGGAGATTAAATCGATTAAAAGCTGGAAAAACATTCTAAACGTCTGGACGATTTAAATTATTTCTCAGACTTCAAATTTGCTTTTTGATCGATAAATCTCCAGAGGAAAACGTTCTGAGACGTTTGTAAATCGTCTGAGACGTTTTAGGAATTCTCACAGAAATTTGAATTTTGACCTAATTTGAGTTAAAACGTTGGGACGTTTTATGGCAGAATACTCGTTTGAAAGCTGCCACTATAAATAGAACCTTAGGGTTCTCCTCAAAACAATCTAACCGACCCTAAGCTTTTGAAACCTAATTTTCTGTGAGAGCAAGTTCCTCCATTGTTGTGAGAACACAAATTTCAATATCCCTCAAAACAACCTCAAATCCACTTCACTAATCTTGAGTTAGATTAGATTAGAGTGAGCTCTTGAGCGTTCATCTTGAGATTTCGAACTTAGAGACTTCGTTCTCGATTCTAGTTGGCCGTGTGACTTCCCGTTGGTTGTAAGGGCTCACCGGTTCACAAGTTGTAACCTTTCTCTTTTGGGTAATAGAAAGGCGCACCGAGAAGCGGTTGCGACGCCCCGGAGACGTAGGCATTTTAAGCCGAACTCCGTTATCACTCCTTGTGTCAATTTTCTCTAAACTCTTTTACTTTATTTTATTTGCAATAATTTATATTTCGAATTTAGTGGTGCCTAAGGGACAACAAAGTGGTATCAGAGCGCGTTACTCAAATTAAGACTCACTTAATTCGAGTTTACCGATCTAGAAATGGCACCCATGAGACATGTGAAAGAACCTCAAATTTTCGGTAGCACAACCAAAAATTTCAGTCATTGGAAAAGGACTATGATGAATTATCTTAACATCCTTGAAGTTTGGGATGTCATTGAGAATGGCTATAAACCAAAATACAACAATTCTACCGAAAGTGACACCAAGGTTGAAACACTAGCATCTACCGAATTAAAGAAAATAAATAATCTTGCCGTTAATGCAATATATAATGCGTAAGTGAATCGGTTGCATTGATCTTTGGTAACACAACCAATGCAAAAGAAATGTGGGATGCTCTTGTTGACCGATACGAAGGTAACACCCAAATCAAACGAACCAAAATAGCCGGTCTAGACACCAAATTTGAAACTTTCAAAATTGAAAATGGTGAAAATGTAGAGGATATGTATAATAGACTTATGCATATTCAAAATGAATTCATTGAACTAGGAGAACCACTTTCTAACGATAAAATTGTAGGAAAGCTTCTTCGAGTAATGCTTAGGAGGCCTAGGTGGGACGGATTGGTGAGTGCCCTAGAAGCACTTCATGGGACACAAAAATCATTCACACCGGATGAACTCTATGCCCATTTTCGGAGTTTTGAAGAAAAGCTCATACAAGCCGGTGAACTCAAGCAAGAGTCAAAAACAAAAACCGTGGCTTTTCCGGCTCAAAACAACCGAAACCACCCAAGCTCCTCAAATAACCGTCAATCAAGTGACTCACTCATGATCCAACTTGGACATGAAACCCTCTTGATGCCGCCACCTTAACCAAAATGTTCCAAGCCATGCTTAACTTCGAACACAAATACAACAAGGGATGTGAAGAAGGAAACAAACGGGTAGTTTGCTTTGCGTGTGAAAGAGAAGGCCACACCATCCAAACTTGCTTCAAAATATTTCCCAACTTGAAAAACAAGGATAGCGAAGGGCAACATGACCGAAGGCCTAAGCAAAAGTACGAATGATATAAAAGCAAGAAGAAGGCCAAGGCAATGCAAGCCTTATTTTGCATCGATTTCGATGAAAGTAGTAGAGAAGAATCCGACTCGGAGTCGGGTGATGAACAAGAGGTCAACCTTGCCTTGATGGCAATAGTGAATGAAGATTCGGCAACCATTGATGTGGATACAATCATTGCAAGCAAGAACATAACCGATGAGATCACCATTGAATTTCTCAAAAATCTCATCAATCCACATATCAATAAGGAATTGGAGAACTCTACCAAAGCCACCACACACTCCATCATTGAGGTAGCGGTTGATCCCATCAAAGCATCAACTAACACCATTATCGAGGTAGAGGATGCTTCTATAGAAGATGTAACAAACTCTCCAAATAAGGTACATCTTATCTCTTCTCCTAACCGGTATATGTCTACCATTGATTTGACCAATCCCGACTACCATTTGAATTGTTACCAAGTTAGGAAAGATGAATCCGAAATAGATATAAATAACAATTATATAAAGACAAATGAGACAAGCACGTTCATGGATGAGGCTCTAATTAATTATAATGCGCCTAGGTTGCTTGAGGAATCTAAAAAGGCCATGCTTGAAAAAGAAGGTATCATACAAAAATTGACATCTCAACTTCTTGAATTTGAATCCAAAATCAAAAACTTAGAGTTAGAACTGCTTAAGTCACATACTTGTCAATCACACATAGGAGATATAGAAATGTTAAAAGTTAAAATCCAAACTCTAGAGACCGAAAACAGGGCTTTAAGATCGCCTAGTGAATTCTCAAATGTCACTAGTCTCGATCCCTACTATGTAGAAAATTTGATCAATGCCAATTTGAATCGACAAGTCGGTAAAATGGGCATTGGATACAAGAAGGGTCAAACCTCATTTGAATCAAATTTTTCACAAAGCCCAAAAGAAAATGGGGAACTTACTCAAAGTTTAAACAAGGTCAAGTTCAATCGCAAAGAGTATTTTGATTATCAATTTTACACCAAACATGGTAAAACACCCTTGACAAATGAGTCAAATAAAGGGACAACTTCTCAAACCACAAATGCAAAACAAAACCAAAAGTCTCAAAATTATGCATTTAGGTACAAATTTTCTAACAAAAACCACAAAAATGAGAACAAGTCTCAAAATAGTGATAGGAACACATTCAATCCAAAAAGGTCAAACAAAACTTATTTCAAAGGACCGGATGGATGGTTTTACGAAATTCAAAATAAAAATACTTTACAAAACAAAAACCAAAGAAATGGTTTGATTAGAGATGTTCCCCAACATCACAACAAGTTTGATTCAAACAAAAATAAGTCTTATCCACCTAAATTTACAAATCATAGAAATCAAATTCAAGAAGTGAAGGATAAATATCAAACCACCTTCAAGCATGGTTCAACAAATGTCAAGCAATCAGTCACATTTTGTAACTATTGTTGTAAAATTGGCCACACCTCATTAGAGTGTAGTGTTTGGCGCAGAAGCGCAACGCAAGTTTCGGTACGCTTGAAGGCGTACCTTTTAAAACCACGTTTACACTCCACGAGTAAGGGATGCAAGTGCACAACCCCTATCGTGTAGTATATTCGGGTATCGATCCACAGGAACGGTTAATTGCGAGGTTAGATTCTATCAAACTCAATCAAAAACTAGAAGTGGAAAAGGTTTGGTTTGGTATTTAATTTCCTAAAGGGTCAAATCAAACAATTCAAACAGTTCAATTAGATGTAATAAAATGATTGGAAGAAATGCAAATTGTGTTTTGATTATGGATAAAAGGCGTTCCCAGGGTTTCAGACTTCATCTCTGATCTGCCTCTAGTGGTACGGCCCGTACCAAGTTGGTACGGCTTGGCCGTACTTCACTTGGTAAGGCAAGGCCGTACCACCCTGGTAAGACCCGTACTAGCTTCCCAGAACAGAACCTACCAGTTCGAGTGAATGCATTCCTTTGCTGGTACCTTGTGCTAAACTCTTTAGAAAGGTTCAATAGACCATACCTAAGGTTCCTAACCCTCAACCATCGTTTGTTGGATCAAGATCTAGGTTGGAATGCAATTGATTGCCTTTTAGGGTTTCTACACCCTAGCTGGTTGATTGGAGGTCTAAGGCACCCTCTAATCTGTCGATTAGAGGAGAATTCAACCTTTCGGCTTCAATTCGAACTATTCTACCCTAAGCATTTGATTTGGATGAGAGATTGAGATGATCACATGACCTTGATAGGTTCGATCTAAACCTAGAGGCACATCATACAACAATCACAGCAAGCAAAACAAAAGATAACAAAGAAGATCACAATCAATCAAACTAAAGAGTTCATACAAGATACAAGTCAAAGAAAGTCAAAACAAATCAAGAATCGATCTCTAACCCTAGAAACTAAAAGAACTACTCACAGCACATAATCAGATCTAAAAAATACAATAAAAGGGAGAGAGATAGCCATGGATCGAAGGGATCGAGAGGAGGAAGCTAGATCCGTCGAGTTTCGCCTCTTTCCTCTTCCTTCCTTCTTGCTCCTAGCTCCTTAGCTCTCTTTCTCTCTCTTACTGTGCTCTCAAATGGATCTGGAATGGAATAGATATCGAAATTGGAGAGTTCCTCGCCTTAAATAGCCTCTGCCAAAATTTGAATCTGTCAGGCCGCCTTTAAGTACGGCCCGTACCAAATTGGTACGGCCTGGCCGTACCAGGCGTGATGAGCTGAAAACGGCTAAGTCTGGTGAGACCCGTACCAAGCCTGGTAAGGGTCGTACCTCATCATCTGAATCGCCATTTCTTCGTGTGTTTTGCTCCAAACCTGCAGAAAACAAACAAACACTCAGCAGTACCAAATTCTAAAGATATATCGATGAAATGCACATGATTCTGGTGAATTATGGCACGAATCTGGTACTAAAACAGGCCTAAAATAGACTAAATATGCGAGGTATCAAATTCCCCCAAGCTGAACCTTTGCTTGTCCTCAAGCAAAAAAAGTTTCAAACTCGGGTAAAAGTGCTGGACAACTAAATCTAAATGCGGATACAAGTCTAAATGTGAAAACCTACTTGAGTTTGCTATAGTCAAGAATTTCCAGAATCGATTCAGTTGTAATTCAAACATCCCTTTATAAACCTTGATTCACTCCACCAATTAGTCAATTGAACTTCTTATTTTGAGATGCTTCTAACAATGGAAAGATTAATTACTTAGGTTTGATCGAAACAATTTCATTCTTTTTCCGAGTTAGTGCTTTTATTCAAGGTGATTTTACTTTTCATTTGCCCTCCCCCAAGCTTGAATCAAGCTTAAGGGTAAGAAAGTTGCGAACGAAGTGTGTTGGTATGAGCAAAAATTTCTTTCTTTATTTCTAATTGGGAGACGAGCTCAAAGGCGCCCATTCGAGGCTTATTGCCAGTACTCTTATTTTCTCCATCCTTTCTCTTTTGTTTTCTTGTTTTCTCTTTTTTTTTTTTTTCTTTTTCTTTTCTTTTTGGTTTGCTCATACCATGAATACACACATCTATTGGTATTCATTCATACCAATGGATATTCCAAACTTTCTTAATTTGAAAATCCCAATTCCTAAAGGCACAATTCAGTTTTTTCGAATAATCTCGTTCGATTCAATTCTAAGTTTGTTTCATCTTTTCCATTATTAAAAACATCTCAACCTAAGTAGTTCAATAACCAATCATGGGTTAGTTCCAATTCACTCAGGTCTATCCTAATCACAACTAAATTGTTTCAAAGTTATTCTCAATTCTAGCAGTTCACGCAAATTTTCACCTAACAATGCACGAAAATACGAAAAAAATACAAGAAAAATAACGGTAAAGTAACATGACCTACATGCAAATGTCATCCCCCCAAGCTTAGCCTGAGCATTGTCCTCAATGCTTCAAGACTATGAGATAAAAGAGATAAAAGAAGCTCGGGGAAAAGAGAGCGAACCTGATCAGCCCTCGGGGTGGTCGTACCAGAGCCAGTCGCTAAACCGCTCCTCTATCCCAGTCACTCGCTGCGTGAGATCCTGGAGTGTGGCGCCCTGCGCACGGAGTGTGGCGCCCTGCTCACGGAGTGTGGCGCCCTGCTCGTATAGTGCAACACCCTGCTCCTGACGCATGCCGTACATCAGGTGGTAGACATCCTGGATGGTGGGCTCAGTGACAGGAGGGGGATACACTGGTCGACTGTAGGAGGTGGAGGGGCCGGCAGCGAAGGTGGAGGTGGATGGGTCGGTCTGGTACGTGGTGGGGCCAGCTCCAAAGAGTGAGGTACCTGCACCAAAGGGGGAAGGATGTACCTGCTCGGAGAAGGGGGGAGCCTGGCTGGGGAATGGGTGAACATGAGGAGAAAGAGGAGGCGGCTGTGCCTGCTGAGTCTGGAGTGGAGAGGTGGTGGCATCAATCATATCCTCATCGCCCTGCGGTGGTGGTGGAGGAGGTGGAGGTGGGGGAGGTGGGACCTCAGGGGCAGGCTGCACGCGGGGCGGACGGCGAAATAACCAAGTGCTCCGGTCAGTGAAGGAGAGAGTGACCGGGAAAGGCATGATATAGATGGTCCGCTGGTCAGGCATGCGCCAAGCCCAAGCACCACGCCCATCGCGGCCTGCTGCCTGCTCGATGAACTTGTAGGTGCAGAACTGAGAGAGAGAAAGAGATCGGGAGCTCCTGCACTCCTCGTCGCCGATAATCTGGAGGTGTAAGCGCTCGGCGATCAGAGTGACATAGGCCGAGATGTAGACAACGCCACCCGGCTTGGGCTGCCTCTGGATGTCGATCCAGTGGTGGATCATGGCGAGCATCAGATCGGGCCGCTCGAGAGAGCTGTCGGGGCGCAGCATATGATCCACCAGCTGCAGATCCTCAACATTAGCGCGGGCGAACGTCTCTCCACGCGCAAAGATGGTGCAACCGAGGATACGCAGCAGGACCCGGATGACTGGATGTGGGACATTGAGCTGCTTGTACTCCTTGTTGAAAGCTGACCCGGCAGGGGCGCCAGAGATCAGCGCCCAGAAGCTGTCGCGCTCCAAGTCCCCAGAGAAAGAGAGGGAGTCAGTAGTTGGGTTCGGCGCAAAGCCAAACCACTCCCTCAAGTCAGACAGCCATACACGGTGGGTCTGACTCAGCATGCGGAACCTGATGAACGGGTTGTCGTTCCGCGAGTACTTGAGCTCCAGAGAGGAAAGAAACTCCATGGTGAGCTTCTTGTAACCCCTCTGGGCGATCATCCAGAAGGCTGGAGTGATCCCGATCCGGGTGGTGATGCGGCGGAACTCATCCTCCAGTCCCAGCGTCTGAAGAGCGGAGAAATCAACAATCCTCGTGTTGTTGATCTTCTTCTTCAGCAGATGTTCGAAGTTCTTGAGCTGCCGACGGGTCGAAATGAGGAAGTACTGCTCGGCGTATGCGTCGGCACGCTGGGTGGCATCAGAAAGGGCCGTATCGGTGCCCATGGAGTCAGAGGCGTGGTCAGAGCTGGGGTCGGAGCTGTGGTCGGAGCCGGGAACGGAGCCCTGGGCGGAGGCCTGGTCAGAGGCCTCGTCAGAGCCCTGGTCCTGGTCTCCAGATGGATGGTAGGATGGGCTCTCCTGTGGGCTCCGATAGCCTGACTGATGCCCACTGGAGGTGGTCTCTCCCTCGTAGTAAATGGGCTCGACAGCATCCCGAAGGGAAGTACTCTGGCGAGACCCAGACCTGGCATACTCTCCCGGGAGTGGCGAGATGCTCTCGAACCACTCTGAGACGCACTCCGGTGGGAGTGATGAGAAGACGTAGGTGCAGTAGCAGGAGGGACGTCGGCTGTCGGGCCAGTGGCGGAAGGAATGGAGGTGTCGTCAGAGGGTGCGGCGGAGCGAGAGGAATGTCGACTCATCTCTCTCAGACGTTTGTGGCGTTGGGTGGTAAGGGTCCGACTGGGTAGGTACGGCCTGGTCTGACCTAGTTGGTACGGCCTGGCCTGACCTAGTTGGTACGGCCTGGTCTGACCTAGTTGGTACGGCCTGGCCTGACCTAGGTAGGTACGGCCTAGCCGCACAGGCTGGTACGGGCCGTACCTAACTTAGGGTTTTGGTGTTGGCTGGTAAGGGCCGCACCAACTGGTACCAGTGACAGAAATTGGAATTTTTGCAACCAAGTAACTCCTAAACCAGTACAAGGATGTTACACAACACAGAACTGGGCTGGTAAGGATTAATTGGTACAAACTGGTACAGGTTTGGTGTCAGGTCAGAGAGGCCGGTACGGGCCGTACCTATCTGGTACGGGTGG
The DNA here is from genome assembly GCA_025461045.1 of Carex parvula. Taxonomy (NCBI): domain Eukaryota; kingdom Viridiplantae; phylum Streptophyta; class Magnoliopsida; order Poales; family Cyperaceae; genus Carex; species Carex parvula. The sequence goes on along the minus strand of JAJGRW010001254.1, from coordinate 224,618 downwards.
GCCGTACCAGGCTAGGGTTTGACAGAATCGGTGCAGAACAGTGCAAGGAAGAGAAAAATGGAAGAAAAATGGAGAAGGTACCAACCGAAAGATGTGCGTGTCGGATCGGTGAGGTGGTGCGGGTCTGACCGGTGAGGTGCGGCTCGGCCGTGCGAAGAAGGAGATGGTGCGCTGGTGCTCCGGCTGGTGTTCGGTTGGGGTCCTTGTGCTCGGGCGTGGATGGAAGAAGAGGAACAGGGAGTGGAGAGGGAGAGAAAGTGGAGGGAATAGAGAAGGAGAGAAGAGAGAATGGAGAGGGAGAGAGAAGAGGGGTGCGGCTGGTAAGGAGAGGGGAAGGGGTGCGAGTACGGGGGGAGTTAAATGGGAAAAGGCGGCAGTTAATGCAACTGTTCGCGTCTCTGACCTAGGTACGGCCTGGCCGTACCAAATTGGTACGGGCCGTACCAACCCATCAATTTCAGGCCGTACCAATGTGGTATGGCCTAGCCGCACCAACCTCGAATTGTCGTGGTTTCTCTTTTTCTTGACTTCTCAAGCCGCTCGTGATACAATGCAGGAGAATGAATGCATGTCTATCTGTTCCTAAGATGCAAAACAGGTAAAAATGGCTTGGGCTGCCTCCCAAGGAGCGCTCGTTTTAGGTCTCGAGCTCGACCTTCTCTCTTCAGGCTTTGGTTGGAGATGGATCGGAGAGATCCAAGCTCACTCGCATTTCTTGGGGATGATCAGCAATGTAGTGCTTGAGACGCTGACCATTGACTTTGAAAGTCTGCCCCTCCTTGTTTTCCAATTCCACGGCCCCAAATGGGAACACTGCCCTCACCCGGAATGGACCGGACCACCTGGACTTCAGCTTCCCTGGAAAGAGCCTAAGTCGAGAATTGAACAAGAGGACCAGGTCTCCCTCATGGAACTCACGAGGCATGATGCGTTTGTCGTGAACCTGTTTTGTCCTTTCCTTGTAGATTCTCGCGTTCTCGTAGGCATTGAGACGCATCTCCTCTAACTCATGCAAGTCAAGGATGCGTTTCTCTCCAGCTGAGAGCAAGTCCATGTTGATGGCCCGTGTGGCCCAGTATGCCTTGTGCTCAAGCTCCACGGGCAAGTGGCAGGACTTTCCGTACACCAATTTGAAAGGGCTCATCCCAATCGGAGTTTGAAGGCTGTACGGTAGGCCCAAAGTGCGTCACTCAGCTTGAGTGACCAATCCTTTCTCGTTCTAGCCACGGTCTTCTCCAAGATAGACTTGATCTCTCTGTTGGAAATCTCGGCTTGACCGTTGGCTTGAGGATGGTAGGATGTGGTCACCTTGTGAGTGACTCCATGGCGACTCAGGAGATTGTCGAACTGGCGGTTGATGAAGTGCTTGCCACCATCACTGATGACGGCTCTTGGAACTCCAAAGCGAGGGAAAATGATGTCAGTGAACAGTCGTTTCACGGCATTGGAGTCCGCATTCTTGCAAGCCACTGCCTCCACCCACTTGGAGACGTAGTCAACTGCCACCAGGATGTACTCGTTCCCACAAGAAGGTGGAAACGGTCCCATGAAGTCAATGCCCCAGACATCAAAGATGTCTACCTCTAGAATAGAGTGGAGAGGCATCTCATTCCTCTTGGAGATGTTCCCGGTGCGCTGACACTTGTCACAAGCTGTGACGAAGGTCCTAGCATCTCTGAAAAGTGAAGGCCAGAAGAAGCCGGATTGCAGGACCTTTGAAGCAGTCTTGGAGAATGAAGCGTGTCCTCCGTAGGCTGAAGAGTGGCAGTGCTCAAGAATGGAGCGCGTCTCGTCGTATGGCACGCAACGTCTGTAGATGCCATCAACGCCAATCTTGAAGAGGTAGGGGTCGTCCCAGAAGTAGAACTTGGCGTTCGATCGAAGCTTCTTCTTCTGCTGGTATGACATGGTAGGAGGAAGTACTCCTGAGGCGAGAAAGTTCGCAATGTCTGCATACCAGGGCGCTGACTTGGTGTTCACTCGATCAGTTACATGGAACGTCCGATCTTGCACAGGCATGAGTCGCGTGCATCGGTGTACCAACCGAGTGGATCTCCTCCATGGCAGAAATCGAATGGAATTGGTCATCAGGGAATGAGTCATCAATTGGCAGGCGACTCCTTTCTTGTCCCTGATTTCGATGTCAAACTCCTGCAGGAGGAGGATCCACCTAATCAGGCGAGGTTTGGCATCCTGCTTGCTCAACAGATACTTGAGTGCGGCCGTGGTCAGTGTAGATCACTATCTTGGAACCAACCAGATAGGATCTAAACTTGTCGAGAGCGAACACACAGCCAAAAGCTCCTTTTCGGTTGTCGTGTAGTTCATTTGGGCAGGGTCTAGCACCTTGCTAGCGTAGTAGATAGCACATGGCTTGTTCTCCTTCCGCTGCCCTAGAACGGCTCCCACTGCATAATCACTCGCATCGCACATCAGTTCGAATGGCAAGGTCCAGTCTGGAGGCTGCAGGATGGGTGCTGAGACAAGGGCTTCTTCAATCGGCAAAACGAATCGACACACTCCTGCGTGAAGATGAAATCAGAGTCCTTGATGAGCAGGTTGGTCCAATGGTTTCGCGATTTTCGAGAAGTCCTTGATGAATCGGCTGTAGAAGCCAGCGTGTCCCAGAAAGCTTCGCACAGCTTTGACATTTGTTGGGATCTCCAGCTTCTCGATCACCTCCACCTTGGCTTTGTCAACCTCAATTCCTTTGGAGGTCACCACATGTCCAAGGACAACTCCCTCTTGGACCATGAAGTGACACTTCTCCCAGTTCAGGATCAGGTTGACTTCTTCGCACTTCTCCAGAATTTTGCAGAGGTTGGCTAGACATGAGTCAAAGCTGGTTCCATAGACAGAGAAGTCGTCCATGAAAACCTCAACCTCTTTCTCGATGAAATCGGAGAAGATAGCCATCATGGCTCTTTGGAAGGTGGCAGGTGCATTGCACAGACCGAATGGCATCCTACGGTATGCGAATGTACCGTAGGGACATGTGAAAGTGGTCTTGTCTTGGTCGTTCGGGTGAATGGGGATCTGAAAGAATCCTGAGTACCCGTCAAGGTAGCAAAAATGAGAATGATTCGCCAGCCTTTCAAGGAGTTGGTCGACAAACGGCAGTGGGAAGTGATCCTTGCGCGTGGCAGCGTTGAGCTTTCGGTAGTCAATACACATGCGGTACCCAGATACCACACGAGTAGGGACCAGCTCATCCTTTTCATTTCTCACCACTGTCGTGCCTCCCTTCTTGGGCACCACGTGAACGGGACTCACCCACTTGCTGTCAGAGATGGGATAGATGATGCCTGCATCCAAGAGTTTGAGAATTTCCTTTTTCACCACCTCTTTCAGGTTGGGGTTGAGTCGCCGCTGGTGCTCCACAGACGGCTTGTGATCATCCTCGAGAAGAATCCGGTGTGAGCAGATGGCTGGGTTGATCCCTTTCAAGTCCTTGATCGAGTACCCAATCGCGCCTTTGTGAAATCTCAGCTTCTCCAGAAGTTTGGCGGTTTGATCGGGGTTTAGACTCGCATTGACGATCACAGGACAAGATTTTTCTGGAATCGAGGAACTCGTATCTGAGATTGGTTGGAAGAGGTTTGAGTTCGGGAGTCGGACGCTCAGGCTGATCATTGACACGAGTCGCATCTGGGTGATCTGACTCGTGTGTCTGTCGAGATGTCGGCCTTGGCAGGCTCCGCTCCACTCCTCGTCTCAGAGTGTGATGTACGATCCTCCAGATCCTCAGGAATCGCATCCGCTGCACAAATTCGACTCGCTCGCCTCGCTTGGCAACTTGAGAGGAATTCAGCGTCTTGGCGCAGCGAGTTGTTGACTTGTTCAAGAAAGTAGTCCTTGGCCAGATCAGCCAAGTACTCCTCTGTCCTGTCAACTCGGAAACATGTCTCAGATCGTGACGGATATCTCATGGCGCGATCGATTTGGAATTTCACTTTCTCCCCTCCAAAGTTCAAAGTCAGGATGCCTTGCTTCACGTCAATTATCGCGCCAGCTGTACTCAGAAAAGGTCGCCCCAAGATGATTGGGACTTCCTTATCTTCTTCCATCTCCATGACGACAAAATCGACGGGCACGAAGAACTTCCCAACTTGAACTGGCAGATCCTCCACCACACCAAGTGGAAGTCGGACTGAAGAATCCGCCAACTGCAGTGTCATCCTTGTGGGCTTGAGCTCCCCCACTCCTATGCGATCATAGATGGTGCGTGGCATGAGACTCACGCTCGCTCCTAGATCACACAGGGCTTTCTTGATTGTAGCCTTCCCAATGGTGCATGGAATGGAAAACTTTCCAGGATCGTCCAATTTGGGGGGTAGCTCGCTTTTCAGAATTGCGCTGCACTGCTCCGTCAGCTTGACTGTCGCGTGCCCCTCTAAGCTTCTCTTGTTGGAAAGGATGTCCTTCAGAAACTTGGCATAGGTGGGCATTTGGGTCAAGAGCGTCGGTGAAAGGAATGGTGATCTGCAGCTGCTTGATGACGTTTGCGAAGTTGGCGAATTGCTCGTTCAGTCTCGTCTCAGCTAGTCTCTGGGGGAATGGAACAGGTGGCCGGTATGGAGGTGGTTTCTCGGCACCTTTCTTCTTTTGACCACCTGACGCTTCGGATGGAGGTTGTACAGGTCTTGCCGAGCTTGTGCAGTCTGCACTCGCTTGAGGTTGGATGACCTCAGCTCGTTCTGGATTAACCTCCTTCGATGGAATTGACACAGGGGTCAGGATCGCGTCAGGTGTCGCGTCAAGGATCGGATCAACTGTGCCCTCACTTGGCATTGGTGGTTCGTCGTATTGGGTCCCACTTCTCAGAGTGATCGCCTTAGCCTCTTCTCTTGGATTTGGTTCGGGCTGAGCTGGAAGCTTCCCGGGTCGAGAGTGGCTTGAGGTGACCATCTGGCTCAGCTGCTCCAGCAACTTGCTTTGGGCAGCCATTTGAGTGCTCATGCTCTGCATCTGCTCCCACATCATCTGATTCATCTTGCCCTGCTCGTGAGTGAAGTTGTTCACTTCAGTAGGCGCAAATGACTTTGAGGGGTCAGAGGGAGCTGCTCGGTTGCCTTGATTGGGAAAGGAAGCGTTCTGGTAGAAGTTCCTGTTGCCATTGTTGTTGCTGTTGCTGCTCGAAGCTTGGGTTCTCCAATCGTTGTTGTTCGGAGGGGGGTAGTTTCCAGTGTTGTTCGTCCGATTGTTCCAGTTGTTGTTGTTGTACTGCGGCCTCTGGAAGCTGTTGTTGTGAAAGGGCGGTCTGAACGAAGAGTTGTTGAAAGGCGCAGGGTTGTTCTGGTTCGGCCTCCAGTGCTGCTGCTCAACCGGATCCTTGGAGTAGGACCGGCTGAAGGGAGGTCGTGGGAAGAAGGAAGGCTCGTTGTTCAGAGAGTTGACCTGCTCACTCTCCTCGTCTTGTTGCACCAGCGGGCATTGCTCGTATGCGTGCCTCTCGTCTCCGCACATGACGCAGACTTGAGGTTGCTGTTCGACTGCCTTGACACTGAGCTTGTCCATCGCCCGCTGCATGGCGTCCATCTTGGCGGTGAGAGCCGTGATGTGATCGAGCTCGTACTTGCCACCTCCTTGGCTACCTCCTTGGCCTCCTCGCTGGCGTGACGTGTCGCGGCCGGACCACTGCTGGTTCTGCGCCATGTTGTCGATCAAGTTCATAGCCTCTAAAGGCTCCCTTGTCATCAACGCGCCTCCCGCAACAGCGTCCACGTAAGCACGAGTGCTCTCATTCAGGCCGTCGTAAAACGTTTGAATTAAAAGCCAATCTGGTAAACCGTGGTGGGGACAGGAGTACTGCAATTCTCTAAACCTCTCCCAGGACTCATTCAGGGGTTCATAAAAAATCTGCCTAAAACTGGTCAGGTCTTGTCTTACCTTGGCTGTCCTCTTGTGAGGGAAAAATCTGGTCAAAAACAATTTGGACAAATCCCTCCAAGTCCTAACAGAGTCCCTAGGCAAAGATCCTAACCATTTCTTGGCCTTATCCCTAAGAGTAAAAGGAAATAGAGCAAGCTTGGTGTAATCAGCATTCTCACCGTTGGTTTTGATGGTCGTGATGCACTCGAGGAAGGTCTGGAGGTGAGCGTGCGGGTCCTCGTGGTCGAGTCCGTGGAAGGTGTTCTGCTGCACCATGTTGACAACCCCCGGATTGAAGTTCGGTTGCTGTCCTGGAATGTGTGGTAGCCGGATCGCCCCTCGCGCGTCTCCAGCTCTCGGCACGTTGAACTCTCGCAGCGTCCGAGGCATGAAACCATCCGCTTCATCGTCCGTCATGCGGCCTTCTTCTTCTTCTCGCCTTTCTCTTTCTCTTTCCCTGGCCTCTGCCTCCATTCTGAGTCGGGCTTCGTGGTCTGCCTCAGCCATCTCTTCAGGTACGGGTGTCTTGGTACGGGTCGGACCAGATTGGTGCGGCCTGGCCGTGCCTGAATTGGTACGGGCCGTACCAGGGGGTGGCTGAGCAGTCTCGGCTGAGTCTGGAGGAGTTTGGTCGAACAGGGGCCCCTTGCTTCTCAGATTATATTTCAACTTGTATTTTCCTGCAGGGGGGGGTTCAAAAGCCAGTTTTTAGTGATTTTGAATAAGAAAAAGCAAGAAAGATACAAGATAAAATCTAGATTAACTAAGTAAGGTAAAATCTAACTAGGCAATTGGTTACCGTCCCCGGCAACGGCGCCAAAAACTTGTTCGGCGCAGAACGCAACGCAAGTTTCGGTACGCTTGAAGGCGTACCTTTTAAAACCACGTTTACACTCCACGAGTAAGGGATGCAAGTGCACAACCCCTATCGTGTAGTATATTCGGGTATCGATCCACAGGAACGGTTAATTGCGAGGTTAGATTCTATCAAACTCAATCAAAAACTAGAAGTGGAAAAGGTTTGGTTTGGTATTTAATTTCCTAAAGGGTCAAATCAAACAATTCAAACAGTTCAATTAGATGTAATAAAATGATTGGAAGAAATGCAAATTGTGTTTTGATTATGGATAAAAGGCGTTCCCAGGGTTTCAGACTTCATCTCTGATCTGCCTCTAGTGGTACGGCCCGTACCAAGTTGGTACGGCTTGGCCGTACTTCACTTGGTAAGGCAAGGCCGTACCACCCTGGTAAGACCCGTACTGGCTTCCCAGAACAGAACCTACCAGTTCGAGTGAATGCATTCCTTTGCTGGTACCTTGTGCTAAACTCTTTAGAAAGGTTCAATAGACCATACCTAAGGTTCCTAACCCTCAACCATCGTTTGTTGGATCAAGATCTAGGTTGGAATGCAATTGATTGCCTTTTAGGGTTTCTACACCCTAGCTGGTTGATTGGAGGTCTAAGGCACCCTCTAATCTGTCGATTAGAGGAGAATTCAACCTTTCGGCTTCAATTCGAACTATTCTACCCTAAGCATTTGATTTGGATGAGAGATTGAGATGATCACATGACCTTGATAGGTTCGATCTAAACCTAGAGGCACATCATACAACAATCACAGCAAGCAAAGCAAAAGATAACAAAGAAGATCACAATCAATCAAACTAAAGAGTTCATACAAGATACAAGTCAAAGAAAGTCAAAACAAATCAAGAATCGATCTCTAACCCTAGAAACTAAAAGAACTACTCACAGCACATAATCAGATCTAAAAATACAATAAAAGGGAGAGAGATAGCCATGGATCGAAGGGATCGAGAGGAGGAAGCTAGATCCGTCGAGTTTCGCCTCTTTCCTCTTTCTTCCTTCTTGCTCCTAGCTCCTTAGCTCTCTTTCTCTCTCTTACTGTGCTCTCAAATGGATCTGGAATGGAATAGATATCGAAATTGGAGAGTTCCTCGCCTTAAATAGCCTCTGCCAAAATTTGAATCTGTCAGGCCGCCTTTAAGTACGGCCCGTACCAAATTGGTACGGCCTGGCCGTACCAGGCGTGATGAGCTGAAAACGGCTAAGTCTGGTGAGACCCGTACCAAGCCTGGTAAGGGTCGTACCTCATCATCTGAATCGCCATTTCTTCGTGTGTTTTGCTCCAAACCTGCAGAAAACAAACAAACACTCAGCAGTACCAAATTCTAAAGATATATCGATGAAATGCACATGATTCTGGTGAATTATGGCACGAATCTGGTACTAAAACAGGCCTAAAATAGACTAAATATGCGAGGTATCATGTAGGTTTAGGAATGCAAACAACAAACAAAATGTTGTTTGGGTTCCTAAAGCTATATTAGCTTAAAAGTTGTAATTAAAATCTCCCCAACCTAAAAACAAAAATCATTAAGGAAGGGGGAGATTCAAACAAGGTATATGTTAATTGCAAATATATATACTCTTGTAGGTGTGTTTGATTTCAATCCAAAAAGAAAGTGCTTGGATCATTGATAGTGGATGCTCACACCATATGACCGGTGACAAATCTATTTTTAAATTCCTAGAACCATATGATGGTGGGTCGGTTACTTTCGGTAGTAACCAAAGAAAGAGTTCAATTATTGGATTAGGTTCGGTTGGTAATCAAAACTTAACCATATCGGATGTCTACCTTGTTGATGGCTTGAACTATAATCTACTTAGTGTAAGTAAATTATGTGAAGCCGGCTATTATGTTAAGTTTAATACTAATGCTTGCTTCTTGTTTAGAGAATCCGATGACTCTTTAATTTACACCGGTAAGAGAAAGGAAAATGTTTATTATCTATATTTTAATCACTTCGAGTCCGGTGAAATATGTTTGAATGCCATAACAACCGGTTCTAGACTATGGCACCGTAGACTAGGTCATATTGCAATTGATTCCATTAGAACTTGTAGGATTGTGTGATGCATGTGTACAAGGCAAACAAACTAAAAGTAGCTTTAAGTCCAAAGAAATGGTCTCAACCGATCAACCATTACAACTACTACATATGGACTTGTTTGGACCTATTGGTATACCAAGTTTGGCTAGAAAAAGATATGCATATGTGATTGTAGATGACTATAGTCGCTTTACTTGGGTTATATTTTTGCAACATAAAGATGAAGCAATTGAAAACTTCATTAAATTTTGCAATCGTGTCGAAAATGAAAATGGTACAAAGATCATTCGCATTCGAAGTGATCATGGGGGTGAATTTGAAAATGCAAAATTTGATGAAGTATGCTCTAAAAGAGGATATAAACATGAATATTCGGCTCCTCGCACACCTCAACAAAATGGGGTTGTTGAGAGGAAAAACCGAACATTACAAGAGCTTGCCCGAACCATGCTAAATGAATATCCTTTACCCAAACACCTTTGGACCGAAGCGGTCAATACGGCTTGCTACGTTATTAATCGCGTTAGCATAAGGTCGATATTGAAGAAAACACCTTATGAGCTATGGAAGGGGTATAAGCCAAAAATATCTCATTTTAGAGTATTTGGATCAAAATGTTTCGTGCTAAATGAGTCACCTAAAATTACAAAATTCGATTCTAAATCCATGAGGGAATATTTGTAGGGTACTCTTTGACAAGTAAAGCCTATAGAATTTACATTGCATCTCATCAAATTGTCATTGAATCCGTACATGTCAAATTTGATGAGGTTACTAATAAAAAGGCCGAGAAAGGTATTCAAATTGTAGGTATTGAAATGCTGAGCTCGAAAATGATAAAGTTGAAGATACAAACAACAATGTTGAGCAACCACTCGAGCAAGAGCAACTCGAAGAAAATCCATTGAACGAGTCAATGCAAACCGAGGAGGACCAATCTCCACCAAGTGTATATCAACCTCCCGAAGACCTAAGGGAAGTTTCCTCTCATCCTCTTTCTAATGTGATTGGGAATCCTAGGGAAGGGGTTAGGACTAGATCGGGATTAAATCAAATGATTGCCCATTGTGCATTTGTATCAAATGTTGAACCAAAGAACTTCAAAGATGCCAATGGGGATTCAAATTGGATTTGTGCCATGCAAGAAGAACTTGCTCAATTTGAAAGGAACAAAGTTTGGGAACTAGTACCTAAGCCAAAGGACCGAATGATTATTGGAACTAAGTGGGTCTTTAGAAATAAGAAAGATGAAAATGGAAATGTTGTTCGGAACAAGGCTAGGTTAGTAGCTCAAGGGTATAAACAACAAGAGGGTATTGACTTTGAAGAAACCTTTGCACCCGTAGCTCGTCTAGAATCCATTCGAATGCTTTTAGCATATGCCTCAAATAAAAACTTCACTCTATTTCAAATGGATGTTAAAAGTGCATTTTTGAATGGATTTATAGATGAAGAGGTATATGTAAATCAACCACCCGGTTTTGTTGACCCGGCATTACCTAACCATGTCTATAGACTCACCAAAGCACTCTATGGTCTTAAACAAGCTCCTAGAGCATGGTACGGTCGACTTAGTTCCTTTCTAATTGAAAATGGATTCACAAGGGGAAAGAATGACACAACTCTTTTTACAAAGAAGAAAAATAACTCAATTTTAATAGTGCAAATTTATGTCGATGACATCATTTTTGGTTCACCTAATGCGGCACTTGCCGAGGAATTTTCTTCTCTTATGAGTAGTGAATTTGAGATGAGCATGATGGGTGAATTGAACTTCTTCTTGGGACTACAAATCAAGCAACTATCGGATGGCACATTTGTGAGCCAAACCAAGTATGCCAAGGAGTTGGTGAAGAAGTTTGGAATGACCGAGAGCAAAACGAGCCCAACACCAATGGCTGCAAATGCAAATCTTGACTCGGATCCCAGCGGCACACCCGTGGACATCACCCAATACCGAGCTATAATAGGTAGCCTACTTTATTTAACTGTTAGTAGACCCGATATTATGTTTGCGGTATATCTATGTGCTAGGTTTCAATCCAATCCCAAAGAAGTGCATTTGAAAGCCGTTAAACGGATTGTTAAATATATCAAAGGTACTTTGAATTTGGGATTGTGGTATGGCAAACAATCGGAACTAGATTTGATAGGATACACCGATGCCGATTTTGCCGGAGACCGAATGGATAGAAAGAGTACGAGTGGTACGTGTCAATTTCTTGGCGGATCACTTGTCTCATGGTCGAGTCGCAAACAAACCTCGGTTGCACTTTCCACAGCGGAAGCCGAGTATGTTGCGGCCGGTAGTTGTTGCACACAAATTTTATGGATGATCCAAACTTTAACCGATTATGAAATTCGCTTCCGCAACGTACCAATTATGTGTGACAATACCAGTGCCATTATGATATCAAAAAATCCCGTTCTCCATTCTAGAACTAAGCACATAGAAATAAGGCATCATTTTATTAGGGATCATGTTGAGAAAGGTGAAGTCCAACTCATACATATTGATACCAAAAATCAAATTGCCGATATTTTTACCAAGCCCTTAAATACTCAACAACACAATGAATTGCGATTTAAATTAGGCATGCTTGAATTTAAGGAGTGAGAATTTTTAATTGGAAGCATAGCAATCAATTAGCTCATTTTAAGACAAAAACGTCAGAGAAAAACGTCTCAAAACGTTTCTGAAACGTCAGAACGTTTATGAACACTTGTCCAGATTCTATCTAAATGACCTAAAACGTCCCGGACGTTTTACAAAACGTCTGGACGATTTGCTCATTCCAAAACTCCGAAAATTTCATCTGAGAAAATGACCTAAACGTCCCAAACGTTTTACAAAACGTCGGGACGATTTTGTGCACTTCCATAGTCCAAAATTTTTCAAATTTCTCGCATGAAAACTATCTTGAAACGTCTGAACGTTTAGCCAAATGTCTGAACTTTTGGCTGCTGAATTTCTCACTTCCCAGAAATCTTTCAAAACGTCTGGAACGTTTGATAAAACGTCGGGACGTTCTTCTTCGTATTACTACTCAAAATTTCAAAATATATATAACAAAAAGTACAAAACGTTCCAGACGCTTTGTAAAACGTTGAGACGATTTAATGTTAAAATCAAAATTCAAAACCAAAGTTTTCGTCTCCAAATGTCCAGAAGAATTCGTTGTGAGACGGTTGATAAACGTCCCAGACGTTTTCGACGCAGCAACTCAAATACCCCTGCGAACCGACGCAATTTTTTTTAACCCCTTCAGCCGCCTCTCTTTCTTCTCTTCTTCTTCTCTTCTCCTCTCCGCCACCTTACCTCTCTTCTTCCATTACCACCTCCACAAACCACCAAATCACCTCTTACAAAGTGATTTCTTCTCTCCACTCAACCCTCCTTCAATTTCTCCTTTCAAAACCAAGTTTCTCTCTCTCCTTCTCGCTCTCCACCAAAAACCTAACTCACGCCACCTTTTCAAATCCAGCAATCCGACTGTTCAATCGAAGATCCGTCTTCATCATTGCACTTCTAGAGTCGTTCTCTTCACGGATTTGTGCTTCAATCTTCAATCGGTAATTTTCAATTTCTCTCTAATATCAATGGTACCAAAACTCTCCAAATTGAATATCCTTCGAAAGAAGAGGTCTCGCAACGATGCGGGTCAATCAAGTGCCACTGAGATTGAACAGGATACCAATATTTCTCGATCCAACACCTATTTATTCAAAAATCCAATTGCTCACACCAATTTCATGGGTTAATTTTCGGATCGAAAATTATCGAATTGTTATTACTTTAACAAGGCCTCGGTTACCTTCTCATTTCCCGAGGATGACAAAATCATTGGGTTTATCCGCCATTGGCCTTGGGAACCTTTGATCACGTGTGATGAACCTTATAGTAAGATGATTACCAAAACCTTCTATTGCAATCTCACTTTCTCCGAAGACCCTTTTCTTGTCAAGTCCTATGTTTGTGGCCGTGAAATCATTCTCTCTTTAGATAATTAGCCAATTGGCTAGGGTTAGTAAATGAGGGTGAAGAAGCCTATCTCCTTCGGAATTGGCCCGATCTAGCTTTAGAATCCGCCGATCATTACAAAACCTGGTTTGCTCGCCGTAACTTTGGCGGAGCACCCCTCTATGCCTCATCTCTTCCCTCTTTACATCGTTTGCTATTTCTTTTCGTTAACAATATTCTCATACCCAAAACAACGATCAAATATAACATTGAAAGAGGTCCAATGTACTATTTGAGGCACCTCATCTCCATGGATGAACAACGGTTCAACATCCCTTTTATCATTCTTCGTCACATGATTGCTTGCTATTCTAGCTCTGTTGCCAATCTCCCCTATGGCCATTTAATTCATCGCATGATTCGCCTAAATGGCATAACTGTCCCAAGTCATCTCATTCAAAATGAGCCTAATCATTTGCTTGATATTCTACCCAAACATGGTTGGGTCAAAAGTCAATCGGGTTCGGGTTTACCAATAATAAAACCTGACAACAGACCTATCAACGATTGGATAAATGCTCCAACTGCTCTACCTAACCAATATTGGGATCCATATGAAGAAGAACAGCCGGTACAACCTGAACAACCACCAATACCACCAATGGCTCAAGATGAACTTCCTCAAGGAGCGGAAAATCAATTGGCTTGGATTGTTCAACACATGCAAGAATACCAAATAGCCAATAACAACCAATTTACCGCGATCAACAACGATCTTAAAATCTTGAAGACAAGATCACGCAAAATCCAAATTCAAGGTCGCAAAAACGCCAAAGCAATTTATGATATTGATCTCACCACTTCGGAACTCGCTCGGCGCTTTGTGAAGCAATATGGTGCTTCTAGTGGTGCGTCCACTAGTGCCCCTCACATACCTTCCGAAGATGATGATGATGAAGATGATGAAGAGGGTGACGAAGGAGATGATGACGATGACCCCGAATTTTAAATCTCTTTGAACTTTTTCAAATAGAATTTGCTAAGTGATTGCTATGCTATGTTATTTATGATTGCATGAACTTTTATTATTTCTATGTTGTATGCTTGCACTTTTATTATTCCTATGTTATTTGACTTGAACTTTGTTAGGTATATGATTGCATGTTTAATTCTAAATTGATTATCTTTCATATTGTTATACTTGTGATGACATGCATATTTTTCTACAATCATGTCACATATTATCAAATTGAGGAGGAGTGCATATGTTGAGGGGGAGCACTCTTAATTGTGCTATTTGATTATGCTTTTGTCTCCCTTTCGTCGATTTCCAAAAAGGGGGAGAAAATGCAAGACATGCAAACACCGATTATTTGGAAAATTGAAATTTGGGAAAAATCGATATATGCACTTACTTGCGTTGTATGTTTTGCAAATCGTCAAAAGGGGGAGATTGTTGCTTCAAGCAATTATCTTATAGTCTATTTGACTAATTTGCAAAACATATAATTATTGAATTTTACGATTTTCTCTATGATTAGAAAGAATGCAGGTTCAAGACAATTGAAATTGCAATTTAGAGCACTTGGACTGAAGAAATCATCAAGTTATTTACCAAGCATTTAAAATGTAAATTTATAATTGGTAAAGTAGCTTTGATGTTAAAAAATAGGGATAAAACGTTGGAACGATTTACAAAACGTTCAGACGTTTTTCTATGTGAAAAATCTGGAGATTAAATCGATTAAAAGCTGGAAAAACATTCTAAAACGTCCCAGACGATTTGTAAAACGTCTGGACGATTTAAATTATTTCTCAGACTTCAAATTTGCTTTTAATCGATAAATCTCCAGAGGAAAACGTTCTGAGACGTTTGTAAATCGTCTGAGACGTTTTAGGAATTCTCACAGAAATTTGAATTTTGACCTAATTTGAGTTAAAACGTTTTCAACGTTTTACAAAACGTTGGGACGTTTTATGGCAGAATACTCGTTTGAAAGCTGCCACTATAAATAGAACCTTAGGGTTCTCCTCAAAACAATCTAGCCGACCCTAATCTTTTGAAACCTAATTTTCTGTGAGAGCAAGTTCCTCCATTGTTGTGAGAACACAAATTTCAATATCCCTCAAAACAACCTCAAATCCACTTCACTAATCTTGAGTTAGATTAGATTAGAGTGAGCTCTTGAGCGTTCATCTTGAGATTTCGAACTTATAGACTTCGTTCTCGATTCTAGTTGGCCGTGTGACTTCCCGTTGGTTGTAAGGGCTCACCTGGTTCACAAGTTGTAACCTTTCTCTTTTGGGTAATAGAAAGGCGCACCGAGAAGCGGTTGCGACGCCCCGGAGACGTAGGCATTTTAAGCCGAACTCCGTTATCACTCCTTGTGTCAATTTCTCTAAACTCTTTTACTTTATTTTATTTGCAATAATTTATATTTCGAATTTAGTGGTGCCTAAGGGACAACATATATATCAATTCTCATTTTAAAATCCGCATATATAAGTCCGCATGAAAATCCACATATGCGGCCGCATACCGTATATGCGGTATGCGGTGACCTTCCGCATACCGCATAGAAACCGTATTTTACAACCTTGGTTCATACAGATCTACACAAATTTTAAAATTATCCATACGAATTTGATGCAGATCTAACTATTGATTTTAGAATTTGATTTGATATCCATCAAAAAGTCCCGATTCTGCAAAAGAAAATGTCTTATGCAAAATTTTGCTAAAACTTTTGACGTTTTATGCATAATACCACAAGTGCCCATTCGGAGCCTTTCTATTTCACGAAATGGGTGGATTTGGAGCTGCAGAGGGAAATTTTTGTTTTGTCCGTTCGCACAACCTTCTTTTCCCATCCAGTCCGCAGTTCCGCACAACCTTTAGGGCCTGTTCGGCGCAAAAAGAGGAATGGGCGTGAGCACAGGAATTGAACTAAATTTTACTATACGCGTGGGAAAAAAAAATTCAATCAGAGTGAATTTTTTTTCCCACGGCCACAGTAACGTGTCCGAATAGACCCTTAGTGAAAAATGAAAAAAATAATAATAATAATTAAACCTGACTTCATTTTTATTTCTTTAATTTGCTTTCCACTTTCTTTCTTTTAAAAAATTGAAGATAAAATATACACTAGTATTTACTTTAAAGGCCATCAGATTATTAACTAATATATTTGTTTTTGACAATATCAATTGATGGAGTAAACAACCTTAGTCCTTAGCTGTAAATATTGCATTACCATGATTTCATATTAACCATTTTATTCTCAAATCCTCGTAGTTTTTTTTTAAACATGAATTCTCACAAATTTTATTAGAAGAATCCGTATTCATTAAATTAATTTATCCCATCAAATCGCACGATTCCACAGTCTTCATTAAGAATTTACTATTTAATGAAACCCTTGTCACTTTTAGTTGGAGTTAAATAAATATAGAATTTGAAGTACTACTCATGTTAAGGGGAAGCACAAACCCATTTCGGTTCTGTTTATTTCTTAAATCTTAATTATCTTTAAGAAGTAGGATTGTTCTTTTTTTCCGCAGCAGCCCAATTAATTAACAACGCCTAGCTAGTCAACACTTGCACAAACAACGATACAATTAATAATAATTACTTGGAAACAAAGCCCAGAGTAATTTACGCTAAATTTTATGCGTCTACCCAAAAAAACACTGGTGATATAATTCATGTGCCCCGTCACTGACAAAGGGTCCCTATAAATCAAAATCGTGTGGGGTCTATGTGTATCTAATTGTCTGAAAGCATTTTTGCCTCTAATTAGTTGAAAATCAAGGAAGGCAAGAGATCGATGAGGTCAGCTTTAGTCTGTCTACTCTTGCTTAGCATGGCACTTTACTGCCATGCTCAACTGCAAAACGGCTTCTACGACGGCAAATGTAATGGCAGCAATGTCGAGGCTGTCATTAAGCAGTATGTAGAACAGCGCCACGCCTCGGATCAAACTATAGTTGCTGGTCTCCTTCGTTTGATGTTTCACGACTGCTTTGTTCATGTAATTAAGATTTGCTTTGTTAATTTATGTCACTGCTTTTGCTGGATCGAGTAATGTAACTGAATTGGTCGATTTTTTCAGGGTTGTGATGCATCAATACTACTGGATGGACCACAAAGCGAGAAGACGGCGATACCAAACAAGACGGTGTTTGGGTTTGATCTGATTGAGCAGATCAAAGGTGCTCTGGAGGCACTGTGCCCAGGTGTGGTCTCTTGTGCTGATATCATTATTGCAGCAACTAGAGATGCTACTGTTTTGGCTGGCGGGCAGCAATTTGATATCCAGACAGGGAGGAGGGACGGCACAATTTCTATGGCTTCGCTTGTAAATCTCCCCCGAGCAGACATTTCGGTTGACGATGCCATTAATCTTTTCCAATCAAAGGGGCTCAACAGCTTCGACATGGTTGTTCTAATGGGTACGCACCAGCATCTATACGCCACTGATCGCTTAACTGATCATCACGCTGTTTAGTGTTTACGTTAACAAGTACTTTTGAATTTGATATATATAATCACATTCATTACTGATTACCTGATTACTACATGTAGGTGGTCACACTGTTGGAGTCACACATTGCTCAGTCATAAAAGACCGTCTATACAACTACCAAGGAACTGGCGGGCCCGATCCGTCAATGACTGGTTGGTTCGCATGGTACATCCAGACATATGTTTGTCCAAAGGACGCTACGTGGGATAACATTGTTTACCTCGATGACTACTCGAGCCTTTATACTGTGGATAACAGCTATTACAAGCAGCTTGTGGATGGAAAGGGCATCCTCCCGTTCGATGCAGAGATGGCGTGCGCCTGGCAGACCGGCTGGGCTGTGAGCTTGCTGGCTGGCGATTGGTCCAGTGGCTTCCTCAGCATGTTCAGCCAGGCGTTGGTCAAGATGGGTCAAGTCGATGTTATTACCAGAACACAATATGTTTATCTTAAAGGTTAATATGGGAACTTGTTAAATTTAAAATGAGTTTTAATAGAAAAGACAATAAAATGATTAATTTGTGAGTTTCGAAATTTAGAAGGGTAAAATGATATTATGAATTTTAGAGGAGGAAATACGTATTTCAAAGTTTTTGAGGGGTATAGATGGAATTGCCCCTAATATCAAATATAACGCTTCAATTGAAAAATAAGTTAAATTTAAAAGAAAATAATTAAGTTTAAATTTATATAATTTTTTAATCCTCATATTCCCACGAGAGAGAGAATTAATGTTTGCAGAAAATTAAAATTCTCTGAATCTCTATTAGAAGCAATTTATATTAAGTGAACATTAAGTGTTAAGATCTTGTTCCTTTTAAAGACCAAAATCATTAAGCTTAGAATTGGTATGAAAAAAATGTGACCCGAAAAGCACAGCACCACAATTTGTAGAAAAGTTGCAGCATGGACGTAAACAAATTAGATTCCATTGTTTAAAATATCTCAAATTTTGAATTAATTCATGAAAAATCCGGAATTATTATCCCTGAACTGTAGTACATTTCCATCATATTGGAATGGCTGTAGCCTGTAGGTTTAGTGCCCTGTAATTCCACATGAGAGCAAACTGAAATCTTAAGTTTGAATATAACATAAGACTGGAAAACTTGATAATTTGCATTTTTTGGGTATGCCAGTATAATTACCAATATCGACGGCTGCAATTCAAGTGAAAACAAAAAGGAAAATCAAAAAGGAAATTTTTGCACACTTGCTCAGCGGCTAAAAACACATATGCACAATCAAGACGCGCATGTCAATTCTTGCAACTTCTCCTCCCAGATTAGCAACAGCGCGAGGTCTGGAAATAATGCTTATTTTTTTGTCTAATCAAACAACTAATAACAAGCTGAATGGCAGCTATTATAGTCTATGGCAAATTGTTGACTAGCTCCTTGAAATTGAAGACAATCCAATCAGCCTCCCTAGCAACTGCCTCACGCATCTGAACCCCAGCATAACAGATAAACAAGTCAGCCCCACCTGGTTTCCTTGCCTGTAAAAAAGTATATTATTCAAGCACTTCATATATCAATAATATTCAACAGTTTACATATCCCCAAAGCAAAGAGCGGTACAATTACAGCTCAGTATCAATTAACAGTTGCAGCCAGTAAAGGTAGATATGCAACAAATTATATCATATAAAGCCAAAATCAATAAAAAGATAGAAAGAAAAATAAATCTCAAAGAGGAAATAAAAAAGCAACAAGAAAGAAAAAAAATACAAATAATAAACAAATAAACGAAAGCCATAAATACATTTCCCTAGCATAACCTATTTTTTGGCTTCAAAATCTAGTGCTTAAGTTGCAAGCAAATCATTAAAACACTGTTCCAGCCGGATGTAGCAACAATTGCTGTTGCCAGTAAGGAAAGCTACCAGGAGAATAAGAAAACAAATAAACAGAAACATGGTGTCATGTAATGAGCAGAGATATTATTACCTCAAGGTCAGTTGCACCATCACCAATCATTACTAGTGTTTTGTAATGATGTGCCTACAATTCAAATGTCAGTTATAGGTCAAAACCACAAGATCTGGTCTTTTTAAAGAGAACATTAGTTCTATTTTGAAAGGAAAGGAAAAGAAAAGAACAAAAACTAACTTCTCTTATTTGTTGCACTGCCAATGCTTTGCCTCCACTCCTTGAGGTAGGCTCAGAGGCATCAAAACCAAGGAACTCTCCAGAATCTCCAAATAACAAATTATTTGCAAATATGTTCTCAAAAGAGATTCCGAGTGTTGATGCTACTGGCTACATGTAAGAAGAGAATGCAGGTTAGAATATGGAAGTCCTCTTTTTTTCCAAGTAATATATCGCTCAAGTGTCACACAGCTTCAAGGCAAATTTACTTGTTTGAGGACATGAAAGAGAATTGGACAAGTTATGCCAAAAACATAGTGATACAATTATTTATTTATTGTTTATTTATCTGACAAATATACAAGTCACCAGTTATTCCTTTCTGGAGGTTTAACATATGAGAAAAAGATAAGTTAACATGAAAGATAAGCATATCTTACAAATTTAGAAAATAGTGATTACTTTTGTGTCCCTAAAAACCATGTTTGAGATTCCAAATCACAAATATAATATTTGTCCTTTAAAAACTCAAAACATCATACTTATCGGTCCAAAATTTGATAACATCAAATTTGCTCAAAACACGATTTTTTTGGGTAAGACAGACAAAAACTCAAGAACAATGTTTAGATTAAATCATGTTAGACAAAAGTACCCTTACTCCCACACCTCATAAACATAAACCACATGCATTCCACAGAAACAAGGCACCTATCACATGAAAAATTTAAGAGGTTGAAATTTGGAAATGAACCATGAACCTAATAACAATTCTTTAGTGTGTTATTGGGGACTAACATTGGCTTTCTAGGCCAGTTTGTGAAATTTCTTTTTAAATACCAGAGAGAACACATGGAGGGACGGAATAGAGTCTAATGATTTCAGGGTAAAAAGGTGACCATGTAAGTGAGGTGTTGGCTTAAGCCAAGAAATGATGCATTGATACATCAAACAAGATCGGGGCCTTTTGAATTCTGGAAGAATAAATATGATGTTTTCATTTCTCAGAGGACTAATATCAAAGTTTGGGCTTTTTTATTGTACAATGAAATCCTGCACTTCTTCCCAAACTATTGTTTGAAATTAGATTTTTTGTACCCGAGGCTCAAAATCTCATTAATATACAGAACAGCAAAACCATAAGCAGCCCTGATTAAACATGATAAATATCAATAGAAGGGGCAGTGAGAAAAGGAAGTAGTGGGGCATATTTTAGAGAAAAGGAGAAGTGAAGTGCATAGAGGATAGTTCATGTTTCCTACAGGAATCTGTATTCTGTGATATTTCTCAGGTGCTTTAGTCGTGATAGTTAATTCTCATTTTGCATGGTACACTTGAGTTGTGATAGTCAAAAGGTCTGCAGAAAAAAGAAAAAAACACAGTTACTCTAACAAGCACTAGCTTACCTCAATCATTTGTTTAAAGCCTCCGGACACCAAGTATACATCAGTTCCATTTTCTTTTAGTTTCTTAATCAATGCAGCAATTCCAGGAGAAATCCTACAGTTCCAAACCACAATTTTTTAGGGGCAAACGTTATCTTCAGAAAAACAGGAGGTAGGTTAAGTTTCTCCCTTCTTTTTAATGACAACTCATTTTCCAGCAAAAATGAAAATAGTACTAACACAGCAATTAAGCAACTACTAACCTAGGTGGTCTTTTCTCCAGGAAATCCTGTACTTGGGAGAGAGAAGGTTTAAACAAAGAGAGACGAGCAGCCAAAGCTTCTTCAAAAGGAATTGCACCATTCATTGCTCTGTTAATCAAAAGGCAAACAGAAAGAATAAAATTCTGCTTGGAGTAAAATAAAGTAAACAAATTATTTTATCTTTGCACTTCACACCAGTCCTTTAGCCATTTTTGTAGGTGTAGTACCAATTCAGTTAAATCCTGATCCATTATGGTACTGACAAGGAATAAAAGCTCTGTTTAAATGAAACTTAATGATAATGTCACCACTGAATCAGTATAATTTAGCCATATTGTCATATTTTCTTAAATAAACCTCAATTTTTTTAAAAACAAGCCCTCAGCTGGACACTGCCATGAAGAAAGCATTGTTTGATGTAGATTCAATCCAATCTAGCATTCAATTACCCAAAACTTGCAACCAAACATGGCAAATCTAAATAAAACAATCAAATCAGTCTGGTTTTCTTCTCAGCAGTGGATTCGCCACATAATCCCAACTGCACAAGCAAGCATAAAACAAATCCAATTTTTCTGTGCAATTATAAACCAATTAGGCTAAATTCATCGAGTTAGCTTCAGTTGCTCAATTTTGCAATCAAGTGTATCTCCTATTGCGGCCTTATTATGATCCTGTTCACTTGGTGACACCTTTGCCAAATCCAACCCTAGGAATAAAGCTTTGACAAATCCAATTACCCCAAAAAGCTCAGTTTGCCAATCTCTTCAAACAATACTCAGCTGAGCCAACCTTTCACTCAATTCTATCCAGTTCTCCCTCATTTGGCTTTTTCTGTAGAACAGCAGTTGCCCAACAGTCAGGCCCAATTGTGCTAGAAAGCTTTCACTGATCTAATTTTGAGTAATTAACCCGCAGTTAAGGCACAAAATAGCCAAATAAAAAACACTAATTCTAACCTGGTTGTCCACTCAGCGACAACCGGCCCAGCTCCACAAAAATCAGCAAGTTCATCAATACCTTCATCTAAGCACACTGTGCTATCCACATCAAAACAAACTGCATCTGCACTTCGCCATAAATTGAGCACATCTATGAAAATAAAATATAAAATCAGAAATAGAAGAAACACTAAAAACAAACAAACAAGCAAACAAACAAGACTAAAAGCAAGTAAGATAACCATTTGATTTGCACAGAAAAAGTTTGCATTCCTTTTTCGTATCCACCAAAAGATTGAAACTTGTGCAATTCCAAAGCAAAGCAAAATCTTTTGATTAAATCTTTATGTTTATGTTGTTTGTCAACATGGCATCCAAGGTTTTTTCTGGATATCAATCAATTTGAGAAATGAATGCAAAAATTCATTTTTTTTTATAGGGCCAAGGTATATATGGTATCAATCAATAGTAAATATTTTCCATTATGTTGTCTATTAACAGATGCGCATAAAAAATGAGTATCAGATCCCATATTTTTGGTGAAAAGCAGACAATGCTTCTTGATTTTCTGAAGCTCATATTTAGGTAGCTTTGAAAGCATAACTTTTAAAGCCACTAATCATTATTTTTCAGCAAACTGTTTATGAGGAATATTATGTGCGATTGGTATTTAAAAGTACTTTTCTATTTTGTTTTATAAAATTACTTTTCCAGATGATCATGCAACTGATGACAAGTGACAAATATATGTTACTTCTTACCAGTGTTCAACACATGATATTTATCGAAAAGAAAAAAAAGTAACATAATAAAAAAGATGGAAAGATACTTCTGAAATTAAAAATATATCTCTCGCTCAATACGAAGGCACACAAACTGTCTTTTTTCTTTTTGCAATGCATCAAGTCAATCAAAGAAAATGGAAAACTAATGAAAAATTTACAATAAAAAAAATAATGGACAGATACTTGTAGGTACCAACTACAACTAGTTAATGAAACCCATTATCAGCATTAAAAGAAGAAGCTTGCATGTATCATTACCATTTTATATACATACTGGTATGATATTACCAGCTAATTACTGATGGTGCAAGATACTGTTAGCAAATAAATTTACAGAATACTCTCTTTTTTATTCAGTAATTTACCTCCTGAAGGTAAAGAAGTGTCCATAGAAGTACTGGAGACCTCCAGGGCAGCTGGTACCAACAGAAGAGGCTTCTTCAATGGTCCAATGCCAGTAAAAGAAGGTACAGGATACTTGATGTTACACTGTGAAAAGGCATGTGAGGTGCGAAAAGCTTGCCGAGAAGGAACTCGACAAGTAAGGTTCAGGTTAGCACGCAAACTAAACAAGCCAGCCATAAACCTGTCATTTTAACAAGCAAGAGATTTTTATAAGAGTAAAGGATCCAAATTAGGTTCAAACAGTTAATTAAAAGCCACAACAAAAGCCAGAAGAAAGTTTCAAAATAATGAGTAATAAAACAGTTAAAGGACTTTATTTAGCTACAGTACCACCAATCATGGAGTCAGTGCTGAAAGCCTGGTACAGTACATGTTGGCAATTTTGTTGGTGTATGAGAGCTTTTTCCCAGGGGCAGATTTAAGAGGGGCTAAGCCCCCTACATTTAAAAAATTTGTAAATATCATGTATAATTTGTGCTATTTTTAATGAAATTCTGTACTCCCTCCCCCCAAAATTAATTGAGCATTTGTTTAATTAAAGCAACAAATATGCATAGCTCTAAATATATCTATTTATCTTGCTAAACATTAGTTTTGACCAAATTCAGCCCCGACAATAGTAAATTTCTGACCCCCCCCCCCCCCCCCCCCCCCCCCCCCCCCCCAACTTTTTGTCTGCCTATGTAAGTTACAAACACTTCAAACATAACTACTACAATATTTTAAACATTATCCTACTGGTAATCAGTACTTCTGGTAATGAAAAGAAATCATATTGCCTTGAGTGCCATATATAGCATCGGGTTCCACGACTCCTTTCTGGATATCCTTGTCAGAAAACAGTGACCAACCTAATTAACTTCAAATTTTGTATTAAACCTCAATCTGGTGTCAATTTGGTTGGTCAGTGAATTTTTTTTTTCTACAGTATCAATCTGGTGTCAATTGGATTTGGGAGACTTGAGAGAAGCCAGACAAACAAAAGGCGAAATCCTACACCCATTCCCATAGATTCTCTAAACACTGTTTTTTCTCTGCAATCCAGTTTTTACCAACCATGTAATGCATTGGTACAAACTACAAACTTCAACGGAAATAATGGGTTGCATTCAAAATCGAGCAAACAACTAGTATTAACAGAAATGCAACTAAGTACCTTAACGGGTGAGTTACCAGTTGAAGAGAGATAGCAAGGCGTGCGCGAAGAGGGGGCGAAGAGATAGCGATCTGAGGAGGGAGACGGTGCGCAAAGAGAGGCGAGCAGAAGAGATAGCGATCTGAGGAGGAGGAGAAGAGGAGGAGGTTCTCGTGCGCCAAAGAGGCGAGGAGCTTGGGAACGAAGAGGAGAGAGACTCGGTTAGGTTAGCGATTTGGCAACTCGTCTCGGCCCGGCTCAACTCGACTCGGTTAGGTTAGCTTCTAGCTCCTGTACCAGTACTGGTACGTACAGTTGAGCAAGTAGTTACCATGCTTTGTTGATGAACATTGTGTGAGGTACTGAGATCTTTGAGACAATGGGTTTATTATATTATATAGGAGAGATTTGTTGATGAACATAGTGTGAGGTACTAAAGATAGCATATGACTTCTACATTTTTTGCAACTTGTTTTTTTCAATCGTATCAACCACCTCGTTCCAATATGATTTTTTTTATATATATTTTTTCCATGAATTAGTATGCCTAAGTATTTAAGTGGAACTTTACAAATTTATTACCCTATATTAATTTATTTAACATTCTTTTTGTTAAATTCATTCAACGAATCAAATATGATATCAAACAAACAAATAATTAGAAATGGTCAAAATTTGGTGCGGCCAACGTGTTGCTGTGATTTTTGTGAAATGGACAACTTTGGATCCGAAAAAAAAAAAATTTACTTCAAAATTTTTCCCATGTAGTCATCTGTGTGAGTTGTGGCCATTAGAAAAAAAAAAAATACTTTGAATCCAAAAAAAATTTCCGCTTTAAACTTTGAAATCGATTTTTCTTTTATCTATCTATGCCATCGAAAATCCCTGTCACTCTTTCTGTTTTCCTATATTATCCAATATTAATTTCCATTAATAAAAATTATCTCAGAAATATTTAGGAATGACAAAAAAGCCCAATTGGCCCGGTGGCCTGGTCATACCTGCCCGGCTCTGTGATGGACCAGGTAAGGCCGAGCCTAGAGACAGGTCAGGTCAGGCCTGGACTTATAGCAAAGCCCACAGGTAACTCATTGGACCGAACACGTATCCTCTGCATTAACTCAAAAGAGAATCTTTTGAGTTAATGAATCTTAACCGTCTAATTTTAAACGGAGTCAATCCGGCTCCTATTTATAACACAGGGGATCTTTCAATATTAGTGCAGAACTAGTTTGCATGAATTTTAAAACATATTGAACGGTTGAGATTTATTAACTCAAAAGGTTCCCTTTTGAGTTAATGCAGAGGATACGAATTCCATTGGGCCTCTATGTTAAAAATAAGGCAAATTCTGAAATGGACCAAAAAAATTTTGGACCGTCCATTTATTCACAATCAAACGGTTTAGATATATAAGTAAGAATCAAAATTCTCTATTAAATTTAACAGAAAATGTTATCGGAAGGGTAGAATAGTCATATAAGTCGCTCATTCTCTTTTCTCTTTTTCTCTAAAAGGTTATCACCGCCTCCGCCTCCTTCGCGAGCGTCGCGGCTACTCCACCAAAAATCCCTCCACATCTCCACCAACGCCTTTCTACTCCGTCAAGGGCCTCCAGAAGAAGCGAAATCTCCATGGAGCTCGCTCTATTGTTGGATCATGTCTGCCGAAAGGGAAGGCAGCCTGACAGTATACTTGATACATGGGACGCCCTGGAGAGGAGGCTGTAAAGTGGGAGCTTTTCGTAACAGTGAAGATTGGTAATAGTTTGTGGTAGCTAAATTTCAGTTTACTGTATACCAATCAAAGCATCTATTCTTAATTTTGTAACGCTAACATTTTGTACTGCATTTGATGCACAAATGCTTAATCAATAAAGAAGCAAAAAAAAAAAAAAATGCTAATCCTGCCTCTTTTCTGGAATCAGCCCTCTCTGCTCTAGATTGTCAAGTTCCAGTAGAATCTGATAACGGTCAGCTCCTTAGTTGTGATGAATTATTATATCTAGTTTGTATATATAATCATTGTTGTCTCTAGATAAAATTGTACACAATCAATGAGTCCAAAATTCCTAATCAATAAGAAACAACCTACCTATTAGAAGCAAAAATTTCAATTAGTACATGTACATCAAATACTAGGGAACATCTTTTGGAAAGTGGTGAGCATCGCGTAGGTAGAAGATATTAGGATAATCGAGGATGCACTAAATTTCAAATTGCCATAGTCTTTTTCGGGAAAAGATGGTTTGTGTGGTGCCCGACTGGTACCGACTAGTATGTGGGAAAACTAATTGTTAGAAAGAGATGTTGATGGTGTGCTAAGAAAGAGAAAGATTGGGTGCAGAGAGACTTCTCCGATGAACATCTTTGGCAGTCTCTGCCAATATGTTTTTTGAAAAAAAAAAGAGAGTTCTCAGATGAACGAGGCAGAAGGAGGCCTCTCCCGAGTATGGGGTATGGTCGAAGCCGCGAATCGTGCCTTCCAATTTTATAAACAGAGATATAAACGAAGAAAATGTTGTTTGGATTGTATATGTGGAATAGTGAATAGCTGTAACCAATAAAAAATAGTGTTAATAAGGTGTTAATTAAGATGAAAGATAAGTAAGTGAGATCTCAAATGAATTGTCACGACGTGGAGATAGCAAAAAGTGGTATCAAATTTGTCATTTCGGAATTGTGTTGGCGGAATCTAAAAAGAAAATATTTTTTTCTCTCATTTCACATTTCCGAATAGTAGCTATTTGATCAG
Organism: Carex parvula; assembly: GCA_025461045.1. Classification (NCBI taxonomy): domain Eukaryota; kingdom Viridiplantae; phylum Streptophyta; class Magnoliopsida; order Poales; family Cyperaceae; genus Carex; species Carex parvula. Next base: position 197,584 of record JAJGRW010001254.1, on the reverse strand, counting down.
AGTCAAAATAATGATGATTTACGTAGGATTTTGGCTTAGGTTTTGCATATTTTCTCACACTTATGTTTAATTAATTAGAGAAAAAAGGCTATTGTCACCCTTCTTTATGTTTTATTGCAGAAAACAGGTTTTGGGACTATTTTACACCAAATGGAGCTAGAATCGGGTCAATCGGATCAGCGACGCTTATCGACGAAGTCTCTGTTACGGTCCGTATTGCCTAATATGGACCAGGCCTAGCACAGACTAGAAGATAGAGCTGGAAGTATTAAACCCTAACCGTCAAGGTCCTAATATGGACCGTATCACCCTGATACGGTCCGTAACCGAAGGTGCCTCTTGGGGAATAACTGCCGACAGCTGTTTCCAAATCAGTTTCTTAGCCTCTACTCAACCTCCAGACGTCCCTCCACTCCTATATAAGGCCCCTGGGCAGATGAATAACTTATTTTTGTAATTAGGGTTAGATTTGATTAAAGTAAGAAGAGAGGAGTGCTTGTAACAATGCTGTTCCGCGGCTAAGTTCATTTTCTTAGGGCTAGGCAGTAAACCTTGTTACTCTTGATGTTTTGATATATATATTTCTGTTGATTATGATTTCTTGTTGTTGAATCTAAATGCTTTTGTGATTTACTATCTCTTCATCTAACTTCAATGATCTAGTTTGAGTCCGTTAGGGTAGTGACAGTACTTTAATGGTAAGAGAAACTATTTGTATGAATTAGCCTCGTTGAGATCTATTAGGTTTATGTGAAGAAAACCTTAGCGGGGAAACCATAAACCAGACCAACAAAACGGGTACCAAATTCCATCACTTGCGTAAGGAAAATCGCAGTGATCTGTGTAGTAATTTGGGATATTTAAGATATCAGTCATTTGCGTAAGGAAACTTGCAGTGTACTATATAGAATCTCAATGAAATATCTGTCATTCTTGCGTAATATAAATCGCAGTGACCCATGTGGTGTCTTTCAACAGGAATATATTGTCAAGGCGGATTGAGTAGCAATGGTGTGCCGAAACCCTAGGAATTCTCATCTCTATTTTTATTTTAATTACTTTTAATTGCTTCCTAATTTACATTGATCACAACAACATCTCTCAATTTTCAGATTTCGTCTAGCCTTTCGAAAGATTGTGATTCGATCGCTCAAAGCACTGAACCAATATTTCCTGTGGATCGACCTCAAATATACTACTCGATAGGATTGTGCGCTTGCAGTCCGAACCGATAGCATTTCCGAGTTTATAAATATTAAAAGAAACATTGCTCTCTTTTGAGTGATCACTATTCCAACATTTACAAGGAATAGAGAATAGCAACTATTCTAGCTATTTTAAATAGCAAAACTATTAGTTGGATGCACATTGCTATTTCGAATGAGAAAAGGTTTCCTTACCCACGCTTTTGTCCCCACTTTTTACTCACAATTTGTCTTATCCACTTTTAACAAACTTTAAAGTATAGTACCACATTTTTTTATAAATTTTTCATCCCATCTCTCTATTTTGAAATCCAGCAGAAAGCTTGAGAAAAAAAAATGAATGACTACTTCTCTGACTCCGATCAACCTTCCCATGGCGAGATCCTCGTGCCGTCGTTGTTGTGTTCACACCGGAGACTCCACTGCTGCTGCTGCCGTCTCCCTCGTTCCGATCTCTCTCTTCTCTCTCCTCTGTTCTCTTCTCTCTCCCTTGTTCTCTTATCTTCCTCTGGCGCCGGTCTAGCCGCTGTTCGACTACAGAGATAGGAAGACACGATCTGAGAGAGGCGATATGGAGGAGAGAGATGAGAGAGAGGCGATCCGGAGGATATAGGAGGAGACGATCTGAGAGAGACGATTTGGAGGAGAGAGATGAGAGAGAGGCGATCTGGAGTATTAACCTTGTTGTTTTACAGTATTCACCTTGTGATTTTACAGTATGCATCTTGTGGTTTTACAGTATTCATCTTGTGGCGATCTAGAGGTGAGAGGTGAGAGAGAGGCGATCTGAAGGAGATAGGAGGAGACGATCTTTGAGAGGCGATATGAACTCGAAGGAGTCATGGATCCAAGCCTTTTCAAGGCGATCCTAAGGAGCGGTAAGGAGATCGTGATTTTCTTCCTCGCCACCGATGGAAACTGCAACAATTGTCGGCCGCTACCGAACGAGTGGCCTAAGGAGTACGAGGAACGGTTTTACAGTATTTCATGTTGCACTTTACAGGATTCTATGAAGAGTTTTACATCAAAAACAGGTAGTTCGAGAAGAGTTTTACATCTATTTCATGTAAGTTTATAATATGATGCAATTTATATGATACATATAACAATTTTACAGAATATGTGCAACAATTTACAGGATTCACTTTGGTCAATCATAGTTAGAAGATCTGTTTAACAGTTGTACTCATAAACAACATTAGACAGTGTATTTATCTAGTAAGTTTACAGTATTGATGCAGTTTATTACAGGAAGTATTAGTCAGGTGTAAATGTTATGTATTAGACAGTTTTTACTATAATTCACTTGGTTTACAATATTCACTTTATTTTACAGCATATGTGCAATTTTACAGGATACATATAACAATTATTAATATTTATATATGGATCTATATCATGTAAAATAAGCCTTCAATACTGTCAAATTAGCAGATGCAAATTATGTATTAGACAGTTTTTACTATGATTCACTTTGGTTAAGTATTCACTTTAGTTTACAGCTTATGTGCAATTTTACATGATACATCAACAATTTTGCAGGATACATATAACAATTTTAGCTTAAATGATATATGCAGTGTTGTACAGATTTAAAATTTTATAGGTTGCAACTGCTAATTTTACAGTATTGAAGTCTTGTAGTTCACATATGTTGCTTTGATAGTTTGCATCTGCTAATGGTTCATAACTCCAATTTTTAACCTTGCTTATTTTTTTTTTGCAGGATGATATCTCGAAAGAACGTGTGGTTCTAGCAATGAAACTTCTCACTCATCCGAATAACGTGCACCAGAGGGTTATGAAGTGACAGACGTCATTTTTGTTTTGATGGTTGTGAACAATTAAGCTTGTTTATTGAAGTTTTGTTTGTGCTTGTCAACAGTTATGGGTGGTAACAATTATTGTGGTTTTGAACAGTTATGGGTGGTAACAGTTATGGGTGGTGACATCTTACAGTTGTTGGTTGTGGTTTTGAACAGTTAATTTTGTGATTAGTGAAATTTTATAGTTTGTATATGTTTTTTGGATACCATTTTACAGTATTGAGGTTCTGCTGTTAACATATGTTAGTTTTATAAGTTACATCTGCTAATTTTACAGTATTGATGTCTTTGTAGTTCCCATATGTTAGTTTTATAATTTACATCTGCTAATTTTACAGTATGTAAGTCTTATTTTTATAAAAAAAAATACGTAAAATAAAAAATATGAAAAAAATAAAAAAAATTTAATTTAAATTTCGAAAAAAAATTAATTTTGATGCAAAAAAATTAATTTTACAAAATTTTAGGTGTTATTTGTAAATAACTACAAGTTTGAGAAGTGGTTTGTTTTGAAACCTTCTAGAAGCCGTCAGTTTTTCAAGTACAGCCGGAAGTACAGTATTTTTGCAAGTTGCTAACTGTTTGCAACTAACTTGGGGACTACTTCCAACTAACTTGGATTGTTAGATTTTTAAACTACTTATTATACATGATTTGTTGTTGAAGTTACAGTATTGGTTATAGAGTTTTACAGTATTCGCGCAAGTCAAATGATAGTTTTTTTGGAAAAAAACTGAGAAAAGAAGCTTGAAGACAATTAGTCGCTTCCATTCCGAATAGCTTCTATTCTAAAATAGCCTCTGTTCTTACTATTTTTGTGTCATCCAAACATAGCCTAATAGAATGAAAGGCTGCGATTGATTTCAACGAATATCCAGGAAAAATGTGGTCCTTGGCAGAACTACTCTAAAAATAAACAAGCAGCAAGCCAGCAGCCTAGGGTTTTTTATTCGCACCCTCTTTCTCCTGACATTTTTATTAATATCCAAAGTTTAATACAAATTATTAATTATACCCAGAACTCAACTCAATATCGAAATATACCCAAGCCGGCCATTTTTTGGCCGGCTATGTTCCCTCCCTAAGCCGGCCATTTTATGGCCGGCTATGTACCTTTTTTTTTTTTTTTTTTTTAGAGAGAGACACTATGAAGATCAAAATATTGAAATCTAACTCTGAAAATTTGAAATTTTTGTTTAAATTATTTGTTATATTACTTCTATGAGGAGGGATCAAATTACAACAATTATTTTTTTTATTTTCAAAGTCCAAATCGTCAATCCAAACCGTTCAACATGATTTCCACAATAAACTGTGCTTGCAGATCAAATTTTACATTTTTTTGAATTTGTTTACTATTTATTAAGTATTTTACAAAAAATAGTCATATTCAGACTATTGAATTTTGTACCCATCTTAATAAATAGTAAAAAAATTCAAAAAAATGTAAAATTTGATCTGCAAGCACATTTTATTTAGATAATCATGTTGAACGGTTTGGATCGACGATTTGGACTTTGAAAATGAAAAAAATGGTTGTTGTAACTTGATCCCTCCTCTACTTCTTTTGATGTATAATTAGCATATTTATACTAAAATACACTAGAATACTTGAAATTATGTTGAATTACACTATATTACAATAAATTATGTTCAATTATACTAAATTACGTTAAATTACAATAACTTCGCTAATTATGCTGAAATACAGTAAAAAAAACACTAAACTACACAAAATTACGCTATAGTAGACTGATTTTGCTCATCTTTCATGAATCATAAAAAATAGTAAAAAAATTCCAAAAATAGTAAAAATTGGTAATCTGCAAGTTCATTATGTAACTAATTTACTGAGCTACTTGGATTGAATGATAGAAATGAAAATCTTAATCGGAAACTTCAACTCAAGTTTTGAGGCTCTTCCCTTTGTTTTTTGGCGATTCTGAATTTTGGAATCCAGCATAGCAAGTAGACGCATGCGCATTTTCGCAAGCTTTCCGAAAAGTGGTCATTTGCTGAAATCGGACACTTGAGCGCCGTTTTATGACCGTTTGAAGTTCATCGTCGTTTTTCTCCTTTTCAGTGAAGATATCGTCCCTATTCATATCGTATTTTAGCGTAATTTACCGTATTTTAACGTAATTTAATGTAATTTAACATAATTTAGTGTTATTCAACATAATTTCAATTAATCTATCGTATTTTAGTATAAATATGCTAATTATACATCAAAGAAGTAATATAACAAATAATTTAAATAAAAATTTCAAATTTTCAGAGTTAGATTTCAATATTTTGATCTTCATAGTGTCTCTCTAAAAAATAAAAAAATAAAAAAAGGTACATAGCCGGCCATAAAATGGCCGGCTTAGGGAGGGAACATAGCTGGCCAGAAAATGGTCGGCTTGGGTATATTTCGATATTGAGTTGAGTTCTGGGTATAATTAATAATTTGTATTAAACTTTGGATATTAATAAAAATGTCGGCTCTTTCTCGCTCTCTGTCACTCTCCCTCTCTCTTTCATTTCTCTCGTTCGCCTCTCTGCGTCATGTTCGGCCTATTCTTTGATAGTCACTCTTGGGAGTAGGTGGAGAAGTACTGGAGATATCGCGACATGTTCCTTATTTGAAAGCAAGAGAAACAGAGAACTAATAGCGGGCGAAAACTTCTCTGTTCTCAGCGAGCGAGCGTGCCAGCGATAATTAGACTTGAAAGCCGCTGCCAAGGTTTCAGAGAGAGAGAGAGAGAGGAGAAGACGTGAGTTCGGATCTCGAATTTCTTCTAATTGGCGTTGTATTGTGGTAATTAAAATTTTCTTTTAAATTTTAATCTTTCGTACAAAAAAATATTGATTTGCAATAGCGTAGGTATTGCCACATTCTTCACCGGGAAGGATGTGTGTAAAATCTAAAATACAGATCTCCTTAGGTTGAATTAAATCTTGGATGTAATATAAATTAGGGAATAGTAACGCTTAAAGTCTCCAGGGATAAATCATTCCCGTCTTTCCAGACAAAAGATTTTGATCTCTTTAGATGCTGCTTGTTGCTATGAATTATCCATTTTGTAGGTTATGCTTTTGTAATTTGCTGCTTTTTAAAACAAAAAAAATATTTAATTTATAAACAATAGCAGGTCAGTCACCATAGTAAAGTTGTTTATCATTGCATATGTTTAGGCCTGCTAAATGAGTCGGGCCGACTCATGAACTTTGAACAGTTAATTTTGTGATTAGTGAAATTTTATAGTTTGTATATGTTTTTTGGATACCATTTTACAGTATTGAAGTTCTGCTGTTAACATATGTTAGTTTTATAAGTTACATCTGCTAATTTTACAGTATTTATGTCTTTGTAGTTCCCATATGTTAGTTTTATAGTTTGCATCTGCTAATTTTACAGTATGTAAGTCTTATTTTTATAAAAAAAAATACGAAAAAAAATAAAAAAAAATTTAAAATTTTAATTTCGAAAAAAAAATTTAATTTTGATGCAAAAAAATTAATTTTGCATAATTTTAGGTGTTATTTGTAAATAACTATGTCACACCCCAAACCAGGATTTCCGGATTATAGTGTGATCAATCCCCGCCTCGTGTCTAATAATCAATAAACACGTAAGGCTAAACAACATAATAATCAAACAGCAGCGGAAGCAATATAATACAAACAAGCAATAGTCATAAATATCAAATAAACATAAATATACACATCATCCATACAATCCACATCGAGATAAAATAAACATAACTAGTCAAAGGGATACATAATCTATCGAGTCCAATGTATATAACAAAAACATCGGACTCGCAAAATCCTAAACAAAAGCCCCTAATCTATATCAAGTGATGTGACCGTCGGGGACAGCTCCTGACGCCTCCTGCTGCGACCGTCAGACTCTGTACCTGCCCACATCCATAAAAAGGAGGGGATGAGCGAATGATCGCCCAGTATGTGACCCAGTATTATCCCTTCAGGGATCCTCTTAAGTCAAAGCACATTTTAATTTGAAATCTACGTAAAGTCGGTAATTCACTTTTAATGCATATGCTGCCAAATTAAAGCCTATCATAGTACTACAAAAGAAAAATATACATATAATAGATGACATGATGTGATTTTCCTATTATGCCAAAATGCCAAAGTTTCCCAAAATAAAATATGAGGATCAAAACTATACTCAACCGAAGTCCAGTACAATAGGTACCGTGTGTACAAATTGATATAGTAATAGTACGGAAAATTTTGTCACCCCGTGCCGTGCCAAGTTCAATCAAATTGGATTTATATCTCAAAGGTGACATAACACAAGGACTGCGATCAGAGGGGCAAAGATACCCGATGCCTAATAGCATCGAGCTTTGCCCCAAAGACTTCAACCCGTAGGCTGGTGCACGCTAGCCGATGGTTATATCCAAAATTTGTGTATTTTCCTTACTCTAAGACGATTCATCACCAAACATATAAAATAGGAGAAATCTCACAATGCAAGTCGTAAAAATAAGTTAATCTCTTCCCTCATGAGCAGGAGAGAACTCTACCGCCCGGCCAGACCAATAGGAACACCTCACATGGATTCTACCCAAACCGGTGCTGGAACCCCGTACAGGATTCTACCCAAGACTCGCCTGTCTTGGAACCCCGCACAAGATTCTACCCAACACTACCCGGCTTGGAATCCCGTTCTAGGCAAAGTAGCTCCTAATGTAGGGGGATAACTCCCGAATCGTCTCCGTGCCTCGGGGCTCGTGTCCGGCCCGCACGTAATGGTAAAATGAACGAAAATGATATAGTAACAACTCAATGCATATAATAATAATAATCCTAATAAGACCTCTAAAGGATCAAGTGATCCCTCAGCCCAATGACCCACAAGCCGCCTCGCATCCCATGCCTACGAGAACGGAAAGCCGTCATTCGGTCTTCTATCTCACACTCACCTATGCACATGCTTAACTACGATAATATGTTGTCCTCTACGAGAAGAGGACAACTAATATCCTAAATTAATATATATTGATTAATTTACTCTACTCCTACAAAACAGTAAATTCTGATTTAGAAGGGGTTATGCAATTTCCTAATTACAGTTCAGAAAGGATTAAACATGCTCTAATGCAACTACAAAATTAAAAGTGCGGATGTCAGGTCAAGTGGTCGACTGGTAAGAGTACGCCACGAAAGAATAAAACAGATATCCCACACCTGATGGCTGTAGGGGTAGAACGCGCTAATAGCCTCCGGGATCCACGTAATCCTCGCCTGCTCCTGTACAAGCGTCAGCGGGATCGATCCACGGGTCGGAATCTACGTAGGTCGGCTGACCTGTAATTTAGACGTAACTTAATTAGAGTCTAAACTAAGTACTCGTAACCCTTATTACCCCGTTTGATTATTTTCACTAAGTGTTCGTACTTAATTAGTTAATTAACGAGGGTTCGAATCTAATTATTAATTTGACTCACTTAAATCATTCGTTATATTTTAATTTGAAGATAAACTGCTTATTTACTTAAAACATAATCTACGCACTTTAAATTGTTATTATTTGATCCCTAACTATTTATGTGTATTATAAAAGTGTTTCCTAATTAATTTAGCTACACATAATTTAAATCCTAAGTACTTACTCAATAAACGTTAAATTCCTAATTAGAATATTTCTAAAGTCATACGAACTCATTTTAAAAATTTGTACAAGTTGATTAATTTATAATCACAAAATATTACGCGATTATCTAATTATCCTAATAACTAAACTTTTGTAATCGAAATGATTCGAAAATATTAATATGTTGTTAATTAATTGTCCTTTATTAATTAACAACATATTTTATTTGAAAGTTATTTTCTTTAATTAAAATTTATACTTAACTTATCAACTTCTAATTATTAAATTTGAAACATCTAATTACTTAACTAATTATTTTAAAAATCTAACTACTAAATTTAAAATGCTAACTACTTAATTTATTAATTTATTTAAAATCCTAATTAATTTAAATGTGTTAAACTATTTTAATTGGGTGTGTTTCGGGATCATACAGGAGTCCAATTCGGGTTGTATAGTATCTGTTCAAATTATGTTATGAACTCTCACTGAGGCATCAAGACCCTGGACGGTATAATCATCTCCCGAATTAAATTCAAGTTTACATAAGCATCCGGTTTTATTCGGTTACATTATTAAAACCTAAATTTTAAAAGCCGTCATTTATTCCGTCAATCCGAGGCAACAATTATTCCTTTCTATTTTAAAAGTCTGCTAAGCCTTGATAGATAAAGGCCCAAGCCTCCTTGAATTTATTAATAAATTCATATTAAGGCCCAACAGAAAATTAAAAGCCCAAATTCATTAATCAATCATAACAGCCACGGCCCAACAGTAACAAAGGCCCAAAACCAAAATTTCAATTTAATACACATATAGGGCCGGCCCACTATCCATTTAATATCACTTTTTTGCAATTTAGCCCTTGAAATAAAATATTTCACACAAGGGCCTAACATTTCCCAATTCAGCCCTCAATATTTAAATTTTCACAAATAGGTCCCTGTCAGTTCAAGTCTGGTAAACAGAGCCGCATAGTACCAGTATCTACACTAGGCTGGTACGACAGGTACCAGAAATTCCCAACATCGCAACAAACGTCAACAACAGGAGCAAGGGAAAGAACTCAAACCCGTGTACAGCAATCGTCACTGTACCGGTACTGGTTCGGTACCAGTGAAGCCAACAAGGCTGGAAAAAGAACAAGGCTCACACGGCCAGCAAGAGTAAAAGGAAATCCAAAGGTCATAGGTCAAGTACAATCACAGAACAACAACATCTCACAAGGCACGAAGGCCGCAAAACAATAAAGAGGCTCAAAGGCCACAGGTCAAGCAAAATGGCACGAAGGCCACAGATCAAGGCAACAGCCCGCAAGCCACAAGGCAAAAACCAAAGTAAGGAGTTAAAGGTTACCCGGTAAAGGGAGGAAATCGCAGCAAATGGTCGAAGTTCGGCCGGTACTAAGCTAATGGCTCGCCTATCGGCCTTCTCAAAGAAATTTAGCGAATAACGGCAACAGTAAGCACCCTGTCAGATACCGGGTTTAATTTGGGAATTTCCGGGTTTGATTTTGACCCGGTCAAGGCTCAGAAAGAAGGGGAAGAGCAGCCGGGCAGGGAGGTCAGTGAGCAGGGCAGAGTTCATTTAAAAGGGCAGTCACTGACAGATGGGGTTCGCTCCGTTTAAAAATAGAATGACCGCAAAAATAAGAAGGCACTGACAGGAGGGCCCAGGCGTCAGAAACAGTGAGGTTAGTTAGTCGTTGATGAATAAGCGATAGGAGCCACGCTGGCGCTGATTTGTCAGCTCGCAATTCATTTGAGTTTTCTTACTCAGTAGAAGTTTGTAATTTTTCTTCCTTTCACATCGCCTATATAAGGCCAGTTTTGTAACAGAAAAATGTGTGAAATAAAATCCCAATTTGTGCCAATTTTCCAATTTTTCCTCTCTTGTCACTGATCTGAGTTCAAGCTCAGATCTTGATCACTCGTCCAAGCAGCTGACAGTGGCTCAATTGTCAGATTGTGTATCTGACAGGTGGTATCAGAGCATCAAGATCACAGCTGGGGAAATCACGCTCCAAGAAGTTCAAGAACACGGCAATGGCCGGTAGAACTCGTAGCTCCACTTCTTTAGACGATGAGTACCAGCAAGATCTAGAGAATATTAATGAGAGAATCACGAAGCTTGAATCGAAATCTGAGGCATCCCAGAAAGAGCTGAGGTCAAAGATTGATGAGAATCATAGCATGGTGATGCGTGTGCTGGACATCCTGATGGAGAGAAGGCAGAACGAGACCGGTGAACACAGTGGAGCTGTGAACAATGAAAATCGGCGACAGAAAACTCAACCAGAAGGCTTTGAGAAGGGAATTGACAATCCTGAAGAGGACAATTCCGACAAGCACAGAGGCAATGGTGATGCTCAGGCTCAAAATCAAAGGTGCTTTATTCCCCGTTTAGATTTCCCTGTGTTTAACGGGGAAGATCCAGTTGATTGGATAGAAGAGTGTGAGCAATATTTTGAACTGTACCAAATCCCTGATATGCATAAAACCCGGATGGCAACCATGAGTTTGACGGGAGATGCAAAAACTTGGTATAAGGCAGTTAAGATATCCAGAAAATTACCCCCATGGCCTATCTTCATTGAGGAAGTGCTTGATTTTTTTGCTGAAACAAAAGGAAATCCAATTGATGAGTTCAAAAGGATTCATCAGCTAAGCAAGGTTGATGACTATGCTAAGAATTTTTTGAGAGCTAAGTCCAGATTGATTGGAAAGGGGCATATTGAGGCCACTGAGGAGTTTTATGTAGGGTGCTTTATAAGTGGGTTGAGAGAAGACATTAGAAACACCATTGAGTTGTTTGAGCCCACATCTCTGAAAAATGCCATAAGGTATGCTAGAAAAATAGAAGTTATGCTAGGGGGAAGTAAGAAATACACTGGCACAGTCAAAAGTCAGCCCTACCAAAATTCAAGTCAGGAATTCCAGAACCAGAGAATGAACAGGAGTAATGAAGGAGGAGGCAGAAAGTGGAGTGACACCAGTATGAATAAAAACACTAACAACAGTTCCAAATCCATGTCCTTGGATGAGATGAGAGCAAAAGGGCTTTGCTTTAAGTGTGGAGACAAGTACCAGATGGGGCATAAGTGTGGCAACAAAACCTTGAATGCTATGGGTGTTGAAGGTGAAGAAGGGGAGAACCTAGGAGAAGAGGAAAATGAGGAAGATAATGAAAAGGGAGAGGAACAGTTAGAAACTGAGGGGGTTGAAGAAGAGGTATATGCAACTATCTCTTTGTGTACTAAAGGTGATGTGAAAAGCTCCACTACTTTGGTATTTCAGGGGCAAATTGGTCAAACACCCATTGTAATATTTGTTGATGGAGGTAGTACCCATTCTTTCATAAGCCCTTCTCTAGTTGATGCCTTGCAGCTGAGAAAGCAAACTACACAGCCTATGTTGGTGAGGGTGGCTAATGGAGCAAGGATGAAGTCAACTTTCCTTTGTTCTCAGCTGAACTTCCAGCTACAAAACACTGAGTTTGAAACAGATTTTATTGTTCTGGATGTGCCTGGATATGATGTCATTTTAGGGGTTGATTGGCTGTCTAAATTTGGGCCTGTTACTACTGACTACCTAGAGGGAAATATGAGGTTTAATTACAAGGGCAAAACTGTCTTCTTTCAGATGAAGGAAATAACAGCTAAGTTGAAGCTGTGTAACCAAGTCATAGATGTTCAAAAAGAGAAGAAGAAGGGTAGTCAGGTGATTGTAGCTCACTTGTTTAACATGAAAGTTGAAGGGGGCAAAGAAGAGGTACCAGTACCAGTGGCTCTACAACCCATTCTGGAGGAATATGCTCAGCTGTTTCAAGAACCCACTGAATTGCCTCCAGTTAGAGAAATTGACCATAAAATTCCATTGAAAGATGCAAATCAAGTAGTGAGTCTCAGACCCTATAGATTCTCATTTTTTCAGAAAAAAGAAATTGAGAAGATAGTAGAAGAATTGCTGAAGAACTCTTTCATCTCCCCCTCTACCAGTCCTTTCTCCTCCCCTATCTATTGGTGAAAAAGAAAGACAACACATGGAGAATGTGTGTTGATTTCAGAAAACTCAATGACAACACCATAAAGAATAAATTTCCCATACCAGTTATAGATGATCTATTGGATGAACTAAGGCATGCTACTGTTTTTTCAAAACTGGACCTTAGAGCTGGTTATCACCAGATTAGAATGAGTGAAGGAGACAAGCATAAGACAGCCTTCAAGACTCATGAAGGGTTGTATGAGTTCAATGTAATGCCCTTTGGCCTCACTAATGCTCCAGCTACATTCCAAGCCCTAATGAACTCCATTTTTAAACCTTATCTCAGAAAATTCATCCTTGTGTTTTTTGATGATATTTTGATCTATAGTGCCAATTCTGAACTGCATGCTGAACACCTAAGGCAAGCATTTCAGGTTCTGAAAGAAAATCAGTTGCTTGTGAAGAAGAGCAAATGTGAATTTGGAGTAGAGAGCATTGAGTATTTAGGGTTTGTGATAACCAAGGGGGGAGTGGCTACTGATCAGAAGAAGATTGAATCTATGGTGAGATGGCCTGTGCCTAAAACTATCAAAGAATTAAGAGGTTTCCTTGGCCTAACTGGTTATTACAGAAAATTTGTGAAGGGGTATGGCATAATCTCAAAGCCCCTTACTGAAATGCTGAAGAAGGATGCTTTTGTTTGGAGTGAAGAGGCATTGACAGCCTTCAATCAGCTGAAAACAGCCATGACACAAGCACCTGTACTGTCACTGCCAGATTTTTCAAAACCTTTCATCATTGAGACAGATGCTTGCAAAGAAGGAATAGGAGCTGTACTCATGCAGGGCAGGCATCCTCTAGCCTATTTCAGCAAGAAGTTGGGTCCTAAGAATCAGAACTTGTCAACTTATGAAAAGGAGTTTTTGGCATTGGTGTCAGCAGTAGTGAAATGGAAACATTACCTCATGGGGGGCAAATTTGTCATTAAGACAGATCATGTTAGCCTAAAGTACTTGCTTGAGCAAAAACTAAATACCTCATCTCAGCACAAGGGATTGAGCAAGTTACTTGGGTTAGATTATGTGATTGAGTATAAAAAAGGATGTGAGAACAAGGTGGCTGATGCCCTTTCAAGACAAGGAGAGGTAGATCTGAAAACTGAGGCAGAATTGAGTGCCATTAGTGAATTGAAACCAACATGGGTAGATGAGGTGCTCAACAGCTATGAAGGAGATGAATGGATACAAAAATTGAAGGAGCAGATGCAAAACAGAAGTGTGGAAGAATCAATTCAAAATTCAACTGTAAATGGTCATGTCAGTCCCAATTCAGAACAGACAGCATCTCAGCACATAACCCAGCACCAAGGCATCATCAGGTGGAAGGGTAGAATCTGTGTGGGAATTAACAATAATTGGAGGGAGAAAATCCTGAAGGAAATGCATGATTCCAGCTTAGGTGGCCACTCAGGTATGATAGCTACTTATCATAGAACAAAGAAATTGTTTTACTGGCCTGGCATGAAAGAAGAAATTCACCAGTTCATTAGAAAATGTGGGAATTGTCAGATTAATAAGGGTGAGAACATTGCAATTCCTGGACTCTTGCAACCTCTTCCTATACCTAAGGAGGCTTGGAGTAGTGTGGGTATAGATTTCATAACAGGTTTACCTAAATCCAGGGGTAAAGAGGTCATAATGGTGGTGGTAGACCGCTTGACTAAGTACTCTCATTTCATCTCACTGTCCCATCCATTTCATGCTAGTGATAAACTACATGGATTGCCTGAGACGATAATTACTGACAGAGATTCTATTTTTACAAGCCGGTTTTGGCAAGAATTGATGAGTAAATTGGGTGTAAAGCTGAATATGAGCACAGCTTATCATCCTCAGACTGATGGGCAGACAGAGAGAGTTAACCAATGTTTGGAATCGTATTTAAGAAGTATGGTGTTCGATAAGCAGAAAGATTGGGGAAAATACCTGTCACTGGCTGAGTGGTGGTACAATACCACTTTCCATCGTTCTACAAAGATGTCGCCTTTTGAAGCCTTGTATGGGTACCAGCCGCCGCAATTGGGGATGGGCAGTGTACCTAAGAGTCAGGTTGAGTCGGTAAATGCTTTTATGCAAGATCGACAGAATACACTAGCTCAATTGAAGGCCAATTTAATTCAGGCACAAGAGAGAATGAAATTTTATGCGGATAAGCACCGTACTGAGCGAAAATTTGCAGTAGGAGATTGGGTTTATCTCAAGATACAACCATACAGGCAGAAAACAGTGGCAGGAGTTGGTAATCAAAAGCTCAATCCAAAATTCTTTGGGCCATTTGAGATATTACAGAAAATTGGTAATTGTGCTTACCGTCTCAATTTACCTGATGGTTCAACAATCCACCCCGTTTTTCATGTTTCTTTGCTAAAGGCTAGAGTTGGAAGTGATGAAGCCGTATCACAGGCATTACCACTGTTTGAAACTCAAACCGAGACCTTGCAGCTTCCTCAGAAAATTCTCGCAAGAAGGATGATTAAAAGGAACAATGCAGCTTGTGCTCAGGTGCTCATTCACTGAAGGGTTGTGAAGAGGATGATGCCACATGGGAGGATTATGCCGATATGGCAAGGCGATTTCCTGATTTCATTCTCGAGGTCGAGAAACAGCTTAAGGAGGGGGGATTGTCAGATACCGGGTTTAATTTGGGAATTTTCGGGTTTGATTTTGACCCGGTCAAGGCTCAGAAAGAAGGGGAAGAGCAGCCGGGCAGGGAGGTCAGTGATCAGGGCAGAGTTCATTTAAAAGGGCAGTCACTGACAGATGGGGTTCGCTCCGTTTAAAAATAGAATGACCGCAAAAATAAGAAGGCACTGACAGGAGGGCCCAGGCGTCAGAAACAGTGAGGTTAGTTAGTCGTTGATGAATAAGCGATAGGAGCCACGCTGGCGCTGATTTGTCAGCTCGCAATTCATTTGAGTTTTCTTACTCAGTAGAAGTTTGTAATGTTTCTTCCTTTCACATCGCCTATATAAGGCCAGTTTTGTAACAGAAAAATGTGTGAAATAAAATCCCAATTTGTGCCAATTTTCCAATTTTTCCTCTCTTGTCACTGATCTGAGTTCAAGCTCAGATCTTGATCACTCGTCCAAGCAGCTGACAGTGGCTCAATTGCGAGTGAATTCGACATTGTCAGATTGTGTATCTGACACACCCGGCACCAAGAAATCGCACAAAAGCACCGGATTCGCCAACAGCAAAGCACCAATAGACACGATTGCAACACAAGGACACGAAAACCGAATTTTTGGGGTTTCGGTTATCACAGAGACAAGGCAAACAGAAAGAGCGAGAGAGAGAGATTGTTCTCAGCACATGAGCGAAAGAAATAGAGAGAGTAAAAACCGAAAATCAAAAGAGATAGAGGGGTATATATAACCCGAGAGGAGAGATCGCGCAAAATCAACGCTGCTCAGAGAGTGCAACGTTCTCAAATCACCAGCAGGTAATCACTCACAAATCACAAGAATCAACAAACAGAAAAAATCAATATTACTGGTAAGGCGAACTAATCGCGAGAGATACAATGGTTAACAACCCAAAATTCACTCAAATTGTTCAGATATTCGATAAATTGGATTCACAGATCCTTTTGCCTTATATAGGCGAAACTAAAGCAAAACAAACATTTTAAAACACCAATTATTCACTTCTATTATCTACTAGCACGACACATCAGCAATTTCTGTGAAAAGACTAATTGCTGACCTGGCATAACCGACCCTCTAACCGCCTGTGCAGTTTGCCGCTTCACACTCCTCACATTTACGAGAGCTCACTCTCTCCAGTATTGACTATTGGGCCCCCTTCAACAGCGGCAAGAATAATACTGACCTTGTGTTCCTTAATCATGCGCTTCATGCGCTGGGACCGCTCTTCAGACTCACAGATAACAAGTTCGGGCTGCCCAATAACTCCGCCTGCCCCAATCACTTCTTCTTCTTCAATTAGAAATTGAGTTGCTCTCACGATCATCCCTAAATCAAAGGGACCTCGCTGCAATCCCTCCCCCTTATCAAAATTCGTGACCTCACGAATAAAATTTAGATATTTCTGTGCAATTCGACTATAATCCTCCCATGTGGCTTCTTCCTCGGCTTGTCCTTGCCATTGGATTAACACTTGTGCCACTGCTGCATTATTTCGTTTCACCATTCTCCTCGCAAGTATCAACCAAGGTAAAACCTCCGCATTGGCTACTGGACTCATGACAGGTAAGGTTGGAGAACTGGCTGAAGCAGCACCTATTTTCTTCTTTAGCTGAGATACATGAAACACCGGATGAATTTGTGAATTTGGTGGCAGGCTCAACTCATAAGCGACTTCACCAATCCTTCTTATTACTTCAAATGGACCATAGTACTTTGGGTTAAGCTTTTGATTGCGCATACCAGCTACTGATATTTGTCGATAAGGCTGTAGTTTGAGGAATACCCAATCCCCAACTGTAAATTTTCTCTCTGAACGATGCTTATCCTCATTCTGCTTCATTCGAGATTGAGCTTTCTCCAAGTTAGATTTCAGTTTTGCCAGTGTTGCTTGACGATCCTTCAAAACCTCATTCACTGATTCTACAGGTCCTTTTGGAACACTTCCCAAAGCTAGTTGTGGAGGAGAATACCCGTATAAAGCTTCAAAAGGTGAAGACTTTAACGAGCTGTGCCAATTGGAATTGTACCACCACTCCGCTAATGACAGGTATTGAGCCCACCTATTTTGCTTCTCATACACCATGCTTCTAAGGTAATGCTCAACACATTGATTGACCTTTTCAGTTTGACCGTCTGATTGTGGATGGTAAGACGTACTCATCCTTAATTGCACCCCCAATTTGCTCATTAGTTCCTTCCAGAACCTGCTTGTAAACACCGGATCCCTATCCGATATAATATTACTAGGTAACCCATGTAATTTGTACACATAATCCATAAACGCTTGGGCCACATCTGATGCCTTGTATGGATGTTTCAGTGCCATAAAATGTGCATATTTCGTGAGTCGATCAACCACCACGAATATCACCTCAAACCCTTTAGAACTTGGAAGACCTGTTATAAAATCCATTCCAACACTTTCCCAAGCCTCATTAGGAATTGGTAATGGCTGTAGCAAACCAGGTGGAGATACATACTCCGACTTATTAATCTGACAATTGACACAATTTCTGATGTGTTGATACACCTCCTCCTTCAGCTTAGGCCAATAGAAAAATTTCTTCACCCTTTGATAAGTAGCAGTGATGCCACTATGTCCTCCCAAACTTGAGTCATGTAACTCCCTCAATATGGCCTTTCTCAGTTCTCCATGGTTACCCACACATATTCTATTTTTGTACCTAAGCACACCTTGATACACACTCAGTTTTGAATCCCCTTCACCTTCATCTTTCAACTTTCTCCTCAAATGTTCTATCCACCCATCATGTCTGTAACTCTCTACTACATCCTCTATCCAATTGGGAACTAACTCACTCAACAAATTCAGTTTTGCATTTAATTCCCCTGTGTGACCATTTTGCCCCTCTCTCCTGGATAGTGCATCTGCCACCTTGTTTTCTGCCCCCTTTTATACTCAATTGTATATTTCAATCCCAACAACTTACTTAATCCTTTATGCTGCATAGGGGTATTAACTATTTGTTCCAAGAGGTATTTCAAACTGATTTGGTCAGTTCTTATGACAAATTCACCTCCTAACAAGTAATGCTTCCACTTTGATACAGCTGAAAATAAAGCCAATAGTTCTTTCTCATATGTTGACAAGGACTGGTTCTTTATCCCTAACTTCTTACTCATGTATGCCACGGGTCTCCTCCCTTGCATTAACACAGCCCCAATTAACACTTGACATGCATCAGTTTCTAAAACAAAGGGTTGCTGAAAATCTGGGAGTTTAAGTACAGGAGCGGTTACCATTGCTTGTTTTAGTTGCTCAAAAGCTGTTTGTGCCTCTCTACTCCACCCAAAGCAATTCTTCTTGAGCAATTCAGTAAGAGGTTGAGCAATAACACCATACCCTTTGACAAATTTTCTGTAGTAACCTGTCAACCCTAGAAACCCCCTCAATTCCTTGATAGTTCTAGGTACAGGCCATTGTGTCATTGCCTCCACCTTGGCTGGGTTAGTAGCAACACCATCCCTTGAAATGATATGCCCCAGATACTCTAACTGATTAACACCAAATTCACACTTTGACATCTTCACAAACAATTAGTGTTGTTTCAGAATTTCTAGAGCCGACTTGAGGTGTTTAACATGAGATTCAATGTCCCTGCTATAAACAAGGATATCATCAAAAAACACTAGTATGAATTTCCTTAAAAAAGGTTTTAAAAATCAGATTCATCAAGGCCTGAAATGTAGTAGGTGCATTAGTCAGCCCAAAAGGCATGACTTTGAACTCATACAAGCCTTCATGTGTATGAAAGGCCGTCTTGTGAACATCCTCCTCAGCCATCCGGATCTGATGGTAACCAGATCTCAAATCCAGCTTAGAGAACACTTGAGCATCATCTAATTCATCCAACAAATCATCTATAATGGGGATAGGGAACTTGTTTTTGACTGTATCATCATTGAGTCTCCTATAATCCACGCACATTCGCCATGAACCATCCTTCTTTTTGACCAACAAAACTGGTGAAGAATAGGAACTAGTACTATGCTGAATTAGATTGTTTTTGAGCAATTCATGAATGATTTTCTCAATCTCTAGCTTTTGGAAATAAGAGAATCTGTAGGGTCTTTGGTTAATGGGTTTGGAGTCGGGTTTAAGCACAATTTGGTGGTCAATTGGTCTTTTAGGTGGAAGGGTAGTTGGTTCTTCAAAAAGGCACTTGAATTGTTGCAATACTGGTACAAGGGTAGGGTTAATTTCTGGTTTGGGTTTGAGTTCTCCTCCTTCTACTCTAAACAACTGTGCATATATCACTTGATTCCCTTTCTTCTCCTCTTTGGCTGCATCTAGATCACCATCACACATTCTCACTTCAGCCTTTACTTCTTCCAATTTCAACCTCCATTTTTTTTCATCACCTTTCACTGCCATCCAGCCTTGTCTCCAGTTCACCTCCATAGTACCAAAGGTTGACAGCCAATCGATTCCTAAAATGATATCATACCCTTGCATCTCAAGAGTTCTCAGATTAGCTTCAATGGTTGACCTTGCAGCTGAAAATTAATCTTTCTACACAAAATTGAGGATTCATTTTTTCACCATTTGCTATTCTAACAAACAGTGGTTTAGTGGCACTTGTTGGTAGGTTCAAATCTTGTACTAGGGAAGGTTGAATGAATGAATGTGTGCTTCCTGAATCTATAAGTGCACATATTGGAACAGTGTTGAGCATTCCTTTAAACTTCAAAGTTCTATTACTAATATCACAGTTAGGATCCTCTAAGGTGACAACTTCAGTTTCTTCAACTTCTGCTTCTTCTACTCTCTTATTATCACTGTCACCTACTGTACCTTCATCCTCCTACTCCTCACTAAATTCCTTCCCCTTCTCCTCTTCCCCTTCTGCAGACCCTTATGACATTTATGCCCCTGAAACCACCTTTCATTGCACCTGTAACAACCCCATGTTTCTCTTCTGTTCTAATGTGAGGTTTTGTTGTTGTTTAGATTGAGATTTCAGATCTCCAGTTCCTTCCCCCCATCTCCTTCCTCCTTGGTCAACAGGTCTATTAGGTTTATAGGTTGGGTTTAGACTTGGCTTAATGAAGGTTGGTTTTTTGTTATTTCCCATTACAGCCACTTCAATTTCCTGAGCTACCCCAAATGCCTCAGTCAGGGTTTGCGGTTTGAACAGGTTAATGGTGTTGTGCAACTCCTCTTTTAGCCCACTGATAAAACTCCACAAGTAGAAATAATCGCTTTTGATACTAGTCTCAGCTAACAACCTAGCTTTAGCTCTTTCAACTCCTCAATGTATTCATCCACCGTATTCACCTGGCACACTCTCCTAAACATTACCACAGCATTTCCCCCTCTTCTATTCTTAAATATCTCAAAGATTCCATCTACCAGTATAGGCCATGGTGGATTTGGATTTTCCACCCTAAAACAACTGTACCACTCTTTGGCTTTGCCATAAAAACTCATAGATGCCAATCGTGTTTATACATACAGCTGTTTGATAACATTCAAAATATAATTCACAAGCTTCTAACCAGTCAATAGGATTACTACCATCGAATGAGGGAAAATCAAATCGAGGCATATGCACCTTATGATTCTGAAACTGAGAATTCGAATACCGATTAACTCGGTCGCCTTGTATCGGTCTTTCCTCAAACTCTGGTGGCTTAGATGCATCTCTCCCATTCTGGTTTTCTAGATGAGATCGCCTAGCCGAGTTACTGCCGTTTGCCTCTTCAGTTAGTTTACCATCGATGTACGCCTTGAACATCCCCGTTAGGCTATCGATCTTACTTTCGACCTTATCAATCCGATCATCTCTTGCTTGAAAAGAAGCCTGGAGAGAGGATTCGGTGTCTCTGGCAAATCTGGCGAGCTTATCACTCAGTGCTGCCAGATCCAGTGGCATCGTCTCCTCTGATGTGTCTTGCGATCTCAGATGCATAGGCATCGTTCTACTAGAATACTTCTTATGTTTCGATTTCCCCAGCTGAAGATCTTGTGCTCTGATACCACTTGCAACGTTCTCAAATCACCAGCAGGTAATCACTCACAAATCACAAGAATCAACAAACAGAAAAATCAATATTACTGGTAAGGCGAACTAATCGCGAGAGATACAATGGTTAACAACCCAAAATTCACTCAAATTGTTCAGATATATGATAAATTGGATTCACAGATCCCTTTGCCTTATATAGGCGAAACTAAAGCAAAACAAACATTTTAAAAACACCAATTATTCACTTCTATTATCTACTAGCACGACACATCAGCAATTTCTGTGAAAAGACTAATTGCTGACCTGGCATAACCGACCCTCTAACCGCCTGCGCAGTTTGCCGCTTCACACTCCTCACATTTACGAGAGCTCACTCTCTCCAGTATTGACTATTGGGCCCCCTTCAACAGCGGCAAGAATAATACTGACCTTGTGTTCCTTAATCATGCGCTTCATGCGCTGGGACCGCTCTTCAGACTCACAGATAACAAGTTCGGGCTGCCCAATAACTCCGCCTGCCCCAATCACTTCTTCTTCAATTAGAAATTGAGTTGCTCTCACGATCATCCCTAAATCAAAGGGACCTCGCTACAGAGAGCAGGTGAGAACCCACGCGCCTCAGCGCATTTCGTCAAAGCCGTACCAACGATGGAACGGGGGCAGTTCGAAAATCGATCGCGCGGGAGGGGAGGCGATCGCCTCCATTTTCTTCTTCCCGAAGGAACCAGCGAAGGAGACAAAATAAGAGGGCGAAAGGGGGCGGGGTCCAAAGACAGAGAGGCAGAAGGCAAAGAAGAAGTGAGGGGTTAAAAGATACAGGCTCGCTTTAAGATTCGTGCAATAAAATTTGAGTGGTCCAGAAAATTCAAAAAATCAATCAAGAATTAAATTGGTGATCTATTATGAGTAATTCGTTTATAATTTATGAGTTATAAATCGAGATGATTTATAATCAATACAATTTATTTTAGTTTGATAAAATTTCATTTGCTTGATCAATCACATAAATTTCTAAGCTTTAAATCTCAATTAAAATTCTCAATTAATAAATTGATTTAAAGAATAAATTATTGAAACGATTTATCTAACTAATTTGATTATTCTTTATTTAACCTAACTAATTAGTTTAAATTTTTAATTTGTTACAAATCTTAATTATTAAACTAATTAATTAATATTAGTTTTACGGATTATAACAAACTACAAGTTTGAGAAGTTATTTGTTTTTGAAACCTTCTAGAAGCCGTCAGTTTTTCAAGTACAGCCGGAAGTACAGTATTTTGCAAGTTGCTAACTGTTTGCAACTAACTTGGGGACCACTTCCAACTAACTTGGATTGTTAGATTTTTAAATTACTTATTATACATGATTTGTTGTTGAAGTTACAGTATTGATTATAGAGTTTTACAGTTTTCGCGCAAGTTAAATGACAGTTTTTTTGGAAAAAAAACTGAGAAAAGAAGCTTGGAGACAATTAGTCGCTTCCATTCCGAATAGCTTCTATTCTAAAATAGCCTCTGTTCTTACTATTTTTGTGTCATCCAAACATAGCCTAATAGAATGAAAGGCTGCGATTGATTTCAACGAAATATCCAGGAAAAATGTGGTCCATGGCAGAACTACTCTAAAAATAAACAAGCAGCAGGCCAGCAGCCTAGGGTTTTTTATTCGCACCCTCTTTCTCGCTCTCTGTTTCATTTCTCTCGTTCGCCTCTCTGCCACTCTCCCTCTCTCTTTCATTTCTCTCGTTCGCCTCTCTGCGTCATGTTCGGCCTATTCTTTGATAGTCACTCTTGGGAGTAGGTGGAGAAGTACTGGAGATATCGCGACATGTTCCTTATTTGAAAGCGAGAGAAACAGAGAACTAATAGCGGGCGAAAACTTCTCTGTTCTCAGCGAGCGAGCGTGCCAGCGATAATTAGACTTGAAAGCCGCTGCCAAGGTTTCAGAGAGAGAGAGAGAGAGGAGAAGACGTGAGTTCGGATCTCGAATTTCTTCTAATTGGCGTTGTATTGTGATAATTAAAATTTTCTTTTAAATTTTAATCTTTCGTACAAAAAAATATTGATTTGCAATAGC
This sequence comes from Carex parvula, assembly GCA_025461045.1. Taxonomy (NCBI): domain Eukaryota; kingdom Viridiplantae; phylum Streptophyta; class Magnoliopsida; order Poales; family Cyperaceae; genus Carex; species Carex parvula. Next base: position 174,180 of record JAJGRW010001254.1, on the reverse strand, counting down.
GTATGTATTGCCAAATTCTTCACCGGGAAGGATGTGTGTAAAATCTAAAATACAGATCTCCTTAGGTTGAATTAAATCTTGGATTTAATATAAATTAGGGAATAGTAACGCTTAAAGTCTCCAGGGATAAATCATTCCCGTCTTTCCAGACAAAAGATTTTGATCTCTTTAGATGCTGCTTGTTGCTATGAATTATCCATTTTGTAGGTTATGCTTTTGTAATTTGCTACTTTTTAAAACAAAAAAAATATTTAATTTATAAACAATAGCAGGTCAGTCACCATAGTAAAGTTGTTTATCATTGCATATGTTTAGGCCTGCTAAATGAGTCGGGCCGACTCATGAACTTTGAACAGTTAATTTTGTGATTAGTGAAATTTTATAGTTTGTATATGTTTTTTGGATACCATTTTACAGTATTGAAGTTCTGCTGTTAACATATGTTAGTTTTATAAGTTACATCTGCTAATTTTACAGTATTGATGTCTTTGTAGTTCCCATATGTTAGTTTTATAGTTTGCATCTGCTAATTTTACAGTATGTAAGTCTTATTTTTATAAAAAAAAATACGAAAAAAAATAAAAAAAATTTAAAATTTTAATTTCGAAAAAAAAATTTAATTTTGATGCAAAAAAATTAATTTTGCATAATTTTAGGTGTTATTTGTAAATAACTACAAGTTTGAGAAGTGATTTGTTTTTGAAACCTTCTAGAAGCCGTCAGTTTTTCAAGTACAGCCGGAAGTACAGTATTTTTGCAAGTTGCTAACTGTTTGCAACTAACTTGGGGACCACTTCCAACTAACTTGGATTGTTAGATTTTTAAATTACTTATTATACATGATTTGTTGTTGAAGTTACAGTATTGATTATAGAGTTTTATAGTATTCGCGCAAGTTAAATGACAGTTTTTTTGAGAAAAAACTGAGAAAAGAAGCTTGAAGACAATTAGTCGCTTCCATTCCGAATAGCTTCTATTCTAAAATAGCCTCTGTTCTTACTATTTTTGTGTCATCCAAACATAGCCTAATAGAATGAAAGGCTGCGATTGATTTCAACGAAATATCCAGGAAAAATGTGGTCCATGGCAGAACTGGCTCATGAAATATCCAGAAAAAATGTGAACCAGTATAAGCATATGTTGTTACATATAGGCCTGCTAAATGAGTCGGGCCGACTCATGAACTTTGAGTTGGGCTCTTAAATGAGTTAAATTGGGCTGAGCTCAATTTGAGTCGAGTCCAAACTCGGCTCGGACTCGAAAAAAATTAACGCTGACCTAACCGAGTCGATCCGATCCGAGCCGAGTGCCGAGTCGGGTCGTCTCCCTCCTCTTCGTTCCCATTTCCCAAGGTGCTCGCCTCTCTTTGCGCACGAGAACCACCTCCTCCTCTTCTCCTTCTCTTCGCGCACGAGATCGCTATCTCTTCGCCCCCTCTTCGCGCACGCCTCGCTATCTCTCTTCTGGGTCGGATTCGCCACAACTGGTATCATACCCCCTTTTTTTGCTCTCTCCTCCTGATCTCTTGAATGCTCCATTCAGTTTCGTTTGTTTTCTTTCAGCCATTTTGTTTCACTTCTTCATACTTACCCAATAAAGCATTTGACTTTTATTTACTGTACAACCTCCTTATTTACTGTCAAAATTGTATTCTGGTATTCTGGGTATTTACTGTCAAAATTGTATTCTGGTATTCTGGTATTCTAGGTATTCTGGGTGTTTACATGCACTGTTGAACTGGCAGGAATTACATTCACTGGTGACCCTGCTAAAAATAAGAAGCAAGCTGAGAAAAATGCCGCTTCTGCCACTTGGGCCTCTTTAAAACAACGTAAGTTTCTACGGTTCAAACTTCTGATTTAGAATGGTACTGCCTGATATAATGCCAATTGTTTTCAGACGTCCGCATCTAGCATCAATACTTCTTGAGATTTTTTAAACAAAAGCAAGTATGTTGCAAAAAAAAATAGTGTCATAAGTTGACGATTGAACAGATTTTTTCTACCGTCCTTTCAATACAGATTTTCTTGAATGTTGAAGTATTGGTTTTAGAAGAAACTTATATGGGCCGTTCACTTTTCTACCGTCCTTTCAATACACCAGTGATTTTATTGGACTTAAGTTTTGAGTCCTGACTTTAATTTCAACCAATTTTTAGTACAGTCATATTTCAATACCATGTACAAAATCAAATTAAATTGCAGTTGAAATTAATTATGTAATAAGGTCAAATAATTAGTACAAAAAAAAATCTATACTGGTTGTTGCGGTACTATCATCCAAGCTTCGTACCAGTACCATGTAAATATTGATTGCGGTACAGGTAAATTGCCCTTTCAGTGGGTTTTCGTTTTATCAAGGCAAAAGAAAAGAAATAACTTGCAATAGAAAGGAAAACCGAAAAGTAGCACCGAAATCCTCACCTAAATCCAAGAGAAGTACAAAAAAAGCGACTTTGTCTTCTCTATTCGGAGAACAAAGAGAGAAGAACCTCTTTCCTCGGGAGCACACAGGTTTCTTAGTTTTAGATTTTTCCTTCTCCTTTTTGTTTGAGATCGGTAGTGCTGGGAGAAAGTGATCGTGACATCTACTTGATATGTTAATTAGGGTTTTGTTCTTCACTATTTGGTTTTATAGTGCGATTGCGAGTTGATTGTGCATACCAGTTTGCCCTTTCTCCAAAATTTCAGACAGTCTTTTAATTCGGTCAATTTCAGACGCTCTCTTCGTCGCCCCTACTAGTAAGCTCCAAACCCGACGGCAGTGCCTCTTCTCGCCTTCTCCCAGTCGCCCCTGTGCGCTCCACTTCTCTCATCGCCCCTGTGCGGAACAGCCTCTGTCGCGCGATCTCCTTTCTGGTATCTTCCTCTCCCAGTTTTCTAATTTTTTTGGTTTCATTTTTGTAGTTTTTTTTTTCTTTTTAAGGGTGATTTCTGGTATAAATCATTTTTAATACTCGTTTCTAGGGTTAATTTGAGTGTTTTGCTGAGTTTGTTGTCGATAGAGACAAATAAAGGGATATTATCAAATTTCTGTATTATTAATTTGTGCTTCTTACATAAACAAATAATTAAGGTATATGTTATTTTGCTGTCTGATGTATATTAAGTTTTTTTTTGAAAAAAAGGTGAAAATAGATAAAGTTGAAAATGGATCTTCTCTGTCCTTGTTTGGACCACATACGCTGGCTGTTTAATAGCTGACCATGTCACCTTATAACAAATGCTACACCCGTTACTTCTGAAAAACGCAAAGTTCAAGTGTTTGTTCAGTCACTAACCTTATAACAAATGCTACACCCTCCATCTATGAAGTGCTTGTTCAGTAAAAAATGGAGACTACCATGAGAAAGCTTCAGCAGAGATATAGGAGAGCGATAGAAGAGATGGAGAAGTGGGATGAGCAGCAAGCAAGCCTTCTTTCTTCATTCACCAATGCTTCTTCAATCATTGATCGACTTCAGGTTCGTGGGGTTTTTCCTTCCGCCTGAGGTTACTCCTCATATTGTTCAAATTTTATTCGACATTCGCTCGACTTTACAAAAGGGTAATATCTTATTTCTTCCAATTTCTGAATTTGTTTATTATTATTTGATTAGGTCCTTGGAGCGTCTAAAAATTATGGTTCACTTCAAAATGTTGTTGGAATTAAGGAGGCGCTATTGGCAAAACAATTGGAGAGTTTAGAGAACTATTTCTGTCAGACGAGAGATACTATGTAATTTCATTTTACTGTAACCTATTATACCCTTTTACTGTTACACTTTTCTAAATTTGTTCTTCTTTTAATTAAGAATGCTTGTATTTGTTAGTGTTTCAATTTAGTTCTATTAACCATTTGACCGACCTTTGCTTATGCAGTTAATTGAGCTTGAATGTTAAATTAAGCCTATGATTTATCCTGTTTTGCATCAATTAACACTTATATGTACTATTGTTTTCCATTTGCATCTTCAGAAAAGAATTTCATGGAATTGTAAAATCCCTTGATAAGATTGCAAGAGATGCTAATCAGTTAGTAAAGTCGGGATCTTCACCGACATCTAAGCAAATGCAATTGCGGGTTGGTACTTGGTCGAGTTTGAAGGATTGCTTGGGTGGCCTTAGATCAATAAGCGAGATGCATCAAGCTGAGTATGACTCTCTCTCTCTTTCTTGATAAACTTGACAGCAGATGTCAAGTATGTATATTCAAATCTAAACATTCTATAGCATCCAACATTGCAACTCAAACAATCACACACAAAAACAACAAAAACTAAAATAGTGTCAACTGGTTATCCGTCTCCAATCCAAGAAGGCCCTTTGTAGGGGTCAGCAACACACCATCAAAGGAATAGTTCTGCCTCTGAGACAACCCTGTTGATCCGCACATATACTGACACAGGTGTTGGAGAAGGTCCTTGTGTTCTGCTTGTTCCACAGCACCCAAACAGTGATTACGTAGTATGTGTTCCGCCGAAAACAACGCTGAGTATTGCAGTACAGTATCCACAATTGCTGGTATTCGGTCTCCAGTATGCGCTGAAACCAGCATCCACAGACTGATCGCCACCATGCAGAGTAGGCAACATGCATAGTGTTCTCTGAAGGGCAGTTTTGACATAGCACACATCCCGGGGTGAAATGATAATTTCTCGCAGCCATGATATCATGCATGAATAATCTATTTTCCAACAAAGAGAAAAACAACATGCATACTAGGGGTTACTTTTGCTTCCAATTTCCAATTATCCTTAGATTGGTAATCTTAACTTACCTGCTTCGGGAGGACTCTTGTGTGGTGATTTGGCTGAAACAGTACCTGGATTCTCCTATCTACATGTCAGAAAGTCCCCGAAGCCAGTAAACACTTGATTCGAGGCATCTGTCCATGTTTATCTGCATAGGACTTGGCAGTAGGTTATGTAAGATGTGGAGTCCCTGTGTGTGTGCGCGCGCATCAATTTAATAGGATAATTATTAATTGATCTTATGGTTATTCTTTTTCCAGGTTTGCTCTTAAATCAGCGATAGTTTCCTCTTTGACATGGAAGTGTAGGCAAGTTGCAAAACTTTGTAACCTACATTTTGATTGAATGTTTGTAAAATTAACTTTGATTCCTCTCAACTGTCTTTCATTTCTATCATTTTATTTCATTGAATGTACCATTGCAGTTCTTCTGAAATTGCCGACCTTAGAAGACTTCTGATAGACCAGCCAAATATCCCAAAAGATGAAGGTATTAATGAAGGCACTATCTTATTTTATTGAATTTAGTAATGTAAGCATAATGAGGATTCGTTCCAACTTGCTTTTTCTTTTTTTCTCAATGCAGTTCAGTCAATACTAGATTTAGTATTTGCAAATGAAATTTCCTGATCTTCCCTCAAAACAACAGAAACAGGAAAGAAAAGAGGTTCAATATAAATTAAGATGACTTGGTATTTTGTTCTCCTTGGTGGATGGCGCAATAATATCAATAGTCTTTATCTATGAATTGTAGAAATCTTACCAAGGTATCAATAGTCTATATCTATGAATTCTAAGAAATCTTACCAAGGTAATGCTATTATACGTTACTGTTAATAGGCCTTGTTTTTGTTATGGTTAATGAATTTCTCTTTTCAGGAGCATCTTGTAGATAGTTTCAGTATTTGACACAATAGTTAAGATGTTTTTTTTTAATTTCTTGTCAACCTGTATTCAAGTTATGAACTAATTCTGCAAATGTCAAGAAAAATGTTGGTTTATCTACAGGTTACAACACATGTTTTTGTTTCACAGTAGTCAACATATTTAAAGTTATCAACTTGAATTTTGCAAAAATAAAGAAATAATGATTTGATTAGAGGCTACAAGATGTGTTTTTTTTTTTTTTTTATTTCCGTTCTATTCTTTTGTACAAGTACAAGAAATTTGTGGCAAAAATTTGGCGCTACAAAAATAATGTCTATGCAGAGTGGATTTATTACCGTGACATCTGTTTTCTGAATGCTGTAAATTTTTCTTATCATTTTTCTCGTAGCATTAGCTAGTCTTTTCAGTCTATATCAGTATAATGCTAAAATCTGCTCTTCATGTTCCCTTGCTATTCTACCAGTATCTAGCAAAATTCATGTTACTTCAGCACTTGGCAGCAATTCGTTTGAAATGAGTTAATGGTAGTGCTGAATAGAGCTCAAAATTACGGAACTTTATGTGTGTTTTTTTTAAGGTTTTTTATAAAAATATTGGTTTAGTGACGAAGTTAAATGAGAGAGAGATATTTAAGGTTAGATAACATCTTCGTCATTCAGCGACAAATAAAAAACATGATTCAATTCAAGCTCTTCTTTTTTACAGTTCCCATATGTTGGAAATGTACTACAGTTTAGGGATAAAAATTGGATCCGTAGGTTCGGTTGTATATATTATAAGATACTATAGGGGAATTGCAAAACAACAAGAACCGTTTTGATGCTGCGCTGAAAAGCCTAGTTTTTAATATTTGTGCTTTAAAAATTCGTACATTCCGGATTTTTCGTGAATTAATTCAAAATTTGAGATATTTTAAACAATGGAATCTAATTTGTTTACGTCCATGCAGCAACTTTTTTACAAATTGTGGAGCTGTGCTTTTCGGTTGGTTCACATTTTTTTCATACCAATTCTAAGCTTCATGATTTTGGACTTCAAAAGGAACAAGATCTTAACACTTAATGTTCACTTAATATAAATTGCTTTTAATAGAGATTCAGAGAATTTTAATTTTCTGCAAACATTAATTCTCTCTCGTGGGAATATGAGGATTAAAAAAATTGTATAAATTTAAACTTAATTATTTTCTTTTAAATTTAACTTATTTTTCAATTGAAGCGTTATATTTGATATTAGGGGCAATTCCATCTATACCCCTCAAAAACTTTGAAATACGTATTTCCTCCTCTAAAATTCATAATATCATTTTACCCTTCTAAATTTCGAAACTCACAAATTAATCATTTTATTGTCTTTTCTATTAAAACTCATTTTAAATTTAACAAGTTCCCATATTAACCTTTATTAAAAAAATAAAAATATGTAGCGTGTTTAAGATAAACGTACGAGTCTTCTAATTAGTCAATTTTCAAGGGCAAATGGTTTATTTCTCTACTTTTAACACTTACACAAGGTAGACGTAAATGTCATTGTGTATGCGTTAGTAGTAGAAAAATGACCCATTTATCTTTGAAAACCGACCAAATTGAAAACTGTTTTTTTTCTTAAACTTACTACATTTTTTTTATTTTTCTTAACAAAGGGTATAATGGGTACTTGTCAAATTTAAAATGACTTTTAATAGAAAAAACAATAAAAAGGGATAAATTAGTAAGTTGTTAAAATTTAGAAGGGTAAATATGATATTATGAATTTTAGATGGGGAAATACATGATTCGAAGTTTTTGAGGGGTATACACGAAATTCCACCTTGAAATTATAGTACAGTGAGTGCTACCGGCTTTTGTTTTGACCAAGTACTCCAACCCGACCCGAGAACCCGCTCGAAATTCGAGAACCCGAACCGTCCCATCCGATGACGGACAGAGAGAAAGTCGGCGGCGGCGGAGGGGAGAGATGGCAGGCGGCGATGGGGAACTTGACGGAGATGGGTGCCAATCTCGATTCTCTGCAGAAGTTTCTCTCTAAAAAGGCAGTCTTTGTCGACGAAGAAACCTTCTCGCGCGCCTCTCTCGCCTCTGAACAAGCGCGATCCATCAAGGTATCCAATTTGACAAGTTCTATAACGATCGAGATTTCCTATGGAGTTATTATTTTCAATTGCGTGAAGTTGTGGGGAACTTAGTTCCTGACTTGTTGCTTCAGATTATGTGGATGTAGTAACAGATTGGAGTCAGAAGTAATTGCAAGCTCGTTTGAACTTGGTTATTATTTCTCGATCCAGAGTAATTTTAGTTGTAGTTCATGCAATTAAAAATAGGGAAAAGGAAAACAGGTGGTTGACCCGGTACTGGTACATGCTGGGTCTCAGATCCTACCAAAATGCAGTATTCTAACTGTAGTGTATGAAAGCTTCTTCTTTTTCCATGATGTGTTCTTGCATATTTGTCTCAACAATAGAAATTTTTTCAGACATTGGAACAGAGGGTAGAGACATTAGAGAGAGAGCTAGATGCTGCAATTGCTGCTGCAGCTCGAGCTCGAAATGAGAAGCGACAAGCAGAAGCTGCACAGAAGGCTGCAGAATTACGTACACATGAAATAACCAAGGAGCTTGAGAATACTTCAAGTATGGCAATAGTATCATGAATTAGTTTTAGTACAATGGTACCTCATGGTCTGGTACTCTAGTGCCAAGGATCACCTTGATAGGCGTTTTTACAGTACTTGACAAGTTAGGTCAAGTGGTGTACTGGTACCGATTTAGTATCTGTGCACTTTCTTGTCTGGTGTCCTACTTCATTGATACTGGTACACTACTCTATCAGTTAAGGTACTGAATCTCTGTCGGTTGGTAAAGTAATATCTGGGGCATATGGTTTGTGTCTCGTACTGGTACTCAGCTAGATGCAATATACCAATACCATGTAAATCCAGTACTGTACACTAGCAGTTGCATGTTATTCTTGGCAATTATTAGACTGACTTGCATAATTAAGCATTATACATCAAGTTTTGGCCACACAAAACATAATCTGGTACCACTTCAGTTTTGTACAGCTCAATTATTTTACTCTCAATTAAGCCTCAGCAATTAACTGTGTAGTTAAAGGACCCAAAAATAACAAGACAGTTGAAAAGAAATCTTTAAATAGTTGTATTTTCTACACAGAGGTTTTCAAGTTACACATGGAAGAGTTGCGAGCTAAACAAGAGGAGATCTCTAAGAAGAATAGTGAAATAAAAGTTTTAGAAGCTATAATTCAAACACTAAGTAGGAAAGATTCAGGTGGAACTGGTGCATGATTCCATTTGTATCAGAAACATTGTTTCTTCTACTATTTATTTTTTGTACTATGGCTCCCTAAGCTTTCTATAATTTTTATTTGTTATTATAAGGTTGAACTTATTTTTATTCATGTACATATGTGGTTCTGTTTCAATTAAATGCTAGAAGAGAAATGTTTCTGCTTTGGTGTCCTTACCCTTCCGAAGACTACACCAGTATAATCCCATATATGTATAGGTATTGGGAATTGCATTCAACTTGGATCCTCTCTCGTACCTGACCAACTGGTAGTTGACATTTGCACTAACACGAATCTGAATGCATGTACTTTAGGGGATATCAACTTGCTTCTATATTCTGAGTTTCTTATAGGAACATATTTTTGGTACCATTTAAGATGAGCAGAAACATTTTTAGACATGCATCAATGAGAAAAATTGGCCTTTCAGTTTGAAATTAGAGTTTTAGAATGATATCAAATCAGTTCCTGGTGGAATACAAAGTATACCTACATCAAATGTATGTGTATGCTTGTTTAACGATGGTATACCAATGATATAGAACATGCCAAGTAAATTTCAGTGCATTTTCTTTTCAACTTGTTTGTTTGGTTTTGCTGATGGCTCTGGCTTATAATAGTGTAGGTGGGAGGTTGAGCTGTATTTTTATTGTTCTTTTCTAATTTCTTTCTTCTTTCAATGGGGTAGGTGGTAGGTGGGAGGTTAGGCTGTATTTTGATTGTTTTTCTGAGTCTTGATCCCCAACGGTGCATTGGAATCTAAGCAGTTTTTATAGGCAATACCTTCAGTGCATTGAATCAAAGAATTATAGTTTCAGCAGTTGCCTTATTATAAATTATTCTGGTAAAAAAAAAATACCTTAAAGAACTTACACTCGTGCCCTTTGTTGAAAATTCTTCATTTTTATTTTATGAGTTTCAAACATCATGTAACAGTTGGAAAATATTTTCATCTGACACCAAAAGTTGGGAGATCCTTCTCCCCATATTTTGTCTGGTGTTCAATTTTTTAGTAGTAACCAAAATTTGAACAAAGGAAAATTCCCTCAAACTGCTCTATGTAATTTTAATTTAAAATTTATCATAAATAAGGTCTCAAGCATCGTTCTCATTTTATTTGTTGAGAACCAGGGCTCGTAGACTAGAATTTTCTTGAGTTCTTTGGTGAGCTAAACTCCAAACTTAAAATGATTCAAATGACGAATTCAAATGCAAAGCCGATCTACTTAACAAGTTATGTATTTACATATCAAAATTATAAATTTTTGACTTAATTTAGCATAAAGTCGAGCAGTAAAAAAATGATAAAAAAATAAACGCATTAAAATTAGTTTATAAATCTTGTTTTTTTTACTGCTCGACTTTATACATCACTTGTAAAGTAGAGCAGTTTCAACGATTTAAATTCGTCATTTAAAGTCATTTTGATAAATTTTAAAATTAAACTCATCAAAGAGCTTGATAAGCTTAAGAACACCCTAATTCAACTCTTCTTTTGTATGGTTAAAGCAATGTAGAGCCTTCTAATGGTCCTTGCTGTTGGGAGATCTCATCCACTGCCATAGTGGTTATGGTAGGGATGTGCCCTAGTTATGGTACCGCACTTAAAACAAATATTGACATTTAAAATATCAATCACAACAAGGCGGAATTAGAAAATCTTGATATGCACTTTGAAAATTTCAAATATACAAATATGTGGTAGGTAGAATTTGAATTAACACCAACAAAATAGACTCTAACTACTAACTATACAAGTAAACATTTGATATTTTATGAAGAGTACTAGATTATATAAAAAGTAAAAAAAAATTTGATAAGTTATGGACAGCTCGAAAGGGGCCTACCGGACAGCCTGAGCATAAGTTAGAAGCTGTGATCAAATGCAGAACTATCCGGTCCCACGAGGAGTTCAGATCTTATAAGATAAGTTGGGACCGTTGTTACAAATTAGCATGAATTTTAAGCTGTCCATTCCTATCAAAACTGTCCTGTGAATTTCGATCAGGTTCATTTTTCTTTGTCCGACCTGATTTTGAGCAAACAAAAAATTAAATGATTTTTTGTTTAACAAGGCAGATGCCCTGTTTTATTAGAATTGTAACGTTAACTTACAAAACATAACCTTAATGTGCTTTAGACATCCTTTTCCCACCACAAAAATAGTGTTTTACCATCAGGTCAAATTGACTAGTCTGAATAAATCTATCATTTGCCTTATACCAAAGGAGAAAGATGCTAAACTTATCACCAAATTCAGACCTATCAGTTTGATCAACTGCAGCTTCAAAATAATCTCCAAAGTACATTTAGACTAGAAGTTGTTATGAATAGAATCATTGATAGTAGTCAGGTTGCCTTTATAAAAAATAGACACATTTTAGATAATGTCATACTGAGCTAGGAAATTATACATCATAGTCAAGTCACAGAAGCACAAGGATTAGTTATCAAAATAAATTTCGAAAAAGCATACAACAAGATTAACTAGTCCTATCTTTTGGATGTTTTAGAGGGTAGAGGGTTTGGCCAAAAATGGATACTTTGGATAAAATAATGGTTATATAGTTCACAATCATGTTTAATGTGAATGGAGATCTTACTTTTGCAAGAGAGAAGTTAGACAAGGTGATCCCTTGTCTCATGATTTGTATATACTAGCTGCTGATACTCTCAGCAATATTTTTCAAAAAGATAGATATGCACAAAAAAATATTGCTTTAGGACATAATGTTGTTGACTAATTTTCCCACACTAATTGTCACTATACAGACGACACAATAATATTCCTCAAAGCAGATGAAACCAATGTTCATAATGCATGTGGGCTTTGGTATCTTTTGAAGCTTTATCTGGTATTAAAGTGAACTATTCTAAAACTGCAATGCACCCTCATTAACATCACTGATATACAAAGATATGCATCACTCTTTAGATGTGGGATAACCACATTCCTTTTACAATATCTAAGACTACCTTTACATACCCATAGATTAACTAAAAAAGAATGGATTTTTCTAATTTATAAAATAGAAAAGAAATTACAAAATTGGAAAGGTAGCATTCTCTCCTTAGGAGGTAGAATCACTCTTCTCAATTATGTCTTATCAGCTGTTCTCAACAAATTGATCAGATTAGATGTAGATTCTTGTGGCAGGGGACAGTTTCCAGTAAGAGAAAATATTCTTCACTTAACTGGCAAACAACTTGTCTTTATAAGAAATTTGGAGGATTATGTATCTTTGACCTCAAACAAATGAATATGTCACTTTTGATGAAATAGTGGTGGAAATTTAAGGATCCTACTTATCAAAGTCCATGGAAATTCATGATTATTACAAAATATTATTCTCACTCACCCTCTTTGTACTCTGAATTCTAGAAGACCATTACTGATATGCATCATTTAGGACAACTTAGTTTTACTTGTGAACCTGGAGAGCATTCTCAAGTTTCTTTTTGGCATGATATTTGGTACCAACACTGTACTATGGCTACTAGATTTCCTTATCTCTATAATATATGTCAAACACCTGATATACCCCTCTAAAAGGTCATTAATTCTTAAGGGGCTGATATGAAAATTATTAGTACAATCTCTTATACCCACTTAACAGATAAATTAAGTTGGAGATGGGAAACTTCTGACAAGTTTACAATTCAATCCCTTTATAAGATTTTGAATTTTAGAGGGATAAAACCTAAAAATGCTTTATTATGGTGTACTGTACCTATTTCTCTGAAAATTAGAGTGTTTATGTGATTAGCTGGGAAAAACAAGATTTTAACAAAAAATAATTTGAGGAAAGGTTGGCCTGGTGATACCAAATGTCAGTTCTGTCACCTACCAGAAATTGTCAATCATTTGTTCATACAATGCTCTTTTACTAAGAAAATATAGTTTTGGATCGGTCATGTCAAGCTGTTAGCTTTAGCTGGCACACAATTTCTAATATTATTCATTTTGCTAACCAATTACCTTCATTGCACATATCTTCTTTACTGTTAGTTTTCAGTGCAGTATGCTGGACCATTTGACAGTATAAGAATGACTTGTGTTTTGAGAAAGGTAAGAAGAAGACTATTAAACAAATAGTCTTACTAATTATAACTTTGGTGCATTGTTGGACAAGTGCAGTGAAGAAACAGGTACAGGAATGCAATGCTCTCCAGTTGCCTGAGACTCTGGATGAAATCCCATTAGACAGCTGACACCCTGATGAATATCAGATAGTAGATTATGCAGGGAATCATACCTCAAGAGGATGAAAGCAGTACCAGTCAATACAGAAGAAGATGTCTAAGGACAATTTTTGTTACTAGTGTTATATACCTCAGCCCCCAGTGTGTGTGGCTTATGTACTATTTGTTAGGAGTTAACATGTTTACTTTTGGTTATGTGTGTCCAACTGATATGCTGATGAACTGTGTTTTAGATGTTTTGGCTATGATCATACTTTGAACAATATCTGGGTATAAGTTAACTATTTTCCAAGGATATCTTTCTTTCCGTCCTATGCTTTCTTATTTCATTTATTATTATCTACCATGTTTTATTCTCAATTTTGTATTTATTAATTATTTGTGTTTTTTTCAATAAATTTTTATTCTAACATACCACCGAATTCTTTGAAATAAATGCATTAAAATAAGAGTTATAAAATTCACATATATATGTATATATGTAGATAGATAGATTTCCTTTGAAAGAAAAATAAAATATTTTTGAAATAAGAAGCTGACAGCAAAAGCCATTAGAATCGATGTTTCATGTGAAATCGATATTATATACCTAATCTGTTTTTTTATTGATCGACTCTAATGAATTTAAAATATATATTCTCTATCCTCTCTTTTCTCTCTTTTCTCTCTTTTCTCTCTCTCTCTCTAAAAGCAATAACCAGCAAGTTGCACGTAATAACAAAGAGCGAAACATCCGGCAAAAATACTCTCTTCAGCCCAAATTAGGCCCAGCTACACCTTTTTGATTCTCAGATCACGTGCTTGTTGTTCTTGGAACCCGGAGGTTTGGGCCAAGGCCCAAGATTTAAACTCAGAGAGGTGTTTCTCTTACCGGGCCGGCACTCTCTGGCTGCTTAATATTTTAGATATCATAGACAAATTTTATATGGAAAGAATATGCTTAATTACATTCTCATTACTTAGATCACAAGCCAACTGCCAAACCAAGCATCAAGGGATATCAGGATATAATATATATATAGAGGTTACCTAACATCAAAACATTTGTTCTGGAGCTGTGGTGTAACCAATTGGTTTTTTTTATTTTCAAAATCCAAACGGTCGATCCAAACCGTTAGATGTGATATCTATATTGAAATGTGATTGGAGACCAAATTTTATATTTTTTGGAACTTTTATTATTTATTAAACCATTTTTAAAATCGCTAATTTTAATAAACAGTGAAATATTCTGGATCATTGAAAATAGCGATTTTAAAACTGACTTAATAAATAGTAAAAAAATTCCAAAAAATGTAAAATTTGGTCTCCAAGCACATTTTAATATAAATTGAATGTTGAACGGTTTGGATCGACTATTTTGAACTTTGAAAATGTAAAAACTGAAATATTTATTCCACAGTATAGGAACAAACGTTTTGATATTAGCCAACATATATATATATATGTAAGTAAATGGTAAGCAATTAAGTAAATGGTAAGCAATTAAGTAAATGGTAATCAACTAAGTAAATGGTAAACAACTAAGTAAATGGTAAACAACTAAGTAAATGGTAGACAATTAACTAAATGGTAGACAATTAACTAAATGGTAAACAATTAAGTAAATGGTAAACAATTAAGTAAATGGTAAACAATTAAGTAAATGGTAAACAATTAACTAAATAGTAAACAATTAAGTAAATGGTAAACAATTAAGTAAATGGTAAACAATTAAGTAAATGGTAAACAATTAACTAAATAGTAAACAATTAACTAAATAGTAAATAATTAACTAATTAATTAATATATAAAATAAAACATAATAAAAAAAATAATAAAAAAAAATATATATATATATTACCTCAACAGTAGCGAGCTGCCTCGGGCTGTGTGAAGATCTGAAGGGGAGGGGGTGCTATTTTATAGAGTTTTTGGCGTTTAAAAAAAAAAAAAAAAAGGTACATAGCCGGCCAGAAAATGGCCGGCTTGGGTATATATCGATAATTGGTCCGATTCTGGGTATAATTAATAATTTGTATTAAACTTTGGATATTAATAAAAATGTCGGGTGGATGAGATTTGAATTCAAGTTTCCGTCATCACAAAATATAATTCTAACCACTAAACTACAAGTAAACATTTGATATTTATGAAAAAACTAAATTATTCAAAATATTAAAATAAATTAAATTAAATTAAATTTTAATATACATAATTAAAATTTCAAAATTATAGAAATGACTTAGCATCAATATGAATACATGTAAATCCTTCTCAGCGTAAAGCAGACTGTATGCATTCCTTGTACCATGCCTAAAATAAAATATGCCGAAATATCACAAAATATAATCCTGAGATCTAAATTAGTAGGTCTTTGTCGCCCTACAGAAACCTCAACACCCTTTTATATTTTGTGTACTCAAATCGCTTGCGTCTCCATCTCATCGGTCTCATAAAGTCTAGTTTTAATTTCAGCAAGTTACAACGCCCACCAATTGAAATCAATTAATTTATTGAAGCAAATTTTAAGTATGTATCCAGCTGGGACCAAAGAAAGAAAATATATATATATATACATATATATATAGCAGTTGGCTACAGTGCTACGCGTAGCATAGAGGGCCTCCGTGCTACGGCTCAATATTTGAGTTTTTAAAATTCTAACGGTCGATCCGAACCGTTCAACATGATCTCCATATGAATTTTTACTTGCAAACCAAATTTTACATTTTTTAGAATTTTTTTACTATTTTTTTAGATAGGTAGAAAATCACTTGATCTGAAAATTTTGTACCATTCAGATCAAGTGTTTTTTCTACCTATTCTAAAAAAATAGTAAAAAAATTCTAAAAAATGTAAAATTTGGTTTGCAAGTACATATTCGTATGGAGATCATGTTGAACGGTTCGGATCAACCGTTATGATTTTGAAAACTCAAATATTGAGTCGTAGCATGGAGGCCCTCTATGCTATGCGTAGCATATTAGTCAGATTATATATATATATGAGGAGGGATCAAGTTACAACAAATTTGAGTTACAACAAAGTTACAACAACCATTTTTTTCATTTTCAAAGTCCAAATCGTCGATCCAAACCGTTCAACATGATTATCTAAATAAAATGTGCTTGCAGATCAAATTTTACATTTTTTTGAATTTTTTTACTATTTATTAAGATGGGTACAAAATTCAATGATCTGAATATGACTATTTTTTGTAAAATACTTAATAAATAGTAAAAAATTCAAAAAAATGTAAAATTTGATCTGCAAGCACATTTTATTTAGATCTCGGATTTTTAGAATCATGCAATCCCTCTTAGAATCGGAACAGATTCGGACTCCTCTGAGTTAGGGATTGTGCGGTAAATTAAATATATAATTCGTTAATAAACTGACAATGAAATTAAAAAAATTTATTTATCACAAATTTCGTCTCTCCCCACCTTATAGTACAAAATCATAAAAAAAAATGGCATCAAGGGATATTAGGATCTAATATATATAGAGGTTACCTAACATCAAAACGTTTGTTCCGGAGTTGTGGTGCAACCAATTGGTTTTCTGATTTTCAAGTTCAAATGGTCGAACTAAACTGTTAGATGTGATATTTATATTGAAATGTGTTTGGAGACCAAATTTTATATTTTTTGGAATTTTTTTATTATTTATTAAACTATTTTTAAAATCGCTGATTTTAATAAACATTGAAAAATTTCTGGATCATTAAAAATAGCGATTTTAAAACTGATTAAATAAATAGTAAAAAAATTCCAAAAAAATATAAAATTTGGTCTCCAAGCACATAATATAGATTGAATGTTAAACGGTTTGAATCGACTGTTTTAAACTTTGAAAATGTAAAAACCAAAATATTTGTTCCACAGTCTAGGAACAAATATTTTGATGTTAGCCAACTTCTATATATATATATATATCCTATTCTACTTGCATTTTTCTTTCATATTAACGGCAGAAAAAGGTTACAACATATATTAGGCTGCATTAGTAAGAGCGGACTCACAAAATATAATATGCATATTTATATAACTAGATATAAAGAAGCTCCAAAAAAAATGTACGTAAAGTCAGGGCAGAACTAGAAATTTTTTATAAGAAAGACTAAAACTTAAAATGTATAATATGTAGTGGGTGAGATTTAAATTCAAGTTTCCGCCATCACAAAATATAATTCTAACCACTAAGTTACAAGTAAACATTTGATATTTATGAAGAAGCTAAACTATTTAAAAATGTTGAAATAAATAAAATAAAATAAAATTTTAATATACTTATAAAATTTCAAAATTATAGAAATGACTTAGCATCAATATGAATACATGTAAAAATATATCCGGAGATCTAAATTAGTATTAGGTCTTGAGTGAGTCTATGGTACTATGCATAGCACGGATTGATTCGTACTACGGATTAATATTTTCATTTTCAAAATTCTAACGGCCGATCCGAACCGTTCAACATGATTTTCATATGAGACTATACTTGTGGGCTAAATTTACTATTTTTTAGAATTTTTTTACTATTTTGTTAGATAGGTAGAAAATCACTGTTTTTGGATGGTCCAGAATTTTCAGATTAAGTGATTTTCTATCTATCTTAAAATATAGTAAAAAAAATTCGAAAAAATATAAAATTTAGTCTGCAAGTACATATCCATGTGGGGGTCACATAGAATGGTTCGGATCGACCATTATAATTTTCAAAATAAAAATATAGTTCTATAGTATGAACTAATCTGTGCTATGCATAGTACCATAACTCACTCTTAGGTCTTTGTCGCTCTACAGAAACCTCAACACCCTTTTATATTTTGTGTACTTAAATCGCTTGCGTCTCCATCTCATCGGTCTCATAAAGTCTAGTTTTAATTTGAGCAAGTTACAACGCCCACCAATTGGAATCAATTAATTTATTGAAGCAAATTTTAAGTATGTATCCAGCTGGGACCAAAGAAAGAAAATATACATATACATATATATAGGAGTTGGCTACGGTACTAAGCGCAGCATAGAGGGCCTCCGTGCTACAGCTCAATATTTGAGTTTTCAAAATCATAACGGTCGATTCGAACCGTTCAACATGATCTTCATATGAATATGTACTTGCAAACCAAATTTTACATTTTTTAGAATTTTTTTACTATTTTTTTAGATAGGTAGAAAATCACTTGATCTGAATGGTACAGAATTTTCAGATCAAGTGATTTTCTACCTATCTAAAAAAATAGTAAACAAATTCTAAAAAATGTAAAATTTGATTTGCAAGTACATATTCATATGGAGATCATGTTGAACGGTTCAAATCGACCATTAGGATTTTAAAACTTCAAATATTGAGCCGTAGCACGGAGGCCCTCTATGCTACGCGTAGCATATTAGCCAGATTATATATATATATAGAGTGGCTAATATCCAAAATTTGCACCAAGGCCCTCGTGCAATCAAGTTGTTTCGGATTTTTAAAGTCCAAACAGTCGATCCAAACTGTTAGATATTTAATCTATATTAAAATCTGCTTGGAGACCAAATTTTACATTTTTTTACTATTTATTAAGCCACTTTGAAAATTCTGATCACATGGTCCAGAATTTGGTTGCACTGTTTTTACTGTTCACCCGGATCAGCAATTTTCAAAGTGGCTTAATAAATAGTAAAAAAATTCAAAAAACAAATGTAAAATTTGGTCTCCAAGCAGATTTTAATATAGATTAAACATCTAACTGTTTGGATCGACTGTTTGGACTTTGAAAATTCGAAAACGACTTGGTTGCACGAGGGTCTTGGTGCGAATGTTTTGATGTTAGCCACTCTTATATATATATGAGGAGGGATCAAGTTACAACAATTTTGAGTTACAACGAAGTTACCACAACTATTTTCTACATTTTGAAATTCCAAACCGTCGATCCAAACCGTTCAACATGATCTCCACAATAAAATATGCTTCCAGATCAAATTTTATATTTTTTTGAATTTTTATACTATTTATTATGTATTTTACAAAAACTAGTCAAATTCAGACCATTGAATTTTGTACCCATCTTAATAAGTAAAAAAATTTTAAAAAATGTAAAATTTGATCTGGAAGCACATTTTATTGTGGAGGTCATGTTGAACGGTTTGGATCGACGATTTGGAATTTCAAAATGTAGAAAATGGTTGTGGTAACTTTGTTGTAACTCAAAATTGTTGTAACTTGATCCTTCCTCTATATATATATATATATATATATATATATATAGGACTGCAAATGAATCAAACTAAATCGAACTTAACTCCGTTTGAGTTTGAACTCGAACCAATTCGAACCTTACTGGTTTGAAATTGAAGTAGGGTTCCGAACTGAAAATAAGAGTTCGAGTTTGATTCGGTGCGATTCGAATCAGTTTCGAACCGAACTGGTTCGAAATTGAATTATAGTTTAAAACTAAAAGGAAGAGTTTCAAACTGAATCAGACTTAGTTCGAGTTCGATTCAAAGAACCGAACTGGTTTGATTTGTTTCAAAATCAAGCTGGTTTGATTTGTTTCGAACCGAATTCTTTTCGAATCGAACTCAATCGAATCACGAGGTACGAGCTTTTTGTGCACCCCTATATATATAGAGAGAGAGAGAGAGTGAGTCTATGGTACTATGCATAGCACGGATTAGTCCGTACTACAGAGTCCTATTTTCATTTTAAAAATTCTAATGGTCAATCCGAACCGTTCAATGTGATCTCCACATGAATATGTACTTGCAGTAAATTTTATATTTTTTTTGAATTTTTTTACTATATTTTAAGATAGGTAGAAAATCACTTGATCTGAAAATTCTGGACCATCCAAAAACAGTGATTTTCTACCTATCTAAAATAATAGTAAAAAAATTCTAAAAAAATAAAAAATTTAGCCCACAAGTATATATTCTCATATGAAAAACATGTTGAACTGTTCAGATCGACCGTTAGAATTTTGAAAACGAAAATATTAATCCGTAGTACGGACCAATCCGTGCTATGCATAGTACTATATATATATATATATATATATATATATATATATATAGAGTGGCTAATATCAAAACATTTGCACGAAGGCCCTCGTGCAACTAAGTCGCTTGGAGACCAAATTTTACATTTTTTGGAATATTTTTACTATTTATTAAGCCACTTTGAAAATTGCTGATCACATGATCCAGAATTTGGTTGCACTAATTTTACTGTTCACCCCGATAAGCAATTTTTTGTAATTTTTTTTTTTTGACAATAGTATATAAAAAAAAAACATTTTTATATATCTTTTTGGACTAGAGATGACATGTTCCATCTCCTGAGCTAGTATGGCTCTAGGCTCAAACAGTACGTTAGGGTTGAAAACGGAGCAAATATGGGGCAGACAGTGGTAAAACTATATTCATATACCTTTCTAATTTCTGGATATGGATACGGATCAGATATCAGTCGAATAGATACGAATACGAATCGGATCGGATATTTATTAAAATAATATTAAAAAAATATCAAAGTTCATAATATTTATCTAATTTTAGTGGTGAATAACAATATTTTTTCATAATATTTCATAAGTGATGAGTTTGCATGCAAAATTTATAATTTTTCGAACTAATTTATTATATTGTCAAGCATTAAAAAAATATTAAAAAATAAATATATTAAAAAATTAATTTATAAACCTTATAATTTTGACCACTTGACTTTGTACTAAATTACTTCAAAATTTTAAAAAGTTTGCATATAAAACATCACTCCTAAAGTAAATCGGTTGTAACATTTCAAGTTTAAAGTCAATTTAATAGATTTTGAAACTAAATTCATCAGAAACTTAGTGAGCTTAAGAACACCTTAGTTCTATTCTAAACTATGTTGTAATTTTCTCTCCTTTTTACGAAATCAAAATTGATACAAAGTCCAAATCAAAATTGTCAAAATCGATGCATGCCTTCATCGCAAACTACATAGTTCGATCCGATCTACCTCAGCTGCCTTCATTAAACAACTATTTTTATTAATTCATCATCATATGTAGTTATGTACAATGCGCGTGCATTTGCTATGTTGTCGCTGTGTCGGCTTAGATTTGGTTTATAGTCTATCTATATACGCAATTCTGAATCCTTTCTTCCAGGGCGGATTCAGGATTTTTATCCGGAGAGCAAAAAAATATCGAATCAGATTTAAATATCTAATCGGATTTAAATTCATTAACTAATTGGATACTCGACAAAAACCAATGCTTTAATTTGTACTTTTCAATACTTTGACCTGTAATTTCTGATGCTCTGACTTATAATTCTAATTACCAATCAAAATTCAACAGATTTATTTCAATTTTAACCCTAAAGTTAACTCGAATTACAAATTAAACGTCCAGAGGGGGGCAAAAAAAATTTCAGGAGGGCAAAGTCGGTCGGAACCGATAAATCTCCACTAAAACTCAAAATCCAGGGGGAGGCAGCTGCCCCCCCTGGAACACTCTGGGTCCGCCCCTGCTTTCTTCAGCCGAAAAATATGAAATCTCTTGAAATTATTTTTAGCCTGTCAGCTTTCTTTCAAATTTCTGTTTACATTACAAAAAAAATTTCTTTACTTCATGAGTTTCGAACCATGACCTCTCACATGGAGTCATGTGTCTTTGCCACTAGATCAAAGCTCGGTTCTTTTTACATATATAAGTTATAGAAATTAAATTTTAAATTTTGTTTCCAACGAAGCACGTGATTATATCCTATTTTGATAAAGTTTTTTTTTTCAAACCTATTTTCGTGATAAATTGAATATTTAAAAATTTCGGATATGTATAGTTGAAATGCATGATTTTCATCTTTATCTCAAAAATAAATATATTTTAGTACTAGAGAAAAACGCAAACTTATTTCTAATGGAAATTTAATTTAAAAAGTTAAAATGTTAATTTTATTTCCTCGTATCATATCTAGCCTAGCCCGTTAACATTTAATGTGCTTTAAATGAATAATATCTCGGTTGCTAATATCTGAAACAATTGTACTATTCATATTAATGTGCTTTCAAACATAGTGAAAAATTACCGAAATTTTTATTAATACCATTGTCACAAATAAAAAAATAACTTTTTTTGGAGATTTCGAAAAATACCAGAACTGCAGGGTCAATTGGCAGTTCTTTTCTTGGAGGCCACCATGTGTTGCCGCGGCCCATTTTTTTTTTCTTCTATACCTATCATCATTGATGTCCCAAACTAAATGAGAGTAAATGAGAGTTCTAATAAAAAAATCAAAATTCGTTCAGATTTATAAAAACAAACAAATAAGAGATTCAATAAGGTGCTATAGGTAAATATGTGAAATTTTCTTTTATTTTATCTATCTCTTTATTTTTATTGTAGTAATAAGCTATAGGTAAATTTAGGTGCTTCATACATGATCTGATCCAACGTGTAAGGACCACATGTCAGTATTTAGGTTGGATATAAATTCGGACATTAATGATCCGGAACGGGTCAACTCCCATACAAATAAACCCAATTTTTTTATCTTATAACACAAAAAATAATAAATTCAACCTATACCACATTTTTCTAAACAGCATTTTATATAGGGATGTTAATGGCACCCTTTTGTCCGTTTATCCGACCCGTACTGTATTCGATATAATGGATACGGGTAAGAATTTTTTTTTTTTTGTAAACTTATTGGGTATGGGTACGGATAAAGATTTTTTTCATTATCTAATGGGTAAAGTTACGAGTAAAACCTATTTCGTACCCGTTACCCGATCGGGTAATTATAAAAAAATATATATTAATATATTAATAAGTATTGAAAGGAGTAATTTTAATTGGTCTACTTGCACTTAGCATGATTATAATTTTTTTTTTCAATAAAGTACTATATATGCGTGAAATGAATGTATATGTTTTAATATTTTATTTAAAAAATAATAAAAATTATTATTTTATTAGTATTACCAGTTATTTACCTACTACTGTTTCATTATCCGACAACCATAATAGATAAGGGTAGGGTACATGTAAAATAATTTGTAGCGCGTAAGGATAGAGTACGGGTAGGATAATTTGTAACAGGTACGAGTATGCAAATGCTTCCACTCGACCCTTACCGTACAGTTGACACCCCTAATTTTATACTTCTAAAATTTAATATTCCAAAAAACAAATTTGTAGTTGAAAGAATTAATCTTCACATTAAATTCTTCTTGGACAAAATCTATTTTGTGGTTGAGAAGATGGTCATAATTGATTTGAATTTGCACATTTTTTGATTGAAAGAATGGTGACAGCAAGTCAATTGCATCTCCAAGTGGGGATTGAAGAGGATAGATAGTGGACCAATGTGCGCTATTTTCTTGGAGGAGGCTCACAGGTAAATAGATTTGTCCCCCAACCGTTCCCTTTTAAATACTACTTAATATATATATAGATATATATATTGCGATGGCTTTCTTTTGCATATTGCCCCCCTCTAAAGCTAGATATATTGACATGTTAACCTACGCAATTAAGTTATTGCCATGCTCTTCAGTGATCTTATTAATGTGGGATGATTTTTTTTTTCTTTTATTTTTTAAGAAAAAGGGCAGTTTAGCCATCTAAATTTTAATAATATTCATAAAATACTTTCATTTGAATTTCAAATTTATGACCTCCTGAAAATAAATATTATCTTTGTCACTGGACTAAAAGCTAATTCTTTATGTGAGATGATGAAATTAAATTGATTTTTTATATAGTAAATATTAGGCTGAATTAGAGTGGAAAAAATGTGACGTGCCGTGACTAATACGCCATGACTTTGATCTCGTGCCGTGCCATGTCGTGACCAAGTTAATTTTTCACGTGTCGTGCCATGTCATGACCAAAATGTCAAGGGGTAGTCACGACACGTGAATGATCACACCACGTGGGTCACGCCGTGCCTAAATGTGCCGTGACCATACGTGACTCGCGTGATCATTTAATCATCATTTAGGTTAGTTTATTCAAGATTCACCATTAAATCAATATCTAATGGTCCTAATTCCACGTGACTCGCGTGACTACGTGTCGTGCCGTGCCATGCCAAAGTTTCAAAAGATAGGCACGGCACGGGACACGCGAGTCACTGCACGTAACTGACACGCGTGCTGTCATGTTATGTGCCGTAACCGTGTCATTCCGTGACAGAGCCGGCTCTGCCGTGCCATTTTTCCCACTCTAAGCTGAATGGAGAACTAGTCTTTGATTTAGTGACAAAGACACATTAGCTCCTATGTTAGAAGTCATGAGTTCGAAACTCACAAAGTGTGAAAATTCTCTTTAATTTCATGAGTTTCAATTTTTTTTAAGATGGAGCTTCTTCAGTTCTCTAAACTTATTTTAAGCCAATTTATACAATTCTACTTGTTAGATTGTATTCCAAATGATTTTTTTTTTTTTTTCAAATTATGCTTGTCATAAAATCACAATTTTGAAAACAACTCTATGAAATGTTTTAAGAAACATTATAACTTATGTATCAAATGTCTTTTGAGTGTGATTTGATAAATTATAAAAAATTATAGAGCTGATATAAATATCATTAGTTTGAAAACATTTGAAAGATCCCAAACAAAATGTTACCATATTCAATTTGGCTACCAAGTAATTATAATCTTTGCACAAGCGCTAATTACACTAGCTAACATATACAAATTAGGTTAACTAGTGTACGAAGGATTATTTAATTTATTTACTTTACTGCACATTCAATTTTTATTGTAATCAGGTCTTAACATACATCTTATGACTAACATTAAAAGTTGAAACATTTAAAAAAAAAAATTTCATTACAGAAAAGTTATTTTTCAGTTTACTTTACTAGTGAATGTTAAGAAAAAAAATTGCTAGTGTCCCTAGATTTACCCACTATTTTATCCACCATCTATGATTGTGGGTAGAGTGGAAAAAACGTGCCGTGCTGTGCCGTGACGTGACTAACACGCCGTAACTTTAGTCTCGTGCTGTGTCGTGCCGTGACCAAGTTAATTTTTCCCATGTCGTGCCGTGCCGTGATCAAAATGTCAAAGGGTAGTCACGCCACGTGAGTCACGCCGCGCCTAAACGTGCCATGACCATACGTGACTCGCGTGACCATTTAATCATAATTTAGGTTAGTTTATTCAAAATTCACCATTAAATCAATATCTAATGGTCCTATTTACACGTGACTCGCGTGACTACGTGTCGTGCTGTGCCGTGACTAAATATTTCACGTGTCGTGCCAAAGTTTCAAAAGATAGACACGGCACGTGAATGGTTACAGCACGGGACATGCGAATCACAGCATGTAATTGACACGCGTGCCGTGCCGTTCTGTGCCATAACCGGCTCCGCCGTGCCATTTTTCCCACTCTAATTGTAGGCCTCCACAACAATGAGTCCCACCCATCATCATAAGTTAAATTAAGGGGCACCATATATATATATAGAGTAAGGCTACGGTGCTTTGCAAAGTAAACCACCCCGTTTACTTCGGGCTACTTTTTGGATTTTGAAAATCCAAACAACCGATCCGAACCGTTCAACATGTTCTAAACATTGAAATGTGCTTGGAGACCAAATTTTACATTTTTTGGAATTTTTTTACTATTTATTAAGCCACTTTGAAAATCGCTGATCCGACGGCGAACAGTAAAAAACAGTAAAATTTTCTGGACCACCAGATCAGAAACTTTCAAAGTGGCTTAATAAATAGTAAAAATATTCCAAAAAATGTAAAATTTGGTCTCCAAGCACATTTCAATGTTTAGAACATGTTGAACGGTTCGGATCAGTTGTTTGGATTTTCAAAATCCAAAAAGTAGCCCGAAGTAAACGGGGTGGTTTACTTTGCAAAGCACCGTAGCCTTACTCTATATATATATATATATATATATATATATATATATATATATATATAAAATCTGGCTAATATGCTACGCGTAGCATAGAGGGCCTTCGTGATACGGCTCAATTTTTGAATTTTCAAAATCCTAACGGTCGATCCGAACCATTCAACATGATCTCCATATGAATATGTACTTGCAAACCAAATTTACATTTTTTTTAGAATTTTTTTACTATTTATTAAGTCACTTTGAAAATTGCTGATCCAATGATCCAGAAGATTTTAGTGTTGTGTACAAATTACTGTTTTTTTCAAAGTGGCTTAATAAATAGTAAAAAAAATTCTAAAAATGTAAAATTGGTTTGCAAGTACATATTCATATGGAGATCACGTTGAATGGTTCGGATCGACCGTTAGGATTTTGAAAACTCAAAATTGAGCCGTAGCACGGAGGCCTCTATGCTATGCATAGCACCATAGACACTTCCTATATATATATATATATATATATATATATATATATATAGAACTAGGGTGCTCCTAAGCTCACCAAGCCCTTCGTGAGCGCGACTCTAAAACCTATCGAATTGACTTCAAACGACATTTTCAAACCGTTAGATGTTCAATCTATATTAAAATGTACTTGGAGACCAAATTTTACATTTTTTGGAATTTTTTTACTATTTATTAAGATGGTTTGAAAATCGCTGTTTTTATTAAAATTCTGCACCATTGGAAAACAGCGATTTTCAAACCATCTTAATAAATAGTAAAAAAATTTCAAAAAATGTAAAATTTGGTCTCCAAGCACATTTTAATATAGATTGAACATCTAACGGTTTGAAAATGTCGTTTGAAGTCAATTTGATAGGTTTTAGAGTCGCGCTCACGGAAGGGCTTGGTGAGCTTAGGAGCACCCTAGTTCTACTCTATATATATATATATGAGATAAGTAAAAATTGAGTGTTTGTTAGAAGTATACAATTTAATTTATAAAACATTGTTTGAGGAAAAGAAAACCTTTGAAAGATTTTCCAACATATCTAGAACTTTCCTTTAGCACCTTCATGTATTATTATTACGTGAGCAAAACTAGGGTGTGATGTGCTCATCAAGAGGGATTGGTGAGCACACCTCCAAAAGGCTATTGGATTGACTTCGAACTACTAATTCAAACAGTTGAAATTCATGTACTTCATGAGTGATGCATGTACATGCAAAAAATTTTAAGTTTCGAATTCATTTAGTACATAGTCAAGTAGTCAAAACAATGGTGAAAAATGAATATATAAAACAATTTAAAAATAACTTATAAAATGTTCATTGTTTTGACCGTTTGACCATGTACTAAATGAATTCAAAACTTTAAAATTTTTGCATGTACATGCATTACTCACGAAGTACATGAATTTCAACGGTTTAGATTAGTAGTTCGAAGTCAATCCAATAGCATTTTGGAGGTGTGCTCACCAATCCCTCTTGGTGAGCACATCACACCCTAGTTTTGCTCTTATTACGTAAACTACTTATTAGTTGGTTATACTATATGAGATAGGCTATGGTGAGTTGTGTTTTACTTCACGCCATATTTTCATTTTGAAAATTCAAACAACCGATCCGAACCGTTCAACATTTTCTAAATATTGAAATGTACTCGGAGACTAAATTTTACATTTTTTGGAATTTTTTTACTATTTATTAAGCCATTTTGAAAATCGCTGATCCGGTGGTCCAAATTTTTTTTACTGTTTTTTACTGTTCACAGTGGATCAGCGATTTTCAAAATGGCTTAATAAATAGTAAAAAAATTCCAAAAAATGTAAAATTTAGTCTCCAAGCACATTTCAATATAGAGAACATGCTGAGCAGTTCGGATCGATTGTTTGAATTTTCAAAATAAAAATATGAGCGTGAAGTAAAAATAACCTCTTACTTCACAACTCACCATAGCCCAGCTCATACTATATATAATATATATATATATATATGGTCCCATATGATGCATTACTTGCTGCCTTGTTGTTTGACAACACGATACCAAACTTGTGATGTTGGAGGGGTATACGTACCACTAACACGGTACCAGGATGTCACCATTAATAGCTCCATTAAACAACAGCGAAATGTGCCTAACCAGACGGATACCAGTAGGCGTCTGATCATAAAAGGATTGTTGGCCTGTCTGGTTTTGTTGGATTTATTATCATGTAATCATGGAGCGAGCCATTATATACTATTAAACAACAAGATACACCTAGAGCTCTTAAATGCAACACAACAGAAGAAAAAAAAAATAATTCATGTAAAAATATATTTAATGTGGACTAATTCGATCCTAACAATCGCCATAAGGATTTTGCCGAAATTTTTAAATTTACTATTCATAAAAAAAAAAGATAAATAAAAAACCAAAAATTATGTGGAATTCCATATTTACCATTGCGTCCAAAAATTTGGTGGACGCAACATGAGGTTGCATCCAATATGGATGCAACAAAATGGAGCAAAATCCTTTGGTTTTTTTTTTAATTTTAAAAAATAGATGAAGCAACTTATAATTTGAATGTACTAGAAGGCAAACAAAATAGATAAAACATATTATTATTTAGATGTACTAGAAGTACTATGAAATATTTTTCAGGCATAATTTTTTGCGGTTGTAAAAAGGTTAAACTATTTCTTGACGTGTTACAAGAAAAAAAAATATTTTGGATATGAGTTATTGATTCCAGTTCAAAAGTCACTTCTGGATAATAAATAAATTATCGTGGTCCTTCTAGTACATTTAAATTCTAAGGTACTCCATTTATTTTCGAAATTTTTTTTATTTGACATCATTTGATAGAGCCGAATTTTTTATTCTTTTGTTAATTTTCAAAAATAGACGAATTTGAATGTACTAGAAGGACCACGATAATTTCTTTATTTATCCAGAAGTGACTTTTGAACCGGGATTTATCTGTTTTACAGCCACATAAAATTATGCCTGAAAAATGTTTTGTAGTACTTCTAGTACATCTAAATTATAAGATGTTTTTATCTATTTTGTTTGATATTCCTTATAGTACATTCAAATTATAAGTTGTTCCATCTATTTTTGAAAATTAATAAATAAACCCTATCATTTTGCTTCATTTTGATGCATCCAAATTGAACGCAACCTGAAGTTGCATCCACCCAATTTTTGTACGCAACATGAGGTTGTGTCCATGGTAAAAAATATAATTCCACAGAATTCGTGGTCTTTCTGTATGTCTTTTTTTATGAACGGTATATTTAAAAATTTCGGAGGATTTTGTTTTCGTTTTGGGTCTCCATTTGCACGTCTTACTATTTTTTAAAATGGTAACAAAATTACGAACAAATGTCGTTTATTTAAATTAACTTAGATTTTAATTTACATTTATATGTTGTATAATTAACATATAGATGCAAACAAAGTAATGCACGCATGAAGCATTGAAAATTTGAAACTCGTCTGCACTAGTCATTTTTTAATATAGATTTGGTCCAAAATCTCACTAAGAGGCAAGAAAAAGAATCCAATAAAAAAAAGTTAAAATCTTTCTCAAAAAATAAAAAAAAGTTAAAATATAGTGAGGCGAGAATAAGAGTCAAAATCATGGCGGTGAGAGAATTTTGATCAATTATGGCGGTGAGAGAATTTCGCTAAGAAACACGATTTAGCTCTCTGATAATTTTGAAAGTTTCGCCAAATTCAATGAGTGAAGAAATCCCGAAATTTTTATTTTTAACATTTTAAATAAATTAATTAATAAAATAACCATCGTTTCTGATCAATTCTATATTTAACACGGCCGCAGAACACCGGAGCGGACCCATTTGGGGGAGGCCGCAGCATGCCGGAGCGGACCCCCATATGGGGCCGCATAATGCCGGAGCGGACCCTAGTCTTTATATCCCGAAAATGACAGCAACATTTCATTCCACACTCTCACACCTTCTCTCTCCTGAGTTAGCTCTGATCTGTAAGTTTTTTCTCTCTTCTTTTAAATTTTTTATTTTTATTTCAGTAGATTAATAATTTAATTAGAATAATTAATTTAGCAATAATTTAATTAGAATAATTAATTTAAATTAATTAATTTAGTTAATTTTTAATTGTAGGTTTCTTCTGTATTGAATTGAAAAATGGCTCTTATGGTATCCATCTACACTGGTGGGATGTATTAACAGGTCCTAATGGGGTTTACTACAGTATTGGACCCGTTACTGTGATCCCGGTATTGCCAGGTACGGATTATTTGGGACTTAAATCAAGTATATGTGGGAATTTGGGGTTGGATCAGGGTCAGTATGACCTTAAAATTGATGCCAAAATTAGCATGCCGACAAGTTCGGCACAAACCTGTTTCCAACTATTTCCAATTCAGAATGAGGGAGTCTGGCAGGTATTGTATAACCAAACCATGAGTTTTTCTGGGGGTGCATACAAGATAATTGACCTATATGTGGAGGTTACCAGAGCCCGGCGTTCGAACCCAGTTCAGAGGTTAATCCAGGGTCGTAGTCGGGGTAACTCATCCGGCTCTAGTCCATCCCATGTCCAAATTGACCAACCGTCCAGTAGTCGGGCCCCAGTTCAGAGGGACCGACCCTCCCGTCGGGCCCCATCCCAGACTGACCAGCCTTCATCTAGTCGGACCGCTCATTGGGGTCAAACTTGTAATCCGGATGAATCTGATGAAGAAGTGGATCCGGAAATACTAGAGGTAGAGGAAAATTGGGGTCATATTGATCCTGAGGGTATGAGCGATTATTCTGACCAGGAAGATACCGGGCCTGTGCTCGGACTATCAAGGAAATTCAAGATGGATAGCGGGTTTCAGATAATGGATCGCGGGTTTCAGCACCCGATTCATGCTTTCAACGACACATCAGGGTTTATGGAAGCCAATTCGGGTTTGTTTGGAAGTAGGGCAGATTTTGAGAATGAATTGTCCGAGGGACAAACATATGACTCAAAAGAGGAAATGAAGAGCGCAATTGCCAAGTTTCACATCCTTTGCAACAAAGAGTTAATACCTACGCACAGTGACCGCACAAGAATGAGGTTCAAGTGCAAGGACAGTTACTGTGGGTGGTACATACTCGCAAGGGCCACCGGTTATGGACCACAATGGCGTGTCTCCAAATGCCCAACACAACATTCATGCCACGCGGATGCGACAAGAACAGATCACGCCCAGTTGTCAGCTGCTATGGTTGCCGAGTGTATATCCGCTCACATGAGGAACGATGTCGACTTGAGTATTCAGGCTGTCCGAATTGCTGTTGCTGAAAGGTACAACGGTCAGATACCGGCGTACAACAAATTATGGCGTGGCCGTGAGTTGGCAATAGCCCGTCAATTTGGCAGTTGGGAGGGGTCATACGCTCTTGTAGTTCCATTGTTGGAGGCAATGAAAAGAAGCAACCCAGGTACTACATTGTTCCTTCAATTTTTACGTTATTTCATTATCAATCAAAATTGAACTTATTTTTTTAAATTTATTGACAGAAACATTGTTTGAGGTGACCTCATATCCCACTGGTGAACCTGGACCATGGAGGTATTTTCATAGGGCGGCTTGGGCATTTGGACCGTGCATAGCTGCTTTTCAACATATCAGACCTGTCATCACAGTTGATGCATGTTTCCTGTCAGGCCGGTATAAAGGTAACTAATTTGATTGTTTTCACTTTATTTTTTTTAGTTGATTTCGGCTCTTACAAAATTTATTTACCACAGGCAAGCTGTTGATTGCAACCGGGTACGATGCTGAAAATTAGCTCCTCCCGTTGGCTTTTTCACTGGTAGAATCAGAGAGTTATGACGATTGTGCGTGGTTCATGAAATGGTTGAGGATCAATGTAATCCGCTCCAGATTCATGTGTGTCATCACTGATAGGGGAAAGGGTATCAAGAAGGTGTTCAGACAAGATGATATGGGGTGGAACGAGGAGCATGAGGATCAATGTGTTCACCGTCTTTGTGCTACTCACATAGCCGAGAACATGAAGAAGAACGGTTGCAGTGATAAGGCAATCCGTTTTTTTACAATATGTGTGGCTAAGAGGAAGATGAGGAGGTACGAGCAAGGAATGCAAGCAATGGGGCAGGCATGTGACATTGCCCTCAATTGGCTGGACGGTGTGGGTAAATATTTGGATCAAGATGAGAACGAGTGCCCCAAACCATGGAAGATATTCCAAGCACTGGACGGTGGTTACCGTTGGGGCATCATGACTACAAACGGGTCCGAGTCGCTTAATAAGGTCTTCAAGTCCTCTCGTAGGCTACCGGTTGCAGCAATAATTGAAGACACATTTTACAAATGTATGACATGGTTTGCGCAAAGGAGGGCCAAAGCGGAATGGGAAGTCAGTCAAGGTCAGCAATTCTCGTGTCGTGTGCATAAGGTACTTTTATTTGTAGTTATTTCTTCATAAATTTTAATGAAGTTTGTTAAAAAAAATATCTGACTTCTTCATTATTTTTTAATTTTTCCTAGCTGATCAACAAACGGTTCGAGAGGTCCGATAAAATGAAGACGCTGGGGGGCTTTGGAAACAACAACGAGTTCGAGGTAACCGCCACACAGGAGAGAGTTCACGCTTTCATACCTGACGATTCTGGTCGGTATACCAAGGCCAATTACAAATACACGGTGATAATCGGGGATGATCACACGGTAACTTGCACGTGCCAGAAGCCTCAATTGGAGAGAATACCGTGCTCTCATGTTCTGTCCGTGTGTCGTCTCTGAGGCATCGACCCTGGCGTCTTTGTAAGTCAATACTATCACATCCATACACTGATCAACACATGGAGCGCACAATGGCATGTGTATGAAAATCAGTCGGAATGGCCTCCACGCGATGGCCCGGTCCTTGTTCCAGAGAAAAAAAATATTTCTGTTGGCAGAAGACAGCACGACAGAATTCCGATGTGGATGGACGTTCTACATAATAGGAGAAGAGGACACCAAGCCGGCCGAGATACGCAAGAAAGACAAAACAGAGCTACACGAGATTGAGAGTTAATGTTGCTTTTTTAATTGTACTCGTAAAACTGTTGTTTATTTTCGGTTAATTAGACGTATTTTCGTTTAATTATATGGCTCATTGTTCTATTGTAATATTTCTTTGATCAAACAAACGATGAACAACAATTTCAAACATAAGTACACACAACTTCCAGTACAAACTTGATAAAATTTTCAGAACAAAATCATAATCAACTTCATAATCAGATAAAAAAAAAAAAAAAAAAATAGGATCCGCTCCGGTATTCTGCGGACCCGGTTCCGCTCCGGCATTCTGCGGCCCCATATGGGGGTCCGCTCCGGCATTCTGCGGCCTCCCCAAATGGGTCCGCTCCGGTGTTCTGCGGCCGTGTTAAATATAGAATTGACCAAAAACGATGGTTATTTTATTAATTAATTTATTTAAAATGTTAAAAATAAAAATTTCGGGAAGAAATCGAACCGTCCAAGCAGTGTGAATTGGAATTGAGAGAAGGAGAAGGGGTGAGATCCATAGAAAACTTTTAACGGATATCCGTATCCGAATATTGAAATATGCAAAAATTCGGATACGGATCCAGATCCGAATAGATAATATCCAATCCATTTGCACTCCTAACTTTTTTAATATTCGATCTTCTACAGAGAGTGTTATCTTTGCTACTAGATCAAAGATTGATTCTTAACGTATAATTTTAAGTTTTAATTTAACGGTGCAGCTGAGAAAAGTGAAAGAAAGTAGAACAAAGGTTATTTATTTTCTTAATTTGTGTTGCCTGACTTTCTGACTTAATTAGCCTAGTAAATTTGATTACGAGTTTATTTAGTCTATAAAGAACTTTTATTATGATTTTTATCGAGTCCGGTTAGTATGACATCAGTGTCATATGACACTAACTTCAAAATTGATTGAATATACTTCAAACGACTAATCTAAACCGTTCAAACCGATTTACTTTATGAGTGATGCGTTTATATGCAAATTTTTTATATTTTCGAGTTATTTTAGTATCAAATCAAGTGGTAAAAAATATTGAAAAATGAATGTATTAAAATTAACTTAAAACTCACATTACTAAATAAATTCGAAAAATTATAAATTTTGCATGTAAACGCACAACTAATAATGTAGATCGGTTTGAACGGTTTGGATTCACCGTTTAAAGTCGATTCGATAGGTTTTAGAGTTGGTGTTATATAGGCTGAAATGACACTGATGTTATACTAGCCAGACTCATTTTTATCACTGTTATTTTAATTTAATTATTTATTTAATAAGCAAATTGTTATTGAAATGAGAAAGCACTTCCTTTTCATACAGAGATGTATTAATACTTTTTTTTGTGACCAATTCCTTTCGTAATTTTATTTCTTAATGCTTATTTCCTAATGACACTTAGAATGAGTGAACAGGGAGTCTTAAATACTCTTAGTTATTTTTCAGTTAAGTCCTTTAAACTAACATGTCATACAAACAACAAGCAAGTGTGTACAAATAAATGTAAATATAGTAGAGTTAGAGAAATTTGACACGCAAGATGATAGCTAAGTTTGGCGTAAAATGCCTACATTATTGGGGTAGAGCAACCTCATCGGCGCCCCTTTCCTATTACCCAAAAAGAAAGGATATATACAACTCGTAACACGTGATCCCAAACAAAGGTGGGAAAGTCACAACCTAACTCGTGTACAAGGTGAGCCTAGAAACTCGAGCTGGAAAGTCCTAACGGGATTGTCACACAACTATGGATATATGTGAGCGGAAAATGCTCGAGCTTGTGAGTCCCTTTAATGCCCTACAAGCGGGAAATACTAACTACGGATGAAAAAGCTCTAGAACTAAATTCTATACACTAAATTATATCTCGAATAAGATAAGTCGAGTGTATTTTAGAGTGTTGAGAGGATATTGAAGTTTAAGCTTACTCAACAATGAAAGCTTTCAAGAATGCACAATAACTGTTTTTATTTAATGTGGAGGCGGCTAGCTAAGACAAATCTGAAGTGTGGTAACTCCTTTTATAGTAGAGGCTCCAGATTTGCCAGATCTGTTAGGATAGAAGTGATCCGTTCTGAACGGATTGTACGAATATTGAAATGAGGGTTTCCACAATAATTAAATTAATATTAACCGTTATGAACGTCTATGTCCGTTCAGAACGGTTAGTACAATTTATCCCACAAAACTTGATAAGCGTTCCAAACGAATCACAACCGTTCTAGACGAAACCAAACTAGAACTTTCTGTAATTTTATGATTTAATCCGTTCCATACGATTTGGTCTGTTCTGAAAGGTTGCTCCAGAAATTAACAATTATCAAATATACTTTACTTATCTATTTGATTATTACAAATCTATAGCTTTGTAAAGTCTTGTTAATTTCTTTAGTTCTTCAAATAAAGTCTTGCAATTGAGATTTTCATAAACCTTGGTTCTCTTCATATTAATTTTGCAATTAAGATTTTGAACCTATCTTTGTTCTTCATATTAATCTTGCAATTAAGGTCTGAAAAACCTACAAATTCACTCAATCTGTTTTTAAATTCAACTAATGTATGTTTTACAAATGTCAAACAAAATACTTAAAAGATTGCATATAACCAACAATTACAATATCTTGATTTTATGCATCATTTTTTTTTTTCCGATCTATCAATTTCGCCAAAGTATATTCATTTTTATTTTGGAGGAAGTTAGATGCAAATAAAATCGTTATCATGCATGTGCATTCTGTTAGAACATTTTTTTATATTGAAATGAATAAATGCTTTATCAAATAAAATCATTTGAGACAAGTTGAATAATTTTGAATTAATAAATGGGATCATCATGTGCATAGTTAATTGCTTATCCATCTCCCTATTAATTTTAGGTCTAAGAATTCAATTGCGCCTGCTTATATTTCATCTTTTATTAAAAAAAAAAGTTTTTTTTTTGGCACATTTTGTGATTTTGTAAAATACGTGATAATTTTTTAAAAACTGATGATATTGCATTTGTACTTATTTAATATCTAATCCTTAATTATTCGTATTAGTTAAATATCTAATTTATATATGTATCTGAAACTATCTGTTTCTAAATTCGTATTTAATTTTTTTTAATACTACTTGAATGCTAATATATATATAAGCCGTAGGTGTCATGTTTACTCAATTTGATTTGATTGGCATAATCGTAAATATTTAATCATTGACTCGGGTCAAAGATGATCAAAGCAATGGTAAAATGCAATGTAACCAAAAATTGCATCCGACTCGGTCAAAGTATTAGATTGGTAGACAATACTGTTTTGAATAAAATAATTCAACACATTCTTTGTTGTAGCTTCATGTGTTATTGTAAATAAACTATTTTTATTTTATTCTTGTACAACCACAGGACCTTTTTTTTTTTTTTGCCAAAACTGAAATTTTTATTAATGCCATTTCAAAAAAAAAAAAAAAAAGAAACCAAAACACTACTGAAATTAGAGAATTCGAAATACCAAGGCCTCCAATTCAATCTGCAGTCCCATTCTTGGGGGGCTGCAGATTGAATTTGAGGCCCCCCAAAATCTAAATATCACTATATTAGAGTGCATTTTTGAATTTTTGGGTCGCCTCCAATTCGATCTGTGGGCCCTCAAAAATGGAGTCGCAAATTAAATTAGAGGACCTGATATTTTTCGAATACCCATAATTTAATTTATGGTTTTTTTTGTTTGACAGTATTATAAAAATTTCGGAAAATTAAATAGTCTCTGTAATTTTCTGTTTGGGTCCGATTTTGAGATAAATTCAAAAGTTGAATTATCACAAATGATATACACTCAATTAGCAGTTGGACACGTGTCAAAATTAAAATGATGTAGGACTTCTATAGTGAATTCATACAATTGGAGAGGAGCCGAACCCTTTTAATAAGTTATTGGGAGGTATTTAATGTAATTTAACAAAAGGACATATATATGCATATGGGGTTGGATGTCCATTTTTAGTAATGTTCAAATTTGTATATATTTTGTCTGTTTGCCTTTGTTAAGTTAGTTTTAAATAAGCCTTAAACGGCTTGCAAACTTTTTGAGTTATTTTCTGATTTC
Source organism: Carex parvula (assembly GCA_025461045.1). Taxonomy (NCBI): domain Eukaryota; kingdom Viridiplantae; phylum Streptophyta; class Magnoliopsida; order Poales; family Cyperaceae; genus Carex; species Carex parvula. The sequence goes on along the minus strand of JAJGRW010001254.1, from coordinate 137,094 downwards.
CTAAATGAATTTAGCTTATGATCAACTTTCAAAAAATAAAATAAATAACTGATACAACCATGCATGCTACAGTAAAATAACTAAGTTAAAAATTGTGTTATATTACAATGGAGTTAAAGCACACCATTTTAAATATCCACAAGAAATTTTTCATTTAGATTTCGAAATTGTAATATTTTTTTAAATGTGTTGTCATTTTAAATCAATATTTTATTATAAATTATTTTGCTAAATAAGTTAAATACAAAATTTAAATTAGTGCATTTGGATGACTCACAAGTTAGTTTTTTTTTTTACTTTCAATTCTCAAATCCTCATTTTGATTTTAATCTTTGTTCCAAACACAAAATTTTCCTAAATTTATAACCAGGTTGTTTCTCTAAGAGCAAACCATCCCTCAACTCATCACAATGTGTTCATTTATGAAAGTGCTCAGTAACTAATTTTTTTTTAATACTAAGAAAATTTCCTTTAAAGTATCTATATTAACACACTATTCTTTTATTTGAATACAACAACTTCAATTTTTTTAATTTTATAGACATTTTTGTCCCTCCATGTATATATCTTTCAACTGCCATTTTAGTTCCCCGGAGATTATGAAATCTTCAAGCATAAAGACCATTTATTAGTTACTATATATTTTTCATTATTAAATTTTTATCTAATTTGAATATATTTAGTGTAGTATAAGAAGTATAAAAGTAAATTTAACTATATTATCATTTTGTTTAGCAAATTCAACATGATTAATTTATTCTTATTGTGTTATTAAAGCATAGAAAAATGCAAAATAACACCAATTAAAAAAAACTGCAATAAAAGTATAAAAATTATTATTGAAATGAAGCTTTTTTGTTTCAAAATAATGTTGAGAGAAGTCATGAGATGGACTACTTTATTTATTAATTTATGTTGAGATAAAAAATTGGTTATTTCTAGTGTACACATTATTTATTTATTTCATACACAATTTTTATATTACCTTGTAGCATTTATGTTTAGATTAATTTTTGAAAACTCTTCATGTGTTTTTTAATACGGTCATATATTCTATTATTATGTAATTTAATAATAGATCTTAATCTTATTTTCAAAAATCAAGACAAATTTTTAGTTGCTATCATATACAAATAGTTAAGATTACTTTTAGTTCAAATAAGAAATCACATAAGATACATGTTAATTTTAAAGAATTAAATAAGTGAGAAAATAAAAAGCAAACAATTATGGATGAAAGAAGTGCCGAAAAAAAACAATTAAAGAATGACCAAATTGTATACGGATCATTAACCAACAAGGTACATGTTTATTTTTTATATTAATGACTTATTTGTTATTCATATTATTTTCATAACTGGAGTTTTCACCTAATACATTTTCTTTAAAAAAAAATAGAAAATAATAAAAACCCATTCATTACATGGGGCAAAATCATTCTTTTAACCAACTTTTTTAGCTTATAATATTTTGTTTCAATAGGAGTTAATTTTCAATTAATAGAGTTTTTAGTGTCTTTTGTTGAACTACGTACACTAATTTGTTTTGAATGTAGTTTGTACTTTAGTTTCCCAAAACTCAACAATATAAAATTAGTACGAACCATCTAATGCATATAAGTAACAGTAAATAAATAAATACAGTGACATATGATGCAAATCCAACTAGGTTGACTAAAGTTACTAAAAAATACGATTATTTTCTCAATAGATGGTTGCTTAGTATTTTATTGTAGCTATATTTTTCAGTTTAAAAAAAAAAAAATCAAAACATTCCCTGCAGGTTTTTGATTCTTGAAGATTTCATTAGGCGTTTTAATTATGGAATAAGATAAACAAGCAATGACCATCAATATAAAGAAAGTGTATTTTAATAAAGATATGACATTTAGAGAGTAATTAAGCAAGGACAAATTTGTCCATACAGGTAAAATATTTGAATTTGTTGTGTTAATAAAAACATTGATTGTGTTAGTATCATCACCCCCAAAATTCTATAGCGTCAATGTAAGTTTTTAACATTAAATTAATTACTTTTTAGCAATAATATTATTCTTGCAAATATTTGAGTATCTTTCCATTACTATGTAGTTATCTTTTAACACTTATGCAACAATTTTTTATTTAAGGTGTGTCTAATATGTAAAAAAAAAAAAATGTAATGTTAACTAGTCATATGACATCCGTATCGCATAAATATCAACAAAAATTAGCTAATTAGTTTTATATAAAAAATATATATATAAGTTAAAAGTAACTAGTAACATGCATTAAATACATATTGTCAGACACAGGTGAATTTATGTTAAGATAACTAATTAATTAAGTGGTTATATTATTTCACATTTTCACATCTGTCAAAAAAAAAAAAAAAAAAAATTCCCAGACACACAAAATAACACTAGAAGTGGACCAAAAACATTCTTTTGAATTGCTAAATTGCCGCTCATACATTTCTGTGCTCAACTATAAAAAAAAAAATTAAAATTAAGACGCCTTCCTTTTTTTTTTCGCCCAATCAGAAAGCGTAACAATTATTAAAAGAAAAAGGGAAAGAACAGCAGGAGCAATTTACAGTAATTAATTAATTAATTAAGCATTAATTTATTGTTGCTTCTTTGAGCTTATAATAAATTAATTAATTGTCATGCCTTTTTAAGGTCTCATTTGTCAGACCAACATTTATACCTATGTTTAATTACCCGCATATAGTATTTTTAAATTTTGGAACATTTTTTCCTTGCCAGGTGGCCTCTAGATTTTGATTTTCAAAATAGTAATTTTTTAATTTAAGACGAATGCACTAGTCAAATCAGGTTTGACCAGTAAGGCATGCATGCATGGATTGGACA
>JAJGRW010001254.1:24573-127521 GCA_025461045.1 Carex parvula | reverse complement strand
GGCTGCAGATGGCCCTGCTTGGCTTGAGATGCTCTTGTTGTGCGTCTAGTAGTGGACCTCCTCGTTGGACAGATGGCTCCCCTTGCACCCCAACCGCCTCTCCTCCTATGTCAACCGCCTCTCCCATTGCTTCGGCATACATAGCAGCTGTATCTAAACGGCTCGTAGCTGTGCTACGCCGTGACCCTCCGGACCCACTTCCCGACGCCATTACTAGCTCATTTTGCCGCATTTGCTGCGTTTCTTGCCTCTGCATTTGCATGTGTTACTTAGTAAGTTGGATAAATTGAAAAGAAAAATATTTTGGATGAATGTTACATACCTCTTCGTTGCCTATCGGAAGTGGAACGGCGAGGCTGATGCCCCCTTCGTCTACCTTCCATTTCATCCATCGTCATTACAGACGTATGTGTTTTCGCCCTCCCCTTCCTAATCCAACCACTACTCGAAAGGATTCTGTCTCCAGGGTTGGAGGCCAGTCTCATATTGCCATTGGATTGAACACATGGTTCCAAGTACTCACAAGATAGGGTGTTTTATACCAGTCTGCAACAAAGTCGTCCTCTTGCCAGTTTCGGTCACGGCAAACAGCTAAGACATGAGCGCACGGAATAGAAGTTAACTGAATACCTCTGCAAGTGCATTCCATTTGTCTGTCGGGACCGCGCGTCACAATATACATGAACTCCCTGTGAGTGGGTTCCATGTTGCCCGTGTCGCTACGGGTGCAAGGAACGTACTCATTTGGGGATGAAACTTGGTACTGACCTTGGCCCTGCGTGTAACGCACCAATTTCATTTTTGAAGCTTTCCCCCTGCGTGTAACGGTAAAGGAGTGGCATTTACGGATCTAGGTGGGGTTGAAACTGAGTGTCTTGGTCTGCCTCGATTGTGTCTAGGTGGGGATGCAACTGAGTGTCTTCGTTGAGGTACTGGTGGAGTGACGTAGTTGTAGGGTTCTGGGTCAGGTTCGTTGAGGAGTAAGGTGGAGTCACGTCTGTAGGTTTCTGGTTGTGGGGTATAATGTGGCGTCGCTGATCCAGAGCCCGAACTTCCAACCCCGGGCTCTACCGGAACTCTTTTAGCAAATATTTCTATTAGAAAATTCTCTTCTTCTGACCTCAATAACCATACATGCCTCTCCACGTACTCTCATCTACCAGTTTCGCAACCATAAATTTTCCGCTGGAGGGATGGCATATCGGGTTGCCAATTCTAGGTCGCACCTTTCTGGGTTGTAACCGGGTGTGTGTAACTATGGATTTCAGGTCTAAAGTGAGATGTCATCTGGATTCATTAATGAATGAGCTGCATCTTTGTTGTAATACGCCCCTTGTGCACTATTAAGCATCTTCCCACCATAGTGTAATGAAATAAAGGCCATGGTAAACAAACTACCTTTTAGAAAATGGTAAACAATTGTCAGGTTACTAAACGGTAAACATTTGTCAGGTAACTAAATAGTAAACAATTGACTGGTAAACAATTAAGTAAATAGTAAACAATTAAGTAAATGGTAAACAATTAAGTAAATGGTAAACAATTAAGTAAATGGTAAACAATTAAGTAAATGGTAAACAACTAAGTAAATGGTAAACAACTAACTAAATGGTAAACAACTAACTAAATGGTAAACAACTAACTAAATGGTAAACAATTAACTAAATAGTAAACAATTAAGTAAATGGTAAACAATTAAGTAAATGGTAAACAATTAACTAAATAGTAAACAATTAAGTAAATGGTAAACAATTAAGTAAATGGTAAACAATTAAGTAAATGGTAAACAATTAACTAAATAGTAAACAATTAACTAAATAGTAAATAATTAACTAATTAATTAATATATAAAATAAAACATAATAAAAAAAATAATAAAAAAAAATATATATATATATTACCTCAACAGTAGCGAGCTGCCTCGGGCTGTGTGAAGATCTGAAGGGGAGGGGGTGCTATTTTATAGAGTTTTTGGCGTTTAAAAAAAAAAAAAAAGGTACATAGCCGGCCAGAAAATGGCCGGCTTGGGTATATATCGATAATTGGTCCGATTCTGGGTATAATTAATAATTTGTATTAAACTTTGGATATTAATAAAAATGTCGGGTGGATGAGATTTGAATTCAAGTTTCCGTCATCACAAAATATAATTCTAACCACTAAACTACAAGTAAACATTTGATATTTATGAAAAAACTAAATTATTCAAAATATTAAAATAATTAATTAAATTAAATTTTAATATACATAATTAAAATTTCAAAATTATAGAAATGACTTAGCATCAATATGAATACATGTAAATCCTTCTCAGCGTAAAGCAGACTGTATGCATTCCTTGTACCATGCCTAAAATAAAATATGCCGAAATATCACAAAATATAATCCTGAGATCTAAATTAGTAGGTCTTTGTCGCCCTACAGAAACCTCAACACCCTTTATATTTTGTGTACTAAATCGCTTGCGTCTCCATCTCATCGGTCTCATAAAGTCTAGTTTTAATTTCAGCAAGTTACAACGCCCACCAATTGAAATCAATTAATTTATTGAAGCAAATTTTAAGTATGTATCCAGCTGGGACCAAAGAAAGAAAATATATATATATATACATATATATATAGCAGTTGGCTACGGTGCTACGCATAGCATAGAGGGCCTCCGTGCTACGGCTCAATATTTGAGTTTTCAAAATTCTAACGGTCGATCCGAACCGTTCAACATGATCTCTATATGAATTTTTACTTGCAAACCAAATTTTACATTTTTTATAATTTTTTTACTATTTTTTTAGAATAGGTAGAAAAAACACTTGATCTGAATGGTATAAAATTTTCAGATCAAGTGATTTTCTACCTATCTAAAAAAATAGTAAAAAAATTCTAAAAAATGTAAAATTTGGTTGCAAGTACATATTCGTATGGAGATCATGTTGAACGGTTCGGATCAACCGTTATGATTTTGAAAACTCAAATATTGAGTCGTAGCATGGAGGCCCTCTATGCTATGCGTAGCATATTAGTCAGATTATTATATATATATATATATATATATATTATATATATATTATATATATATATTATATATATATATATATATATATATATATATATATATAGAGTAGAAACTAGGGTGCTCCTAAGCTCACCAAGCCCTTCGTGAGCGCGACTCTAAAACCTATCGAATTGACTTCAAACGATATTTCCAAACCGTTAGATGTTCAATCTATATTAAAATGTGCTTGGAGACCAAATTTTACATTTTTTGAAATTTTTTACTATTTATTAAGATGGTTTGAAAATCGCTGTTTTCCAATGTCTCCAAGCACATTTTAATATAGATTGAACATCTAACGGTTTGAAAATGTCGTTTGAAATCAATTCGATAGGTTTTAGAGTCGCGCTCACGAAGGGCTTGGTGAGCTTAGGAGCACCCTAGTTCTACTCTATATATATATATGGAGGAGGGATCAAGTTACAACAAATTTGAGTTACAACAAAGTTACAACAACCTTTTTTTCATTTTCAAAGTCCAAATCGTCGATCCAAACCGTTCAACATGATTATCTAAATAAAATGTGCTTGCAGATCAAATTTTACATTTTTTTGAATTTTTTTACTATTTATTAAGATGGGTACAAAATTCAATGGTCTGAATATGACTATTTTTTGTAAAATACTTAATAAATAGTAAAAATTCAAAAAAAATGTAAAATTTGATCTGCAAGCACATTTTATTTAGATCTCGGATTTTTAGGATCCTGCGATCCCTCTTGAAATTGGAACAGATTCGGACTCCTCTGAGTTAGGGATTGTGCGGTAAATTAAATATATAATTCGTTAATAAACTGACAATGAAATTAAAAAAAAATTATTTATCAGAAATTTCGTCTCTCCCCACCTTATAGTACAAAATCATAAAAAAAAATGGCATCAAGGGATATTAGGATCTAATATATATAGAGGTTACCTAACATCAAAACGTTTGTTCCGGAGTTGTGGTGCAACCAATTGGTTTTCTGATTTTCAAGTTCGAATGATCGAACTAAACTGTTAGATGTGATATTTATATTGAAATGTGTTTGGAGACCAAATTTTATATTTTTTGGAATTTTTTTATTATTTATTAAACTATTTTTAAAATCGTTGATTTTAATAAACATTGAAAAATTTCTGGATCATTAAAAATAGCGATTTTAAAACTGATTAAATAAATAGTAAAAAATTCCAAAAAAATATAAAATTTGGTCTCCAAGCACATAATATAGATTGAATGTTAAACGGTTTGAATCGACTGTTTTAAACTTTGAAAATGTAAAAACCAAAATATTTGTTCCACAGTCTAGGAACAAATATTTTGATGTTAGCCAACTTCTATATATATATATATATATATCCTATTCTACTTGCATTTTTCTTTCATATTAACGGCAGAAAAAGGTTACAACATATATTAGGCTGCATTAGTAAGAGCGGACTCACAAAATATAATATGCATATTTATATACTAGATATAAGAAGCCCCAAAAAAAATGTACATTTATATAACTAGATATAAAGAAGCCCAAAAGAAATGTACGTAAAGTCAGGGCAGAACTAGAAAAATTTTGATAAGAAAGACTAAAACTTAAAATGTACAATACGTAGTGGGTGAGATTTAAATTCAAGTTTCCGCCATCACAAAATATAATTCTAACCACTAAGTTACAAGTAAACATTTGATATTTATGAGAAGCTAAACTATTTAAAAATGTTGAAATAAATAAAATTAATTTAAATTTTAATATACTTATAAAATTTCAAAATTATAGAAATGACTTAGCATCAATATGAATACATGTGAAATATATCCGGAGATCTAAATTAGTATTAGGTCTTGAGTGAGTCTATGGTACTATGCATAGCACGGATTGATTCGTACTACGGATTAATATTTTCATTTTTAAAATCCTAACGGCCGATCCGAACCGTTCAACATGATTTTCATATGAGACTATACTTGTGGGCTAAATTTACTATTTTTTAGAATTTTTTTACTATTTTGTTAGATAGGTAGAAAATCACTGTTTTTGGATGGTCCAGAATTTTCAGATTAAGTGATTTTCTATCTATCTTAAAATATAGTAAAAATAATTCGAAAAAATATAAAATTTAGTCTGCAAGTACATATCCATGTGGGGGTCACATAGAATGGTTCGGATCGACCATTATAATTTTCAAAATAAAAATATAGTTCTATAGTATGAACTAATCTGTGCTATGCATAGTACCATAACTCACTCTCAGGTCTTTGTCGCTCTACAGAAACCTCAACACCCTTTTATATTTTGTGTACTTAAATCGCTTGCGTCTCCATCTCATCGGTCTCATAAAGTCTAGTTTTAATTTCAGCAAGTTACAACGCCCACCAATTGAAATCAATTAATTTATTGAAGCAAATTTTAAGTATGTATATCCAGCTGGGACCAAAGAAAGAAAATATACATATACATATACATAGGAGTTGGCTACGGTGCTAAGCACAGCATAGAGGGCCTCCGTGCTACGGCTCATATTTGAGTTTTCAAAATCATAACGGTCGATCCGAACCGTTCAACATGATCTTCATATGAATATGTACTTGCAAACCAAATTTTACATTTTTTAGAATTTTTTTACTATTTTTTTAGATAGGTAGAAAATCACTTGATCTGAATGGTACAGAATTTTCAGATCAAGTGATTTTCTACCTATCTAAAAAAGTAGTAAACAAATTCTAAAAAATGTAAAATTTGATTTGCAAGTACATATTCATATGGAGATCATGTTGAACGGTTTGAATCGACCGTTAGGATTTTAAAACCTCAAATATTGAGCCGTAGCACGGAGGCCCTCTATGCTACGCGTAGCATATTAGCCAGATTATATATATATAAAGTGGCTAATATCAAAACATTTGTACCAAGGTCCTCGTGCAACCAAGTTGTTTTCGGATTTTCAAAGTCCAAACAGTCGATCCAAACCGTTAGATATTTAATCTATATTAAAATCTGCTTGGAGACCAAATTTTATATTTTTTTACTATTTATTAAGCCACTTTGAAAATTACTGATCACATGGTCCAGAATTTGGTTGCACTGTTTTTACTGTTCACCCGGATCAGCAATTTTCAAAGTGGCTTAATAAATAGTAAAAAAATTCAAAAAAAATTGTAAAGTTTGGTCTCCAAGCAGATTTTAATATAGATTAAACATCTAACAGTTTGGATCGACTGTTTGGACTTTGAAAATCCGAAAACGACTTGGTTGCACGAGGGTCTTGGTGCAAACATTTTGATATTAGCCACTCTTATATATATATAGAGGTGGGATCAAGTTACAATAATTTTGAGTTACAACAAAGTTACCACAACTATTTTCTATATTTTGAAATTTCAAATCGTCGATTCAAACCGTTCAACATGATCTCCACAATAAAATGTGCTTCCAGATCAAATTTTATATTTTTTTGAATTTTTATACTATTTATTAAGTATTTTACAAAAACTAGTCAAATTCAGCCCATTGAATTTTGTACCCATCTTAATAAGTAAAAAATTTTAAAAAATGTAAAATTTGATCTGGAAGCACATTTTATTGTGGAGATCATGTTGAACGGTTTGGATTGACGATTTGGAATTTCAAAATGTAGAAAACGGTTGTGGTAACTTTGTTGTAACTGAAAATTGTTGTAACTTGATCCTTCCTATATATATATATATATATATATATATAGGACTGCAAATGAATCAAACTAAATCGAACTTAACTCAGTTTGAGTTTGAACTCGAACCAATTCGAACCTTACTGGTTTGAAATTGAAGTAGGGTTCCGAACTAAAAATAAGAGTTCGAGTTTGATTCGGTGCGATTCGAATCAGTTTCAAACCGAACTGGTTCGAAATTGAATCAGAGTTTAAAACTAAAAGGAAGAGTTTCAAACTGAGTCAGACTTAGTTCGAGTTCGATTCAAAGAACCGAACTGGTTCGATTTGTTTCAAAACCAAGCTGGTTTGATTTGTTTCGAACCGAATTCTTTTCGAATCGAACTCAATCGAATCACGAGGTACGAGCTTTTTGTGCACCCCTATATATATAGAGAGAGAGAGAGTGAGTCTATGGTACTATGCATAGCACGGATTAGTCCGTACTACAGAGTCATATTTTCATTTTGAAAATTCTGATGGTCAATCCGAACCGTTCAATGTGATCTCCACATGAATATGTACTTGCAGTAAATTTTATATTTTTTTTGAATTTTTTTACTATATTTTAAGATAGGTAGAAAATCACTTGATCTGAAAATTCTGGACCATCCAAAAACAGTGATTTTCTACCTATCTAAAATAATAGTAAAAAAATTTTGAAAAATAAAAAATTTAGCCCACAAGTATATTCTCATATGAAAAACATGTTGAACGGTTCAGATCGACCGTTAGAATTTTGAAAACGAAAATATTAATCCGTAGTACGGACCAATCCGTGCTATGCATAGTACCATAGACTCACTCATATATATATAGAGTGGCTAATATCAAAACGTTTGCACTAAGGCCCTCGTGCAACCAAGTCGTTTTCGGATTTTCAAAGTCCAAACAGTCGATCCAAACCGTTAGATGTTCAATCTATATTAAAATCTGCATGGAGACCAAATTTTACATTTTTGGGAATATTTTTACTATTTATTAAGCCACTTTGAAAATTGCTGATCACATGATCCAGAATTTGGTTGCACTGTTTTTACTGTTCACCCCGATAAGCAATTTTTTGTAATTTTTTTTTTGACAATAGTATATAAAAAAAACATTTTTATATATATTTTTGGACTAGAGATGACATGTACCATCTCCTGAGCTAGTATGGCTCTAGGCTCAAACAGTACGTTAGGGTTGAAAACGGAGCAAATACGGGGCAGACAGTGGTAAAACTATATTCATATACCTTTCTAATTTCTGGATACGGATACGGATCAGATATCAGTCGGATAGATACGAATACGAATCGGATCGGATATTTATTAAAATAATATTAAAAAAATATCAAAGTTCATAATATTTATCTAATTTTAGTGGTGAATAACAATATTTTTTCATAATATATAAACCTTCTAATGAATAACAATATTTTTTCATAATATTTCATAAATGATGAGTTTGCATGCAAAGTTTATAATTTTTCGAACTAATTTATTATATTGTCAAGCATTAAAAAAATATTAAAAAATTAATATATTAAAAAATTAATTTATAAACCTTATAATTTTGACCACTTGACTTTGTACTAAATTACTTCAAAATTTTAAAAAGTTTGCATATAAAAACATCACTCCTAAAGTAAATCGGTTGTAACATTTCTAGTTTAAAGTCAATTTAATAGATTTTGAAACTAAATTCATCAGAAACTTAGTGAGCTTAAGAACACCTTAGTTCTATTCTAAACTATGTTGTAATTTTCTCTCTCCTCTCCTTTTTACGAAATCAAAATTGATACAAAGTCCAAATCAAAATTGTCAAAATCGATGCATGCCTTCATCGCAAACTACATAGTTCGATCCGATCTACCTCAGCTGCCTGCATTAAACAACTATTTTTATTAATTCATCATCATATGTAGTTATGTACAATGCGCGTGCATTTGCTATGTTGTCGCTGTGTCGGCTTAGATTTGGTTTATAGTCTATCTATATACGCAATTCTGAATCCTTTCTTCCAGGGCGGATTCATGATTTTCGTCCGGAGAGCAAAAAAATATCGAATCAGATTTAAATATCTAATCGGATTTAAATTCATTAACTAATTGGATACTCGACAAAAACCAATGCTTTAATTTGTACTTTCAAATGCTTTGACTTATAATTCTGATTACCAATCAAAATTCAACAGATTTATTTCAATTTTAACCCTAAAGTTAACTCGAATTACAAATTAAACGTCCAGAGGGGAGCAGAAAAAATTTCAGGGGGCCAAAGTCGGTCTGAACCGATAAATCTCCACTAAAACTCAAAATCCAGGAGGAGGCACTCTGGGTCCGCCCCTGCTTTCTTCAGCTGAAAAATATGAAATCTCTTGAAATTATTTTTAGCTTGTCAGCTTTCTTTCAAATTTCTGTTTGCATTACAAAAAAATTTCTTTACTTTGAGTTTCAAACCATGACCTCTCACATGGAGTCATGTGTCTTTGCCAATAGATCAAAGCTCGGTTCTTTTACATATAAAAGTTATAGAAATTAAATTTTAAATTTTGTTTCCAACGAAGCACGTGATTATATCCTATTTTGATAAAGTTTTTTTTTCAAACCTATTTTCGTGATAAATTGAATATTTAAAAATTTCGAATATGTATAGTTGAAATGCATGATTTTCATCTTTATCTCAAAAATAAATATATTTTAGTACTAGAGAAAAACGCAAACTTATTTCTAATGGAAATTTAATTTAAAAAGTTAAAATGTTAATCTTATTTCCTCGTATCATATCTAGCCTAGCCCGTTAACATTTAATGTGCTTTAAATGAATAATATCTCGGTTGCTAATATCTGAAACAATTGTACTATTCATATTAATGTGCTTTCAAACATAGTGAAAAATTACCGAAATTTTTATTAATACCATTGTCACAAATAAAAAAATAACTTTTTTTTGGAGATTTCGAAAAATACTAGAACTGCAAGGTCAATTGGCAGTTCTTTTCTTGGAGGCCACCATGTGTTGCCGCGGCCCATTTTTTTTTTCTTCTATACCTATCATCATTGATGTCCCAAACTAAATAAGAGTAAATGAGAGTTCTAATAAAAAAATCAAAATTCGTTCAGATTTATAAAAACAAACAAATAAGAGATTCAATAAGGTGCTATAGGTAAATATGTGAAATTTTCTTTTATTTTATCTATCTCTTTATTTTTATTGTAGTAATAAGCTATAGGTAAATTAAGGTGCTTCATACATGATCTGATCCAACGTGTAAGGACCACATGTCAGTATTTAGGTTGGATATAAATTCGGACATTAATGATCCGGAACGGGTCAACTCCCATACAAATAAACCCAATTTTTTTATCTTATAACACAAAAAATAATAAATTCAACCTATACCACATTTTTCTAAACAGCATTTTATATAGGGATGTTAATGGCACCCTTTTGTCCGTTTATCCGACCCGTACTGTATTCGATATAATGGATACGGGTAAGAATTTTTTTTTTTTTTGTAAACTTATTGGGTATGGGTACGGATAAAGATTTTTTTCATTATCTAATGGGTAAAGTTACGAGTAAAACCTATTTCGTACCCGTTACCCGATCGGGTAATTATAAAAAAATATATATTAATATATTAATAAGTATTGAAAGGAGTAATTTTAATTGGTCTACTTGCACTTAGCATGATTATAATTTTTTTTTTCAATAAAGTACTATATATGCGTGAAATGAATGTATATGTTTTAATATTTTATTTAAAAAATAATAAAAATTATTATTTTATTAGTATTACCAGTTATTTACCTACTACTGTTTCATTATCCGACAACCATAATAGGTAAGAGTAGGGTACATGTAAAATAATTTGTAGCGCGTAAGGGTAGAGTACGGGTAGGATAATTTGTAACAGGTACGAGTATGAAAATGCTTCCACTCGACCCTTACCGTACAGTTGACACCCCTAATTTTATACTTCTAAAATTTAATATTCCAAAAAACAAATTTGTAGTTGAAAGAATTAATCTTCACATTAAATTCTTCTTGGACAAAATCTATTTTGTGGTTGAGAAGATGGTCATAATTGATTTGAATTTGCACATTTTTTTATTGAAAGAATGGTGACAGCAAGTCAATTGCATCTCCAAGTGGGGATTGAAGAGGATAGATAGTGGACCAATGTGCGCTATTTTCTTGGAGGAGGCTCACAGGTAAATAGATTTGTCCCCCAACCGTTCCCTTTTAAATACTACTTAATATATATATAGATATATATATATTGCGATGGCTTTCTTTTGCATATTGCCCCCCTCTAAAGCTAGATATATTGACATGTTAACCTACGCAATTAAGTTATTGCCATGCTCTTCAGTGATCTTATTAATGTGGGATGATTTTTTTTTTCTTTTATTTTTTAAGAAAAAGGGCAGTTTAGCCATCTAAATTTTAATAATATTCATAAAATACTTTCATTTGAATTTCAAATTTATGACCTCCTGAAAATAAATATTATCTTTGTCACTGGACTAAAAGCTAATTCTTTATGTGAGATGATGAAATTAAATTGATTTTTTATATAGTAAATATTAGGCTGAATTAGAGTGGAAAAAATGTGACGTGCCGTGACTAATACGCCATGACTTTGATCTCGTGCTGTGCCGTGTCGTGACCAAGTTAATTTTTCACGTGTCGTGCCATGCCGTGACCAAAATGTCAAGGGGTAGTCACGACACGTGAATGGTCACACCACGTGGGTCACGCCGTGCCTAAATGTGCCGTGACCATACGTGACTCGCGTGATCATTTAATCATCATTTAGGTTAGTTTATTCAAGATTCACCATTAAATCAATATCTAATGGTCCTAATTCCACGTGACTCGCGTGACTACGTGTCGTGCCGTGCCATGCCAAAGTTTCAAAAGATAGGCACGGCACGGGACACGCGAGTCACTGCACGTAACTGACACGCGTGCTGTCCTGTTATGTGCCGTAACCGTGTCATTCCGTGACAGAGCCGGCTCTGCCGTGCCATTTTTCCCACTCTAAGCTGAATGGAGAACTAGTCTTTGATTTAGTGACAAAGACACATTAGCTCCTATGTTAGAATTCATGAGTTCGAAACTCACAAAGTGTGAAAATTCTCTTTAATTTCATGAGTTTCAATTTTTTTTAAGATGGAGCTTCTTCAGTTCTCTAAACTTATTTTAAGCCAATTTATACAATTCTACTTGTTAGATTGTATTCCAAATGAATTTTTTTTTTTTTTTTCAAATTATGCTTGTCATAAAATCACAATTTTGAAAACAACTCTATGAAATGTTTTAAGAAACATTATAACTTATGTATCAAATGTCATTTGAGTGTGATTTGATAAATTATAAAAAATTATAGAGCTGATATAAATATCATTAGTTTGAAAACATTTGAAAGATCCCAAACAAAATGTTACCATATTCAATTTGGCTACCAGGTAATTATAATCTTTGCACAAGCGCTAATTACACTAGCTAACATATACAAATTAGGTTAACTAGTGTACGAAGGATTATTTAATTTATTTACTTTACTGCACATTCAAATTTTTTTGTAATCAGGTCTTAACATACATCTTATGACTAACATTAAAAGTTGAAACATTTAAAAAAAAAATTTCATTACAGAAAAGTTATTTTTCAGTTTACTTTACTAGTGAATGTTAAGAAAAAAAATTGCTACAGTGTCCCTAGATTTACCCACTATTTATCCACCATCTATGATTGTGGGTAGAGTGGAAAAAACGTGCCGTGCTGTGCCGTGACGTGACTTACACGTCGTGACTTTAGTCTCATGCTGTGTCGTGCCGTGACCAAGTTAATTTTTCACGTGACGTGCCGTGATCAAAATGTCAAAGGGTAGTCACGGCACGCGAATGGTCACGCCACGTGAGTCACGCCGTGCCTAAACGTGCCATGACCATACGTGACTCGCGTGACCATTTAATCATAATTTAGGTTAGTTTATTCAAAATTCACCATTAAATCAATATCTAATGGTCCTATTTACACGTGACTCGCGTGACTACGTGTCGTGCTGTGCCGTGACTAAATATTTCACGTGTCGTGCCAAAGTTTCAAAAGATAGACACGGCACGTGAATGGTTACAGCACGGGACACGCGAATCACAGCATGTAACTGACACGCGTGCCGTGCCGTTCTATGCCATAACCGGCTCCGTCGTGCCATTTTTCCCACTCTAATTGTAGGCCTCCACAACAATGAGTCCCACCCATCATCATAAGTTAAATTAAGGGGCACCATATATATATATATATAGGCTACGGTGCTTTGCAAAGTAAACCACCCCGTTTACTTCGGGCTACTTTTTGGATTTTGAAAATCCAAACAACCGATCCGAACCGTTCAACATGTTCTAAACATTGAAATGTGCTTGGAGACCAAATTTTACATTTTTTGGAATTTTTTTACTATTTATTAAGCCACTTTGAAAATCGCTGATCCGACGGCGAACAGTAAAAAACAGTAAAATTTTCTGGACCACCAGATCAGAAACTTTCAAAGTGGCTTAATAAATAGTAAAAAATTCCAAAAAATGTAAAATTTGGTCTCCAAGCACATTTCAATGTTTAGAACATGTTGAACGGTTCGGATCAGTTGTTTGGATTTTCAAAATCCAAAAAGTAGCCCGAAGTAAACGGGGTGGTTTACTTTGCAAAGCACCGTAGCCTTACTCTATATATATATAATCTGGCTAATATGTTACGCGTAGCATAGAGGGCCTTCGTGATACGGCTCAATTTTTGAATTTTCAAAATCCTAACGGTCGATCCGAACCATTCAACATGATCTCCATATGAATATGTACTTGCAAACCAAATTTTACATTTTTTAGAATTTTTTTTACTATTTATTAAGTCACTTTGAAAATTGCTGATCCAATGATCCAGAAGATTTTAGTGTTGTGTACAAATTACTGTTTTTTCAAAGTGGCTTAATAAATAGTAAAAAAAATTCTAAAAAATGTAAAATTTGGTTTGCAAGTACATATTCATATGGAGATCACGTTGAATGGTTCGGATCGACCGTTAGGATTTTGAAAACTCAAAATTGAGCCGTAGCACGGAGGCCTCTATGCTATGCATAGCACCATAGACACTTCCTATATATATATATATATGAGATAAATAAAAATTGAGTGTTTGTTAGAAGTATACAATTTAATTTATAAAACATTGTTTGAGGAAAAGAAAACCTTTGAAAGATTTTCCAACATATCTAGAACTTTCCTTTAGCACCTTCATGTATTATTATTACGTGAGCAAAACTAGGGTGTGATGTGCTCACCAAGAGGGATTGGTGAGCACACCTCCAAAAGGCTATCGGATTGACTTCGAACTACTAATTCAAACCGTTAAAATTCATGTACTTCGTGAGTGATGCATGTACATGCAAAAAATTTTAAGTTTTGAATTCATTTAGTACATGGTCAAGTGGTCAAAACAATGGTGAAAAATGAATACATAAAACAATTTAAAAATAACTTATAAAATGTTCATTGTTTTGACCGTTTGACCATGTACTAAATGAATTCAAAACTTTAAAATTTTTGCATGTACATGCATCACTCACGAAGTACATGAATTTCAACGGTTTAGATTAGTAGTTCGAAGTCAATCCAATAGCATTTTAGAGGTGTGCTCACCAATCCCTCTTGGTGAGCACATCACACCCTAGTTTTGCTCTTATTACGTAAACTACTTATTAGTTGGTTATACTATATGAGATAGGCTATGGTGAGTTGTGTTTTACTTCACGCCATATTTTCATTTTGAAAATTCAAACAACCGATCCGAACCGTTCAACATTTTCTAAATATTGAAATGTACTTGGAGACTAAATTTTACATTTTTTGGAATTTTTTTACTATTTATTAAGCCACTTTGAAATCGCTGATCCACTGTGAACAGTAAAAAACAGTAAAATTTTCTGGACCACCGGATCAGCGATTTTCAAAGTGGCTTAATAAATAGTAAAAAAATTCAAAAAAATGTAAAATTTAGTCTTCAAGCACATTTCAATATAGAGAACATGTTGAGCGGTTCGGATCGGTTGTTTGAATTTTCAAAATAAAAATATGAGCGTGAAGTAAAAATGACCTCTTACTTCACAACTCACCATAACCCAGCTCATACTATATATAATATATATATATGGTCCCATATGATGCATTACTTGCTGCCTTGTTGTTTGACAACACGATACCAAACTTGTGATGTTGAAGGGGTATACGTACCACTAACACGGTACCAGGATGTCACCATTAATAGCTCCATTAAACAACAGCGAAATGTGCCTAACCAGACGGATACCAGTAGGCGTCTGATCATAAAAGGATTGTTGGCCTGTCTGGTTTTGTTGGATTTATTATCATGTAATCATGGAGCGAGCCATTATATACTATTAAACAACAAGATACACCTAGAGCTCTTAAATGCAACACAACAGAAGAAAAAAAAAATAATTCATATAAAAATATATTTAATGTGGACTAATTCCACAATCGCCACAAGGATTTTGCCGAAATTTTTAAATATACCGTTCATACATAAACGATAAATAAAAAAATCACGAATTATGTGGAATTCCATATTTACCATTGCGTCCAAAAATTTAGTGGACGCAACATGAGGTTGCGTCCAATATGGATGCAACAAAATGGAGCAAAATCCTTCGGATTTTTTTATTAATTTTAAAGAATAGATGAAACAACTTATAATTTGAATGTATTAGAAGGCAAACAAAATAGATAAAACATCTTATTATTTAGATGTACTAGAAGTACTATGAAATATTTTTCAGGCATAATTTTTTGCGGTTGTAAAACAGTTAAACTATTTCTTGACGTGTTACCAGAAAAAAAATATTTTGGATATGAGTTATTGATTCCAGTTCAAAAGTCACTTCTGGATAATAAATAAATTATCGTGGTCCTTCTAGTACATTTAAATTCTAAGGTACTCCATTTATTTTCGAATTTTTTTTATTTGACATCATTTGATAGAGCCGAATTTTTTATTCTTTTGTTAATTTTCAAAAATAGATGGAGTACCTTAGAATTTGAATGTACTAGAAGGACCACGATAATTTCTTTATTTATCCAGAAGTGACTTTTGAACCGGGATTTTTCTGTTTTACAGCCACATAAAATTATGCCTGAAAAATATTTTGTAGTACTTCTAGTACATCTAAATTATAAGATGTTTTTATCTATTTTGTTTGATATTCCTTATAGTACATTCAAATTATAAGTTGTTCCATCTATTTTTGAAAATTAATAAATAAACCCTATCATTTTGCTTCATTTTGATGCATCCAAATTGAACGCAACCTGAAGTTGCATCCACCCAATTTTTGTACGCAACATGAGGTTGTGTCCATGGTAAAAAATAGAATTCCACAGAATTCGTGGTCTTTCTGTATTTTTTTTTTATGAACGGTATATTTAAAAATTTCGGAGGATTTTGTTTTCGTTTTGGGTCTCCATTTGCACGTCTTACTATTTTTTAAAATGGTAACAAAATTACGAACAAATGTCGTTTATTTAAATTAACTTAGATTTTAATTTACATTTATATGTTGTATAATTAACATATAGATGCAAACAAAGTAATGCACGCATGAAGCATTGAAAATTTGAAACTCGTCTGCACTAGTCATTTTTTAATATAGATTTGGTCCAAAATCTCACTAAGAGGCAAGAAAAAGAATCCAATAAAAAAAAGTTAAAATATAGTGAGGCGAGAATAAGAGTCAAAATCATGGCGGTGAGAGAATTTTGATCAATTATGGCGGTGAGAGAATTTCGCTAAGAAACACGATTTAGCTCTCTGATAATTTTGAAAGTTTCGCCAAATTCAATGAGTGAAGAAATCCCGAAATTTTTATTTTTAACATTTTAAATAAATTAATTAATAAAATAACCATCGTTTCTGATCAATTCTATATTTAACACGGCCGCAGAACACCGGAACGGACCCATTTGGGGGAGGCCGCAGCATGCCGGAGCGGACCCCCATATGGGACCGCATAATGCCGGAGCGGACCCGGGTCCGCAGAATACCGGAGCGGACCCTAGTCTTTATATCCCGAAAATGACAGCAACATTTCATTCCACACTCTCACACCTTCTCTCTCCTGAGTTAGCTCTGATCTGTAAGTTTTTTCTCTCTTCTTTTAAATTTTTATTTTTATTTCAGTAGATTAATAATTTAATTAGAATAATTAATTTAGCAATAATTTAATTAGAATAATTAATTTAAATTAATTAATTTAGTTAATTTTTAATTGTAGGTTTCTTCTGTATTGAATTGAAAAATGGCTCTTATGGTATCCATCTACACTGGTGGGATGTATTAACAGGTCCTAATAGGGTTTACTACAGTATTGGACCCGTTACTGTGATCCCGGTATTGCCAGGTACGGATTATTTGGGACTTAAATCAAGTATATGTGGGAATTTGGGGTTGGATCAGGGTCAGTATGACCTTAAAATTGATGCTAAAATTAGCATGCCGACTAGTTCGGCACAAACCTGGTTCCAACTATTTCCAATTCAGAATGAGGGAGTCTGGCAGGTATTGTATAACCAAACCATGAGTATTTCTGGGGGTGCATACAAGATAATTGACCTATATGTGGAGGTTACCAGAGCCCGGCGTTCGAACCCAGTTCAGAGGTTAATCCAGGGTCGTAGTCGGGGTAACTCATCCGGCTCTAGTCCATCCCATGTCCAAATTGACCAACCGTCCAGTAGTCGGGCCCCAGTTCAGAGGGACCGACCCTCCCGTCGGGCCCCATCCCAGACTGACCAGCCTTCATCTAGTCGGACCGCTCATTGGGGTCAAACTTGTAATCCGGATGAATCTGATGAAGAAGTGGATCCGGAAATACTAGAGGCAGAGGAAAATTGGGGTCATATTGATCCTGAGGGTATGAGCGATTATTCTGACCAGGAAGATACCGGGCCTGTGCTCGGACTATCAAGGAAATTCAAGATGGATAGCGGGTTTCAGATAATGGATTGCGGGTTTCAGCACCCGATTCATGCTTTCAACGATACATCAGGGTTTATGGAAGCCAATTCGGGTTTGTTTGGAAGTAGGGCAGATTTTGAGAATGAATTGTCCGAGGGACAAACATATGACTCAAAAGAGAAAATGAAGAGCGCAATTGCCAAGTTTCACATCCTTTGCAACAAAGAGTTAATACCTACGTACAGTGACTGCACAAGAATGAGGTTCAAGTGCAAGGACAGTTACTGTGGGTGGTACATACTCGCAAGGGCCACCGGTTATGGACCATAATGGCGTGTCTCCAAATGCCCAACACAACATTCATGCCACGCGGATGCGACAAGAACAGATCACGCCCAGTTGTCAGCTGCTATGGTTGCCGAGTGTATATCCGCTCATATGAGGAACGATGTCGACTTGAGTATTCAGGCTGTCAGAATTGCTGTTGCTGAAAGGTACAACGGTCAGATACCGGCGTACAACAAATTATGGCGTGGCCGTGAGTTGGCAATAGCCCGTCAATTTGGCAGTTGGGAGGGATCATACGCTCTTGTAGTTCCATTGTTGGAGGCAATGAAAAGAAGCAACCCAGGTACTACATTGTTCCTTCAATTTTTACGTCATTTCATTATCAATCAAAAATTGAACTTATTTTTTTAAATTTATTGACAGAAACATTGTTTGAGGTGACCTCATATCCCACTGGTGAACCTGGACCATGGAGGTATTTTCATAGGGCGGCTTGGGCATTTGGACCGTGCATAGCTGCTTTTCAACATATCAGACCGGTCATCACAGTTGATGCATGTTTCCTGTCAGGCCGGTATAAAGGTAACTAATTTGATTGTTTTCACTTTATTTTTTTAGTTGATTTCGGCTCTTACAAAATTTATTTTACCACAGGCAAGCTGTTGATTGCAACCGGGTACGATGCTGAAAATTAGCTCCTCCCGTTGGCTTTTTCACTGGTAGAATCAGAGAGTTATGACGATTGTGCATGGTTCATGAAATGGTTGAGGATCAATGTAATCCGCTCCAGATTCATGTGTGTCATCACTGATAGGGGAAAGGGTATCAAGAAGGTGTTCAGACAAGATGATATGGGGTGGAACGAGGAGGATGAGGATCAATGTGTTCACCGTCTTTGTGCTACTCACATAGCCGAGAACATGAAGAAGAACGGTTGCAGTGATAAGGCAATCCGTTTTTTTACAATATGTGTGGCTAAGAGGAAGATGAGGAGGTACGAGCAAGGAATGCAAGCAATGGGGCAGGCATGTGACATTGCCCTCAATTGGCTGGACGGTGTGGGTAAATATTTGGATCAAGATGAGAACGAGTGCCCCAAACCATGGAAGATATTCCAAGCACTGGACGGTGGTTACCGTTGGGGCATCATGACTACAAACGGGTCCGAGTCGCTTAATAAGGTCTTCAAGTCCTCTCGTAGGCTACCGGTTGCAGCAATAATTGAAGACACATTTTACAAATGTATGACATGGTTTGCGCAAAGGAGGGCCAAAGCGGAATGGGAAGTCAGTCAAGGTCAGCAATTCTCGTGTCGTGTGCATAAGGTACTTTTATTTGTAGTTATTTCTTCATAAATTTTAATGAAGTTTGTTAAAAAAAATATCTGACTTCTTCATTATTTTTTAATTTTTCCTAGCTGATCAACAAACGGTTCGAGAGGTCCGATAAAATGAAGACGCTGGGGGGCTTTGAAAACAACAACGAGTTCGAGGTAACCGCCACACAGGAGAGAGTTCACGCTTTCATACCTGACGATTCTGGTCGGTATACCAAGGCCAATTACAAATACACGGTGATAATCGGGGATGATCACACGGTAACTTGCACGTGCCAGAAGCCTCAATTGGAGAGAATACCGTGCTCTCATGTTCTGTCCGTGTGTCGTCTCCGAGGCATCGACCCTGGCGTCTTTGTAAGTCAATACTATCACATCCATACACTGATCAACACATGGAGCGCACAATGGCATGTGTATGAAAATCAGTCGGAATGGCCTCCACGCGATGGCCCGGTCCTTGTTCCAGAGAAAAAAAATATTTCTGTTGGCAGAAGACAGCACGACAGAATTCCGATGTGGATGGACGTTCTACATAATAGGAGAAGAGGACACCAAGCCGGCCGAGATACGCAAGAAAGACAAAACAGAGCTGCTCGAGCTGCACGAGATTGAGAGTTAATGTTGCTTTTTTAATTGTACTTGTAAAACTGTTGTTTATTTTCGGTTAATTAGACGTATTTTCGGTTAATTATATGGCTCATTGTTCTATTGTAATGTTTCTTTTGATCAAACAAACGACGAACAACAATTTCAAACATAAATACACACAACTTCCAGTACAAACTTGATAAAAATTTCCAAAATAAAATCATAATCAACTTCATAATCAGATAAAAAAAAAAAATAGGGTCCGCTCCGGTATTCTGCGGACCCGGTTCCGCTCCGGCATTCTGCGGCCCCATATAGGGGTCCGCTCCGGCATTCTGCGGCCTCCCCCAAATGGGTCCGCTCCGGTGTTCTGCGGCCGTGTTAAATATAGAATTGACCAAAAACGATGGTTATTTTATTAATTAATTTATTTAAAATGTTAAAAATAAAAATTTCGGGAAGAAATCGAACCGTCCAAGCAGTGTGAATTGGAATTGAGAGAAGGAGAAGGGGTGAGATCCATAGAAAACTTTTAACGGATATCCGTATCCGAATATTGAAATATGCAAAAATTCAGATATGGATCCAGATCCGAATAGATAATATCCAATCCATTTGCACTCCATCTAACTTTTTTAATATCCGACCTTCTACGCAGAGAGTTTATCTTTGTTATTAGATTAAAGGTTGATTCTTAACGTATGATTTTAAGTTTTAATTTGACGGTACAGCTGAGAAAAGTGAAAGAAAGTAGAAAAAGGGTTATTTATTTTTTTAATTTGTGTGCCTGACTTTCTGACTTAGCCCAGTAAATTTGATTACGAGTTTACTTAGTCTTCTATAACAAACTTTTATTATGATTTTTATCGAGTCCGGTTAGTATGACATCAGTGTCATATGACACTAACTTCAAAATTGATTGAATATACTTCAAACGACTAATCTAAACCGTTCAAACCGATTTACTTTATGAGTGATGCGTTTATATGCAAATTTTTTATATTTTCGAGTTATTTTAGTATCAAATCAAGTGGTAAAAAATATTGAAAAATGAATGTATTAAAATTAACTTAAAACTCACATTACTAAATAAATTCGAAAAATTATAAAATTTTGCATGTAAACGCACAACTAATAATGTAGATCGGTTTGAACGGTTTGGATTCACCGTTTAAAGTCGATTCAATAGGTTTTAGAGTTGGTGTTATATAGGCTGAAATGACACTGATGTTATACTAGCCAGACTCATTTTTATCACTGTTATTTTAATTTAATTATTTATTTAATAAGCAAATTGTTATTGAAATGAGAAAGCACTTCCTTTTCATACAGAGATGTATTAATACTTTTTTTTGTGACCAATCCCTTTCGTAATTTTATTTCTTAATGCTTATTTTCTAGCGGCACTTAGAATGAGTGAATAGGGAGTCTTAAAGACTCTTAGATGTTTTTCAGTTAAGTCTTTTAAACTAACAGGTCAAACAAACAACAAGTAAGTGTGTACAAATAAATATAAATACAGTAGAGTTAGAGAAATTTGACACGCAAGATGCCTACGTCATTGGGTAGAGCAACCTCATCGCCGCCTCTTTCCTATTACCCAAAAAGAAAGGATATATACAACTCGTAACACGTGATCCCAAACAAAAGTGGGGAAGTCACGACCTAACTTGTGTACAAGGTGAGCCTAGAAACTCGAGCTGGAAAGTCCTAACGGGATTGTCACACAACTATAGATATATGTGAGCAGAAAATGCTCGAGCTTGTGAGTCCCTTTAATGCCCTACAAGCGGGAAATACTAACTATGGATGGAAAAGCTGTAGAACTAAATTGTAGACAGTAAACTATATCTTGAAGAAGATAAGTCGAGTGTATTTTAAAGTGTTGAGAGGATATTGAAGTTTAAGCTCACTCAATAATGAAAGCTTTCAAGAATGCCAAATAAATGTTTTTTTTAATGTGGGAGGCGGCTAGCTAAGACAAATCTGAAGTGTGGTAACTCATTTTACAGTGGAGGCTCCAGATTTGCCAGATCTGTTCAGACGGAAGTGATCCGTTTTGAACGGATTGTACGAATATTGAAATTAGACTTTCCACAATAATTAAATTAATATTAACCGTTATGAACGTCTATGTTCGTTCAAGACGGTTAGTACAATTTATCCCACAAAACTTGATAAGCGTTACAAACGAATCACAACCGTTCTAGACGAAACCAAACTAGAACTTTCTGTAATTTTATGATTTAATCCGTTCCATACGATTTTGTATGTTCTGAAAGGTTGCTCTAGAAATTAACAATTCTCAAATATACTTTTCTTGTTTGATTATTACAAATCTATAGCTTCGTAAAATCTTGTTGATTTCTTCAATTCTTCAAATAAGTCTTGCAATTAAGATCTTCATAAACCTTGGTTCTCTTCATATTAATTTTGCAATTAAGATTTTGAACCTATCTTTGGTTCTTCATATTAATCTTGCAATTAAGGTCTTGAATCTACAAATTTACTCAATTATGAAAACAGTGAAATTCAACTAATGTATGTTTTGCAAATTATGTCAAACAAAATACTTAAAAGATTGCATACAACCAACAATTACAATATCTTGATTTATGCATCATGTTTTTTTTTTTCCGATCTATCAATTTCGCAAAGTATATTCATTTTTATTTTGGAGGAAGTTAGATGCAAATAAAATCGCTATCATGTGCATTCTGTTAGAACATTTTTTTATATTGAAATGAATAAATGCTTTATCAAATAAAATCATTTGAGACAAGTTTGAATAATTTTGAATTAATAAATGGGATCATCATGTGCATAGTTAATTGCTTATCCATCTCCCTATTAATTTTAGGTCTAAGAATTCAATTGCGCCTGCTTATATTTCATCTTTTATTAAAAAAAAAAGTTTTTTTTGGCACATTTTGTGATTTTGTAAAATACGTGATAATTTTTTAAAAACTGATGATATTTGCATTTGTACTTATTTAATATCTAATCCTTAATTATTCGTATTAGTTAAATATCTAATTTATATATGTATCTGAAACTATCCTTAAAATTCGTATTTAATTTTTTTAAATACCTACTTGAATGCTATATATATATAAGCCGTAGGTGTAATGTTTACTAAATTTAATTTGATTGGCATAATCGTAAATATTTAATCATTGACTCGGGTCAAAGATGATCAAAGCAATGGTAAAATGCAATGTAACCAAAAATTGCATCCGACTCGGTCAAAGTATTAGATGGTAGAAATACTGTTTTGAATAAAATATTCAACACATTCTTTGTTGTAGCTTCATGTGTTATTGTAAATAAAACTATTTTTTATTTTATTCTTGTACAACCACAGGACCCTTTTTTTTTTTTTGCCAAAACTGAAATTTTTATTAATGCCATTTCAAAACAAAAACAAAAAAACCAAAATACTACTGAAATTAGAGAATTCGAAAATATCAGGGCCTCCAATTCAATCTGCAATCCCATTCTTGGAGGGCTGCAGATTGAATTTGAGGCCCCCCAAAACCTAAATATCACTATATTAGAGTGCATTTTTGAATTTTTGGGTCGCCTCCAATTCGATCTGTGGGCCCTCAAGAATGGAGTTGCAGATTGAATTAAAGGTCCAGGTATTTTTCGAATTCCCCATAATTTAATTTATGGTTTTTTGTTTGACAGTATTATAAAAATTTCGGAAAATTAAATAGTCTCTGTAATTTTTTGTTTGGGTCCCGATTTTGAGATAAATTGAAAAGTTGAATTATCACAAATGATATACACTCAATTAGCAGTTGGACACGTGTCAAAATTAAAGTGATGTAGGACTTCTATAGTGAATTCATACAATTGGAGAGGAGCCGAACCCGTTTAATAAGTTATTGGGAGGTATTTAATGTAATTTAACAAAAGGACATATATATGCATATGGGGTTGGATGTCCATTTTTAGTTATGTTCAAATTTGTATATATTTTGTCTGTTTGCCTTTGTTAAGTTAGTTTTAAATAAGCCTTAAACGGCTTGCAAACTTTTTGAGTTATTTTCTGATTTTCCTAAATGAATTTAGCTTATGATCAACTTACAAAAAATAAGTTAAAAATTGTGTTATATTGCAATGGAGTTAAAGCCACACCATTTTAAATATCCACAAGAAATTTTTCATTTAGATTTCGAAATTGTAATATTTTTTTAAATGTGTTGTCATTTTAAATCAATATTTTATTATAAATTATTTTGCTAAATAAGTTAAAATACAAAATTTAAATTAGTGCATTTGGATGACTCACAAGTTAGTTTTTTTTTTTTTACTTTCAATTCTCAAATCCTCATTTTGATTTTATTCTTTGTTCCAAACACAAATTTTCCTAAATTTATAACCAGGTTGTTTCTCTAAGAGCAAACCATCCCTCAACTCATCACAATGTGTTCATTTATGAAAGTGCTCAGTAACTAATTTTTTTTTTAATACTAAGAAAATTTCCTTTAAAGTATCTTCAACAAAATTTCTATAGCGTCAATGTAAGTTTTTAACATTAAATTAATTACTTTTAACAATAATATTATTCTTGCAAATATTTAGTATCTTTCCATTACTATGTAGTTATCTTTAACACTTATGCAACAATTTTTTTTTTAAGGTGTGTCTAATATGTAAAAAAAAATGTAATGTTAAAAAATATATATATAAGTTAAAAGTAACTAGTAACATTAAATACATATTGTCAGACACAGATGAATTTATGTTAAGATAATTAATTAATTAAGTGGTTATATTATTTCACATTTTCACATCTGTCAAAAAAAAAAAAAAATTCCCAGACACACAAAATAACACTAGAAGTGGACCAAAAACATTTCTTTTGAATTGCTAAATTGCCGCTCATACATTTTCTGTGCTCAACTAGAAAAAAAAAAATTAAAATTAAGACGCCTTCCTTTTTTTTTTTCCCCCAATCAGAAAGCGTAACAATTATTAAAAGAAAAAGGGAAAGAACAGCAGGAGCAATTTACAGTAATTAATTAATTAATTAAGCATTAATTTATTGTTGCTTCTTTGAGCTTATAATAAATTAATTAATTGTCATGCCTTTTTAAGGTCTCATTTGTCAGACCAACATTTATACCTATGTTTACCCGCATATAGTATTTTTAAATTTTGGAACATTTTTTCCTTGCCAGGTGGCCTCTAGATTTTGATTTTCAAAATAGTAATTTTTTAATTTAAGACGAATGCACTAGTCAAATCAGGTTTGACCAGTAAGGCATGCATGCATGGATTGGACATGATCACACACTTCCTTTGTCTTTTAGAGTTTTAGAGAGAGAGAGAGGAGTTTAGGTGGAAACTGGTTGCCTATTAATGAGACTTGTTCTGGAAACACAAATCGCTCAACTACCAACGTCCATAGATAGACTCCAGATTTAAATCTTTCTACTACAATAAAATAAGTTACTCTTAAATATTTTAACACAGCGGTTTTGACTTCATACAGCCCACGAACCATATTCAGCTCTGTTTTTATTCTCTAGTCTCAGTATGCTGAATGAAGCCAAAGCTGCTCTGTTAAAATCTTTATTCTAAGTTACCATCATATTTAATTTGTACACTCACCTGGTACTCTATAAATTCCATTCCCCCTCTAGCTTTTCTTCTTCAACTCTTCTCTCATAATCCCCCCCTCCCCCCTACAAAAAAAAAAGGAAAAAGAAAAAAAAAAAAAAACTAATTCCCCTTCTTCCTCTACATCTCTCAAAAAATTATCTGTACAATATCTCATATCAACAATGGAGAAAGTTCCTGAAGAACCATTGGTCATGGATCAGGAGCGACTAACAGCCGAGATGGATTTCAAGGATTCATCAAGCATAGTGATCAAGATACGTCGGCGATTGCCCGACTTCTTGCAATCGGTGAATCTCAAGTATGTGAAATTAGGGTTACGAAACACGACTAACCCGACTTTTTACATCCTCCTCCCTCTGTTCCTCTTAGCCGCATCCGTGTTTCTTCGTATAGACCTAATTATCATCATGCCTTCCCAGTTCTCCATCGATCCAGTCACTGCGGTCGCATCGGCTTCTGTGATGCTCATATTACTCACTATTTACTACTTCAAGCAACCTCGACCTGTTTATCTGGTCGAATTCGCATGCTACAAGCCAGTGGATGAGAGCAAGATCTCAAAATCTGGGTTTTTGGACATGACTGAGAGTACCGGTGTGTTCAACAAACAATCGCTCGATTTCCAAACAAAAATCGCAGAGCGGTCGGGTCTTGGAGACGAGACATACCTTCCACCGGGAATTCAAGCACGCCCGCCCCGTCTTTGCATGAAGGAGGCACGCCTTGAGGCTGAGGAGGTCATGTTTGGTTGTTTGGATGCACTTTTTGAATCAACCGGGATCAACCCTAGTCGGGATGTGGGAATCCTCGTTGTGAATTGCAGTTTGTTCAACCCAACACCATCTCTTTCGTCCATGATTATCAACCATTACAAGATGAGACCGGATATCAAGAGCTTTAATCTCGGTGGGATGGGGTGTAGCGCCGGCCTTATTTCGATTGACCTTGCAAAGGACCTTCTCCAGGCAAACCCAAATTCGTATGCAGTTGTGCTTAGCACAGAGAACATAACCCTAAATTGGTAAGCCTCATTCCTTGTGTGACTCAACTACATACCAAACACAGTTATCCACATATTTGTTTATATAGATATGGATTAAAGATTAATTAAATAAGTGACTAAGATAGAAGAACTGCATTTGTAGGTACTTTGGCAACGATCGCTCCATGCTGCTGTCAAATTGCATCTTTCGTATGGGTGGCGCCGCAGTGTTGTTATCCAACAAGAGGTCAGATGCATCACGGGCCAAGTATCGGCTCGTTCATACAGTTCGGACCCACAAAGGGGCCAATGACAACTGCTTCAACTGTGTGTATCAGCGCGAAGACAGCAGTGGATCTGTCGGTGTCTCCCTCGCAAGAGAACTCATGGCAGTGGCCGGAGACGCATTGAAAACTAACATCACCACCCTGGGCCCACTTGTCCTGCCTCTTAAGGAGCAGTTCAAATTTGCGAAGTCACTTATGCAACGCAAGGTAAAGTACCTAAATGCCAACTTATTATATATATATAGTAGTTTAATAATTTTTTAGTCTAGGCTATTAATTCATTTTATATGACAATTTGTATATAACAATAATTAATTTGGTTGCTCTTTCAGGTACTAAGGATGAAGGAGGTCCGTCCATACATTCCGAACTTTAAAAAGGCGTTCGAGCACTTCTGCGTACATGCCGGGGGACGCGCGGTGTTGGAAGAGGTTCAAAAGAATTTGGGCCTCCTTGACATAGACATGGAACCATCTAAGAGTGCATTGCACCGGTTCGGTAACACTAGCAGCAGCTCCTTGTGGTACGAGTTAGCCTACGCCGAGGCGAAAGGACGGGTTGCGAAAGGCAACCGGGTCTGGCAAATCGGGTTCGGGTCTGGATTCAAGTGCAATAGTGCAGTCTGGCATGCATTGCAAGACATTCCACCGGTCTCTGCTCGAAAAGCCGGTGGCGGTCGGCCGCAATGTAATCCTTGGGTTGATTCTATAAACAACTATCCTATCAAGAGTTAACCAAAGATATATACGCAAATTAATTAATTCGTTTTCTCTACAAATTAAAGACAACAGAAGAGATCAGATCACCTATAATTCCAGTTATAGGGTTGTTCTAGCTCCTCAAGTTGTAAGCAAGTAGAACTAGACGGTGGAATTGTATGTGATCCGGTCGCGCGCGGAAACAAAAAAAATATATTTTTTTAAATTGTTTTCTCAAACTGTTAATGTTTTAATTTCTAGATTGGAAAATGTAAATGTGTTGTTTCATTGATTACAGCTCGTTATGGTTTGGAAAGGTAGGCTCATATTTAAGATGTGCATTAAATTCATACTGTTATTGGTTGTTACTACAGCATTAATTGTTTGCTTGCTAACCTTGAATGGAATAATTAATAATACTAGCTACAGGCTACAGCTATCTGACCAGCTGGGGAGGAGCAAATAGTGACGAAGCAACTTAATTTTAACTAAAATAATATATTAAACTTGTAATTTTTTTTACATATGAAATCTTGAAAATAATTTTGTTTCTTTCACAAGGAGGGAATATTTAATTATTTATTCAAATTTACCACCTACAAAAGTTAATTTGCCTATTACTAATTAAGGTCGATCGACCTTTACATTTTAAACACAAACTTTTTAACATTGCTAAAATTGCAACTTTAAACTTGTATATCAACCCTTAAACTAATTGTCAAGTAGAAACCAATAAATAAATTCATATATTAACATAATCTTGTACTAATAAGTATTGTTTAAATTTGTATAAAATATCAACCATGCATGCAGTGTTGCATGATCAATCCGGACGCATGAAGAGTAATTATCAATTATTAATTATAACATGGTAATTTTGTGAAATTGCTTGTGCAATTATATTCAGCAATAGTGTTAAAATTTGAATAATAACTCCAAAAATTTATCCGATGCAAATGTAAATGAGTTAAAATCTCATAAATAATTAATGCAAGAGCATCTAATATGTGTCAAGTGCTCTGTCCCAAAATTTCTTCCTAGTCTCTTAATTAGTGCATATGTTAGCATTTTGACTCCGGTATTAATTATGGCTTAACTACTCTGCCTACTGGCAATAAACATTTTCAATCTCAAAATCCCTGTCTTTGATAATTCTTAAGTATATTATAATTTTTTTTCACCAATAGCTTAGCGCTCAACCTGGAAATTTAATCACAACAAAGTAGGCACTTATCGCGAGGGAACTCCGTCGCGAAAAATATCGTTGTGAAAAGTAGGCACTTATCGCGAGGCACTTTTCGCGACAGAGTACTGTCATAACTGTGTTTTTTCTTTTCGCAACGATACTTTTCGCGACGGAATTCCCTCGCGATAAGTGCTTACTTTTTGTTGCGCAGTCATATACTACACATAAACGTCTGGCTAGCTTGCTCCATGTTAGCTTACGTTATAAAGTTTCCAATATTTGCAACATTACACAAACGCCCAAAATAATCATCCAAGGAGACGGTATATAAATGTAACTGATGCATGGGCGACAGGTTCCAAATTATCATCAATTGTGTGTGAACACAAGCTACGCAACTCTTGTACTCACTGCTGGCAATTCGCTTTCCCGGCCGCAATATATGCCTTGATCTAATTTACTTGAAAGATAAAGATATTAACACTTAAAAAATAAAATATTCATAATTTGATGCATAATTTGTTATGCTCATTTTTTCTTCTAGTCCTTCAATTGTCTCTGTGTCACTCTTCTTCTAATGAAGTAGTAGGGACCTCGTATCACCGCATCAACCTTACCCAATCGTCCTTGCGTTAAAATTTCTCTAACAAAATAAGTTGACCACATATGTATAAATACTTCAGTGCATATGTATAAATACTTGCAGTACTTGATATTAATACTTTCAGATGTCATCTAGTGTCATATGTAAAAACTACTTGCAAGTACAGGAATAAATACTTGCACGCCGAGTATAAATACTTGTGTGGCGATGAACTCGAAAGTACGTCATCACGTATCTCATTTGAAAGAGAAATTGTGTAGAAGATGTTCGTGGTTTTAGATTCGCAAAATTCCTCATAGATCGTCAGAAATATGGACGAGATTGAACAGAGAAAAAAAATCCAACTCTAAAAATGTGTATGATTCCCCATGTAATTTGAGTGGTCCCCTATAGATATTTATGGTGCGGGTACGTTTGAGAGATTTAGTTGCGGTGACAATTATTTACGTAAAAATTATTCACCTCATAGGGATAAATACTTCCGTGCATAAATATAAATACTTTATTGCATATGTATTAATATTTTAGAAAAAAATTATGTGCTGGAGTTTTTGCGGCCCTCCAGATAGTTATGGTAGTTATAATAGTTATGATGCAGGTACAGTGCGGATACTGTAGCACGAGTACTGTTATCAGTTTCCTAAATTTTATATCGTCATTCATCACGAATCAATTGAACTCCACTATTAAATTTTTTGTATAACTTTATGGATGACTAAATGAGTTTTAAACCGTCCAATTTTTTAATACATGCATGTCTTATCTAAATAATTGAGAACCTTTTTGTAATTTTAATATATTAATAGGAGGGTTCAAATGCCTTCATTTTTGTGTCTCCATCATGCCTCTATTTTTAAAAACTTTAATAACTCAAAGTTTAAAACTTAAACATCAAAATAAAACCGTTAGATACTATCTATGTTATTTTCTCTATGTGCTCATAAAAAATTATCACATTTCTATTTTTCTTTTATGTGAATCAATAAGTTCAAAAATCAACATTTAGAATTATCCACATTATTATACATTTTTACAAACTCAAGATAGCAACCAAAATAAAGTTGAATGCCATAATTTTTCACACGTGCATAGATAAAATGATGTAGTTCATATCTAACAGTTTTATTTTGAATTTTAAGTTTCAAATTTTGAGTTATTAAAGTTTTAAAGAATGGAGGTACAAAAAATGAAGGCATTTGAATCCTCATATATTAATATCAATAATATTTCAAATATGAGGAGGGATCCACTTACAACAAATTTGAGTTACAACATTCATTTTTTCATTTTCAAAGTCCAAATCGTCGATCCAACCGTTCAACATGATCATCTAAATAAAATGTACTTGCAGATCAAATTTTATATTTTTTTGAATTTTTTTACTATTTATTAAGATGGGTACAAAATTCAATGGTCTAAGTATGGCTATTTTTTGTAAAATACTTAATAAATAGTAAAAAAATTCAAAAAAATATAAAATTTGATCTGCAAGTACATTTTATTTAGATGATCATGTTGAACGGTTGGATCGACGATTTGGACTTTGAAAATGAAAAAAATAAATGTTGTAACTTTGTTGTAACTCAAATTTGTTGTAAGTGGATCCCTCCTCTTCAAATATATGTATGTACTATCAGAATTTGATGTACGATAATATTACCTTTATCACTACCGAGCGAAAGCGATAAATTGCTCGGCGATTTGAAAGAAAAAAAAAGGTCTAACGAAAACCTAGCGCAGCCGTCCCCCTCTCCTTATTGGCTTCATCCCGACACATCAACATTATCTCTCTATCGGCTCTATCTTCTTGAGCGGAGAGAAGAATGAAAAAGAGGGGAGAGATCGGAACTAAGAGTGCAATATCGTCAGAGCTTGGAGCGCAAATCGACTCTCTACTCCATCGCGATCAGAGCACGGTGGCGATCGAAAAACATCGGATCTGGTCATGAAGAAATATGGAAACTAAGTAATAAGATCATTAAGAGTGTAAGTAGAATTAGAAGATTAAAGTAGTTTAGAGAAAATTCGTGGGAATAAGAAAGTAGATTTAGTAATTATAATTATTTGATTTGTTATAAATATCAATAAAATTATTAAGAGTGTAAGTAGAATTAGAAGATTAAAGTAGTTTAGAGAAAATTCGTGGGAATAAGAAAGTAGATTTAGTAATTATAATTATTTGATTTGTTATAAATATCAATAAAATTATTAGTAGAAATCTAAATCTACTAACTTTAAAAAAATATTATTATAATTAAAATTATAAAGTATTATAATTACCCTCATAATCCTTACCTCTCAAATGCCCTCACAATTTTTGGGCTAACATTTAACGAAACAAATATAATTAATAGGCAATTGCTCATTTGTATTCAAACAAGAATTTATTTTGGTTTAGATGAGTATCTATTTTAGGTTAATTGTTCATTTTTTTGGATGATTTAGTCTTAAACAAACAACTTCAAATTGAGATAACTTATAAGTGAATGTATAATTTAATTCAAACGAGGATATATTCTAAAATAGTTAGCCTGATAGGTAATATTATGATTACACATGAACTTTGTTAAAAGGTGATCAAGAGAAGTAGTCTTGAAATGTAAGACAAATAGTTTCATACAAAATGCCAATGTACGGAATAATAATATATTAAGTGATGCTGACATTTCAGAGCCAGCAAAAAATTTAGCCAAACCTTAAGTTTGGCCAAAGTTAAAAGCAAACTTACATGGTCAAAATTTGCCATAACACGAAAAAAACTTGGACCAAATTATAATCCGTGAGCTTAATACAATTAAATCCCTATAACAAACAGTAAATTTTAATCAATCATGCATATATATATCACTTTCTGTATAACCCTTTTGAATTATATATGAAGTCTAGTTGAATTACCAAGTCAAAAATGTAACTAGCTTTTTAATCAATCATGTGTGTGTATATATATATATATGAGGAGGGATCGGATGACACCTCTTTTTTGGTGACATCGGATAACACCATGCATTTTCAAAGTCCAAATCGTCGATCCAACCGTTCAACATGATTATCTAAATAAAGTGTGCTTGCAGATCAAATTTTACATTTTTTTTGAATTTTTTTACTATTTATTAAGATGGGTACAAAAATTCAATGGTCTGAAAACAACGATTTTGTAAAATACTTAATAAATAGTAAAAAAATTCAAAAAAATGTAAAATTTGATATGCAAGCACATTTTAATATATCCATCATATTGAACGGTTTGGATCGACTGTTTAGACTTTGAAAACTTTGAAAATGCATGGTGTTATTCGATGTCACCAAAAAGAGGTGTCATCCGATCCCTCCTCTATATATATATATATAGAGTAGAACTAGGGTGCTCCTAAGCTCACCAAGCCCTTCGTGAGCGCGACTCTAAAACCTATCGAATTGACTTCAAACGACATTTTCAAACCGTTAGATGTTCAATCTATATTAAAATGTGCTTGGAGACCAAATTTTACATTTTTTGGAATTTTTTTACTATTTATTAAGATGGTTTGAAAATCGCTGTTTTTATTAAAATTCTGCACCATTAGAAAACAGCGATTTTCAAACCATCTTAATAAATAGTAAAAAAATTCCAAAAAATGTAAAATTTGGTCTCCAAGCACATTTTAATATAGATTGAACATCTAACGGTTTGAAAATGTCGTTTGAAGTCAATTCGATAGGTTTTAGGGTCGCGCTCACGGAAGGGCTTGGTGAGCTTAGGAGCACCCTAGTTCTACTCTATATATATATATATATATATATATATATATATATATGCATGCCAGCTTTTGGGATATTTTTTTCTGAAGGGTTAACGGTCCAAAGAAGTAATTAAAAATTAATGGGTAAAGATCCTTACTAATACATTATGTGGTAAAATTTCAAAATATATACTTCTAATTAGTTCAAAAAATCTTAGAAAAAAAGAGAAGTTCTGGACTTGTGTTATTGACCATATAAATATAGCTTAATATATACAAGTACTTTCAACTTTTATTAATGGATATTTAAAAATACAAATTAATTATTCGATGAACAATAAAAAAACATTTGAAAATATTTTTTTTGTCATGTTATCATTTTCTGTATGTAAAACTACATAATCAATGTAGACTTTTATTCTCAAAATATTCAATTTAAAATCTAAACAGATATGTAATTTGCAATTAACTTTTTATAAATATAGGCTTCATATTGTGTACTGTATCCCCCCCCCCCCCCCCCCCCCCCCCTTATTTAGGCATGTTTTATGCATGTATTATAAGGCAACATCATCATGTTAAGTCAATTTCAACTAACAAAACACGTCGATTTGAATGTCGCTTTTGCATGATGTCATACTTAGTAGTGCACTTCCACAAATGAAAAAAATAATTAAGAGAAGTCCCTAAGATTAAGAAATTTTAAGCGTTTTCTTTTTTTTTTTGCAATCAATTAGAATGGGTAACTATTATGGATCCGAATCTACTGATATTCAAATGGAATAACAAGATCCTGTTATTCCTAATTCAACCGTTGGATTTTTTCATACACAAATCTCAACGAAAATTAATGGATGGATTTGGAATAATAGATTCTCATTATTCCATTTAGAAAATAGCAGCTTTGAATTCGACTATTATACATGAAGAACATAACGAAGTATGGTTACTATGACATCTGTGGTATTTCAAGATGTAGTGACACTGATTTTAATTTTCATCAAATAGATTTCAAACAACTAATTAAAACTGACTACTTTACGAGTGATGTATTTACATGCAAAATTTATAAATTCATTTAGTAGGAAGTCAAGCGGTCAAAAATGATGGTTTCTAAGTTAATTTCAATGCATTCATTTTAGATAAAAAAATGATACAAAATGAATGCATTAAAATTAACTTGAAACCTTCATTTTTTAATGCTTGACTTTGTACGAAATGAATTTGCAAATTTATAATTTTTTATATAAATACATTAATCTATTATTTCATCCCGATTCTCCTTTTATTTGATTAAGAAAGCTTGCACTGCTCTTTCTCTCGAAATATCATCACACTAAGAAAATGATTAATAAGATAAATTGGTTTCAACAGTTTAAATTTATTATTTAAAATTAATTTTATAAATTTTGAAAAATTGTAATTACGGTTGATATAAAACCAAGGTGACAGCATTGGCCGACATTTTTATTAATATCCAAAGTTAATTACAAATTAATTATTATACTCACGATTCCCGACTTTTGTCAAAAATGTCCAAACCGGTTATAAAATGGCCGATTTTCTCTCCCCAGAAACCGGCCATTTTATGACCGGTTTTCTCTTCTTCTTCTTTTTTCCTTTTTTTTAGGAGACAAGCAAGATAATGAAATCTAACACTGAACATTCGAATCTTTTGTTTAAATTATTTGTTAGATTACTTCTTTTGATTATAATTAGCATATTTATACTAAAATACACTAGATTACTTGAAATTATGTTGAATTACACTATATTACAATAAATTATGTTGAATTACACTAAATTACGCTAAATTACAATAACTTCGCTAATTATGCTGAAATACGGTAAATTACGCTAAACTACGCAAAATTACGATAAAGTAGATCGATTTTGTGCCATCTTTAATGAATCATAAAAAATAGTAAAAATTGGTATTCTATAAGTTCATTATGTAACTAATTTACTGAGCTACTTAGATTGAATAATAGCAATGAAAATCTTAATAGAAAACTTCAACTCAAGTTTTGAGGCTCTTTCCTTAGTTTTTTGGCAATTTTGAATTTTGAAATCCGGCATAGCGGGCACGGACGCATGCATGTTTTCGCAAGCTATCCGAAAAGTGGTCATTTGCTGAAATCGGACACTCGAGCGCTGTTTTGTGAACGTTTGAAGTTTCGTCGTCATTTTTCGTCTTTTCAGTGAAGATGTTATCCCTATTCATATGTAATTTAGCATAATTTACCGTATTTTAGCGTAATGTAATGTAATTTAGCGTAATTTAACATAATATAGTGTAATTCAACATAATTTCAAGTAATTTAGCGTATTTTAGTATAAATATGCTAATTATACATCAAAAGAAGTAATCTAATAAATAATTTAAACAAAAATTCAATTTTCGGTGTTAGATTTCATTATCTTGTTCTTCATAGTGTCTCTTAAAAAAAAATTCTAATTATAAATCACTATGAAGATAAAAGAGAAACAAAAATTGTTTCTAATTATACATCACTATGAAGACACACAGTAATTTACCGGAATTTACAGTATTTTAGCGTAATGTAATGTAATTTAGCGTAATTTAACGTAATATAGTGTAATTCAACATAATTTCAAGTAATTTAATGTATTTTAGTATAAATATGCTAATTATAAATCAAAAGAAGTAATCTAACAAATAATTTAAACAAAAAATTTGAATTTTCAGTGTTAGATTTCATTATCTTGCTTTTCATAGTGTCTCTAAAAAAAAAAAAAAAATGGCCGGTTTGACATTTTTTGGCAAAAGTCGGAATCTTGAGTATAATAATTAATTTGTAATTAACTTTTGATATTAATAAAAATGTCGGCAGCATTGGACTCCAAAAACTATATTCCAGCTTGTAACTGATGACGTAAGCGTAAATATCATGCTTTTTGATGTTATGTTAGAACAACAATGATACATATAACATATGCATGCTGGCTCATATATATATATATATATGTTATTATATATTTTGTAAGTAGCTAGTAGTTGAGAAAAATGCACGAGTCTAAATCTGCTTTGACTAGTATGTGCTCATCAGCTCAACAGTTTATACAGTTCCTTCTAGTCTTTTAACAGAGAGAGAGAGAGAGAGAGAGATTAGGTGGGGACTGGTTGCCTATTACCCATTAATGAGAGTAGTTCCTAGCTGCACAAATCCATCAGCCACCAACCTTCCTATACTCAGATTTAATTAAAGCTATCCACTAAATGAACTGGATTATCATCACAGGTCATTATAATTCTGTAGCAGTGCGCTACAATTTTCTTAATAGCAAATGTTCTTTTGCTATAATATATATATATATATATATATATATATATATATAGAGGAGGGTTCAAATGCCTCCATTTTTAAAAACTTTAATAACTCAAAATTTAAAACTTAAAAGTCAAAATAAAACCGTTGGATATGATCTACATCATTTTATCTATGTGCTCATAAAAAATTATCCACATTGGTACGTTTTTTACAAACTCTTGATGACAACCAAAACAAAATCAAAATGTGATAATTTTTTATGAGCACATAGATAAAATGATATAAATCATATCTAACGGTTTTATTTTGACTTTTAAGTTTTAAATTTTGAGTTATTATAGAGGCATGAAAAATGGAGGCATTTGAACCCTCCTCATATATATATATATATATATATATATATATATATATGTAGAATCTATAATTTTGGTTTTATCTCTTTTATTTCATTTTTAATTCTATAAGTTGTAGGGGCGAAACTAAAGAAATTATATTGGGGACTGAAACGTAAATATATAATTGTAATATTGTATATAGTCACTGGAATTTATACAGCCACAAAATAAAATTCTGAGGTGTCAATATCCTAAGGTATGAACTTATTCCCCTTTAGTTTTCATTTCTTGCATAAATAATAGTCAAAATTGATATTTATCAAGTTCTTTGATCTTCTCCTTTTTTTTTTTGGAGGGAGGGGGTAGTTTTATTTGGAAAGTTTAGATCAAGAGCAAGGTCTAAATTCGGTGTAGGATTATTATGCCGAAATTTTTATTTATACCATATTCCAAAAAAAAAAAAATAAACCAAAAAATTATATTTTGTGGGGAATTTCAAAAATATCAGGGTCGCCAAGCCAATCTGCAACCTCATTTTTGGTAGTCCGTAGATTGGCTTGGCGGCACCCAAAAACTCAAATAATGACTGTAATATTAAATATATTTAGGTTTTTGAGGAGCCTTCAAGCCAATATGTGGCCTCCAAGAATGAGGCTGCAAATTAGTTTGGAAGTCTTGGTATTTTTGGAATTCCCTGCAATTTGGGGTATTTTGGTTTTTTTAAAGGGTATAAATAAAAGTTTCGGACTATTATGAGAATTTTGACTGTGAAATATACTTTCAGCACTCTAAATGGCATATAATAAAATTGTTGCAAAGTATGTTAATCTTGTTATACGGATATCAAATTAGATATCTGAATTATATATGTATTCGTATCCGTTTATATCCGGTCCGTATCCGTATCTGTTTAATATCCGATCTGTTTTCATCTCTGTTTAATATCCGATCCGTATCCGTATCTGAAAAATAAATACGAATATGAATATGGTTTTCTATTATTCGATCCGTATTCTATTTGTTGGCATCTCTAGTTTGATGGTTTTATCCATATCAGTTTATTTTTTTGAAGAATAGTGGATATTTCCACCGATTTCATTAGAAATCATATGAACCTGTTTGGTATCTAAATTAGATACCAAAGCAAGACATAAGAGTCAGTTACATCACAGAATTACAATGCCAAGGGCCTAGCTATAAGACCTAACAAGAACAAGCTATAACTACACAAAGTACAAAATGATAGAACCTGATTGAGTATAGCAAACAAGAAACAAAGTATCCTAAAAGAAAACAACAGAATTGCAGCAAAATACTAAGCTAATTCCTCCCAGTTAATTTCATCCCCATCATTCGACTCTTCTCCAGACATTTGATTTTGGGGGCTGCCAGCTCCAAAATCCTGAGTAGAGGTGTCCTCAGAACTCACCCTGTTGAGTGAGAGCAAAAGATCCACTACTTGAGAGGAGTCTGGACTGCTTGTTGCTTCCCCTAGAATTTGATCTGGGAGATCCTTAACATCAAAAGGGAGCATTAGGTTTAACTTAAGCACATAATTTTCAGATTTGGATTTACACCAAGAAGTAGCTAAATAAATTATCTTAGCACCTAAAGCTTTAATAGAAATAGAATTAGTATCTTTAAAGCATACCCTATTTCTCTCTAACCAGACAGCCCAAAGGACTGCTGCTCGTAATAATTCAACTAATAATCTTTCCTTTAAAGGGATAGCTGCATCAAGCAACCATAAATCCTCCAAAGAAACACAAGTAAAAGAAAAATTATTATAAGTAGCAATCCAGTTCCAGATTAACCTAATGTAAGAACAGTGGATAAACAGATGTTCTGTAGTTCAACTTGATCACAAAATACACAAGTAGTATCACCTGGCTATCCCTTAATTGCTAGATTAACCTTGGTAAGAATTTTATTTCTTCTAACTAACCATAAAAATATTTTAATCTTTAAGGGTATATGTGATTTCCAAATAGAGATGTACTCTAAATTAGGCATTCCTCCATATTCTAACCATTTATAGAATGAATGAACAGTGAAATGATCATCCTGAGACCATCTCCAAATCAATCTGTCTTCTACTTGATTTGAAAGTGTAAAATGTTAGAATTGTTGTTGCAAAGCTAACCATTCTACTAAGTATATACCTGTTAATTGTCTTTTGAAAGACAAATGCATAGGAGAGGTAGCAAATACCTCAGCTACAGAAATGAATCTATGTGTAACTATAGAAAATAAATTAGGATATTGAAATTGTAGGGCATGCTCAGTATACCATCTATCTAACCAAAAAGAAGTAGATTTACCATTGCCTATAGCTTTATTAAGTCCTAAATTAATAACTACATGATCTTTAAGAATGGATTTCCAGAAAGTAGAACAAACATTGGGAGAAGTTCTGGTACCATACTTACTAAGAAGAATATCCTTCCACCTACCTTGACAGGAATTGTCAAGAAATCTAATCCACCATTTGGCTAAAAGTGCCTTGTTCATAAGTTTAAGATCCAAAACACCTAAACCTCCTTGATCTTTACTTTTGCAAACCACATCCCAAGCTACTAAGGAATATTTTTTCCTAGTTGAATTACCACCATGCCACAAAAATTTTCTTCTTATTTTGTCAATTTTATGTCTAATTTTGGCAGGCATCCTATATATAGACAGCCAATACAAAGGAATTGCAGAGAGAACAGAGTTTAAAAGTGTGACCCTACCACCAAGTGATAATAGGGAACCTTTCCAAC
The DNA here is from genome assembly GCA_025461045.1 of Carex parvula. NCBI lineage: Eukaryota > Viridiplantae > Streptophyta > Magnoliopsida > Poales > Cyperaceae > Carex > Carex parvula. The sequence goes on along the minus strand of JAJGRW010001254.1, from coordinate 88,068 downwards.
TTTGGAGTCTCTTTTCTATCTTATCAATTAGTATTTGCCAATCAATATCAGTTAAAGATTTATTATTAATAGGAACACCTAAGTAAGTTAATGGTAAAGAAGCTACTTTACAGCCTAATACAGAAGCTAAAAGATTACTTTCAATAGCAGACAAGTTAAGAGGATACATTTCACTCTTCTCATAATTGATTTTTAGACCAGAAGCATTTTCAAAAGCTAAAAGTAACCATTTGATATTACTTAGAATCTCTTTCTCAGCTTTTAGAAAGAGAAGAGTATCATCTGCAAAATGTAAATTCACTATATTACCTATATTAGAAAAATGACCTAAACCTTCTACAAATCCTCCTCTGTGAGCTCTAGTTAGAATTTTATTAAGGGCATCAGTAACTAAAATGAATAGAAAAGGAGACAAGGGATCTCCTTGTCTCACTCCTCTTTGACAGGAAAAGTAAGGACATAAGGAGCCATTTAAATTGACACATGTTCTACTACCTTCTAAAGTTAATCTAATCCAAGTGATGAATCTATGTCCAAACCCTCTAGCTTGTAACACTTCAAATAGAAAATCCCAATTAACATGATCAAATGCTTTTTCAAAATCCAGCTTAAACAAAACCCCTTTATGTTTTTTGATTTTGACTTGGTGAAGAATTTCATGAGCACAAACTACATTATCTAAAATTAATCTATTTTTAATGTAGGCAGTTTGAGAAGAGTCAATCAAAGAATCCATAACACAAGCTAATCTATCAGCTAATAATTTAGTAATTAATTTAAAGCTACAATTAATGAGACTAATTGGTCTAAAATTTCTAACAGTAATGGCATCTTCCTTTTTAGGTATCAAACAAATAGATGCAAGATTAAATTTAGAAACATCTAAGGAGTGATTATAGAAATCAGAAAATAGCCTAAATAAGTCATCTTTAACTAATTCCCAAAAGGATTGATAAAACTGAAAGGACATGCCATCAGGGCCAGGAGCTTTGGAAGGGTTGCAAGCAAAGACAACCCTTTTTATTTCCTCTATTGTAAATGGAGTCTCTAAAAAGGAACATTGATCTCTATTTAGATTCTCAGAACTCAACCACAAATCCTGTTGAAGAGTAATGAATCTAGGAGTGGAGGATCCCATAAGACCTTTATAAAAAGCAGTGATATGCCTATGTATCAGAACTTGGTCAGACACTAAAGTGCCATCAATTTCTAAACTACCAATAGTATTTTTCTTCTTTCTAGAAGAGGCAACCACATGGAAAAACTTGGTATTTAGATCTCCCTCTAAGAACCATTTAAGTTTTGATCTTTGTTGCCAATATTGTTCTTCTTCTAAATATAGTCTATGTAACTCATTTTGACATGAAATCCAAGCTTCTAAATTATGATCAGTAAGACAATTATTATCTAATTGCTGTTCAAAAGAATCAAGTTGTGTTAAAAGATTAGACTTAAGTCTTTTTGTCTCTCCTCTAACATTGGAACTCCAACCTCTAAGTTTTTTCCTTAAAAATTGCATTCTTAATTTCCAGCTAAGTCCCAGGTCAGAAGTTAAAGGGATTTCAGACCACCAAGAAGTAACTAGATCATAAAAACCATCAATAGCTAACCAGGTTTTATCAAATTTTAAAGTTTTAGACTTAGGGAATATTACTGCTTGAGTATCTAAGATCAATGGATTATGATCAGAGTAAGCTCTAGGCAAAGAGGATAATTTTGCTAAAGTGAAGTGAGAATTCCAGGCATTAGTGCAAAAACATCTATCTAATAATGCTTGAGAATTAGAATTTAAAGATCGAGCCCAAGTAAATTTCCTATCTGATAAAGAGAGTTCCATTAATTCTTTGTCTCTGATGAAAGAATTAAAACGACTACTTATAACATGATTAAATGAAGGACCAGATCTCTCTGATCTACGTCTAATCATGTTAAAGTCACCCATTATTATCCAAGCATCAATTCCTAAAGAGCCAATATCAGCTAATTCTAAAAGAAAATTTCTTCTAGTATTAGTAGATAGGGGTCCATAAACAGTTGTGAAACACCATTCAAAGTTATCTATTTTATTTTTAAAGTGCACTGAAATGGAATAATCTCTAATATAAGAAGCAATCAAGGAAAAGATAGAATCATTATAACCTAAAAGCAAACCCCCAGAAGCTCCAACAGAGGGTTTTACTATCCATTGATTAACAGTAAAACTTAAAGTTCTTAAATTTCTATCAGAAAAAATTTCTTTTTTGGTTTCCTGAATACAAACTAAGTCAATATTATTGTCTCTAATTATATCACTTAAGTATCTTCTTTTGACTGACAGTCCTAATCCTCTAGCATTCCAGTTGAGAAATTTAACCATTAGTCCTAGATAAATCCCTAATGTTACAATGAGACTCAGTAGTCTCAGAAGAATCTATTTGACCAGAATCCTGTGATTGCTGTAATAGCACAGTATCAGGAATGTGACCAGTCTTTATACTGTCAGAAAGAACTGATTCAAAACGAGATTTAGATAAAGCTCTTAAAGTTTGAACAATCTTAATACTATCTTCTACAGTATCTCCTAATTTAAAACCACTGATATCATACAACTTTACCAAATCTAAATCAGATAGAGAAGAATAAGGGAATTGTTCTAAAAGAAACTGAGTACCTGTAGTGGCTTTAGCAGGCTTAGCAGTAGTCTTAACTCCCTCTTTAGGGGTTACTTCTTTAGCCCCAGCCAATTGATTCAGTTTAACCCTAAGGCTATTACGAGGCTCTTCAGTAGAAGTGGTTGCCTGATGTTTCCCTTTCCTCTTTTTTTCTTTTTCATTACAAACGGCAACGTCCCATGGATCTGTAACATCCGTGGGAGGAGGGGGAGGGGGAGGAGTTGGCTCAGACCAAGGGTCATGATCCAAAACAAAGCCAGAGTCAGCATTACCTGAAACTGGCAAAGCATCAGGAATGTCGTTTAATGGTGTAAAGCGATTAGAGGAGTCCCCCTGAGTGGTGTGTGATCCAGGAAGTAATGGCAAGGGGGGAGTGGATTTAATCAGAGGAGGCTGAGAAGAGATAGGTGGTGGTAGGGGCAAAGGTGGAGGAGAAGGAGTAACCAAAGAGTGAGGGGAGGACTTAGCTGGTGGTGGCAATGGAGGGGGAGCCCCAGTTGGCTGGCGGCGTTGCCAGTAGGGTCGCTGAGTAACGGATGAAGGCCGTCCTTCACCTTCCACTACAAACTGAATCCAGTGGTATCTGGATTGACCATCTGGACCAGTAAATAAAACCTTGCGACAGGGAGGGATGTCAGACCGAGCCGAGACACTGATTTTGAGTCTCAGGTATTTCATAATATCGCTGCTACGAGACAGAGGATCAACTTGCAAAACAAACCCTCCCATGTCACTGATCAATCTTTCAAAATCAGGACCTCGAAATAAAGCAGAAGGTAGGCCAAAAATCTTAATCCAGAAAGTTTGAGGTTCCCAACCTCCATCATACTTGATCGGATCAAAGGCCTCAAGCGGAAAAACAATGTCACATAATAATACCCGACCCTCTTCTAAAGCAATTTGTCGCCAAGACGGATCAGGTGGGGTAAGCACATAGCAATCATCCGAGAGTGGAACTACTTTCCAGTGAAAATCTCGTACTGGAAACCTTTCTGTCAAGCGAGAACGAATAAACTCGGCACCTTTGTTATAAGAATCCTTGATTACTATATCTCTTCTTAGAATCATGTCAAAGTCATAGATCGCCTTGGTGCTAGCGAATCGCAACACTGGAAGCGATGCACCAAGCGATTTCATCTCCTCTGTAAGAGGAGGTCGAGAAGAAGAAGAAGGCATCATCGTAACGGCCTTACAGGTGTGAGATCGGTGACCAAGACGGTTGCAAGCAAAGCAAACAACCGCGTTACGACAGGTTTTAGCTAAATGACCTAGATCGCCGCAGCGAAAGCACACCAAAGAACCATTTTTTGAGAGAGAATGGAGAGAATGAAATTTGGAATGAAGACGAGAGGCGTCGGAAACCCTAGAAGTATCGAGATGCAGCGGATCGGAAGTGGCATTCGCTGAGTGGCCTGGTAACGAGGAGGGAGGAATAGTAGCTGCTACTGCCGCATAAGATCTCGCTTTATCAGAGGCGAAAGGACGCCATTGGGAAAAGGCGTCCCCAGTCGGAGAAGTGGAGGGCCCAGCTGCAGTCTTTGATAAGAGCGGGGGAAGCGCGGACAGACCGGAGGGCGTGCAAAGAGCGCCAGTCGAAGGGGTCCTACTAGCAGAGAGTGGAGGCTGAGAACTGGAGGCGGCATGTGGCGAAGCTAAAGTGCCTCCAGTGAGCGTGATTACACCTGCCGGTGAAATATGAGATTGAAGAGGCGGAATTGCCGTGGGTAAGGTGTGGCGGGTTGCATCACATAGAGTCTTAGCACAATCCAAGAACCGTCTCATAGAAGACTCCATGTCAGATAACACAGACGAGAGAGCCATGAGAGAAAAATCGGCGGACAAAGATGGGCCGATAAACTAATTCTTGAAGATCTTGAAAATCCGGGAGCGGTGGTTGGCCCAAGAGCGAAATTATATTTCTATTTATCCATATCAGTTTAATGTCCAATACAGTTTATTTTTCAAATACGGATTGAATATTAAACGGATACGGAAATATATTGGATATTATCCATATCAGTTTAATATCCAATATATTTCCGTATCCGTTTAATATTCAATCCGTATTTGAAAAATAAATAAAGATATGAATATGATTTTCTACTATCCGATCCGTATTTTATCCGTTGGCATCTCTAGTTGGATAGCTTGAATTTCAATTTTACTTAAAACAAAAAACTTAAAACCATGTGTTAAAATTTGAAATCTAAATGGTACATGGCTTCTTTAACTGGATTATTATATGCAGTGTGAAAAAGCAAACTAATCGTTAAACCTTTCTGGGTTAAATTATATTTGTTTAATTTTTAGCTGTTTTGTTTCATGCTTAATTTTCTCTGTTTTGTCTTTTAGTAGCCACCACTATGTATCCAGAGATTCTCTTGGATTGGATGAAAAAAAAATAATTTACCCCTCTATTTTTTTTATAATTAATTATGAGTGAGTCTATGCCTCTATGGTACTATGCATAGCACGGATTAGTCCGTACTACGGAGTTATATTTTCATTTCGAAAATTTTAATGGTCGATCCGAACCGTTCAACGTGATCTCCACATGAATATGTACTTGCAGACTAAATTTTATATTGTTTCAAACTTTTTTACTATATTTTAAGATAGGTAGAAAATCACTTGATCTGAAAATTCTGGACCATCCAAAAACAGTGATTTTCAACCTATCTAAAAAATAGTAAAAAAATTCTAAAAAATAAAAAATTTAGCCCACAAGTATATTCTCATATGGAAATCATGTTGAACGGTTCGGATCGACCGTTAGAATTTTGAAAACGAAAATATTGATCCATAGTACGGACCAATCCGTGCTATGCATAGTACCATAGACTCAATTATTAATTATTATTGTTTAGTATTTGTCTAGGTAAAATTATTATATTCCTCTCACAGCTGTGCTACATTGGTGGAAATACTTGAGCATTTGGGCTATAGAAACTTCAAACCAATACAACATATAAACAAGAGACTTGCAAGAGAAAATTTTAAAGCCGGAAAAATCAAAAGCCCAATAAGATTTTCAGTGAAGGCTCAATTCAGGCGGTGAAAACGGAGCAGATACGGAGCGGATAGTGGTAAAATTATATTTATATTCTTTTTTTTTTTTTCTAAATACAGATATGGAGCGGATATCGGACAAATCCGGATACCGATATGAATCGAATCGGATAATATTAATATAAAAAAATTATTAAAATATATTAAAATTCATAATATTTATCTTATTACAATAGTGAATAACATAATTTTTTTCATAATATATATTAAAATATATTATATATATCTACTATTTGAATACATATAATTAAAACGTAAAATCATATCAGTATCCATATCCATATGGATATATATCGGATATCCACATCTAATTTTTTAAATACGGATTGAATATGGATCAGATATTATCCATACTGATTTCACCCCTACTCATCACACTGAAATTTTTCTTCAATTGTAGGTATATATGCATGTCATAAATAGTAAAAGATGCAGCAAGGAGAAAGCTCATGATGTCAAAAATCAGACGTCAAAGACCATGATTCAATTTTTATATATTTTGTAATTCGAGAACTTAAGATAACAATTAGTTATTTACTATTAGAGAAAGACTAGTGAAGATTAAGAATATTTTCAATTAAATCTCAATTAATTTCATATCATCTACATTCATACAATTAATTTTACATTCATTTATATCCAAAATTTTCTAATTTCAAGCCTTACATTTTACTATTTTTGTTGGAGCTCGCCTTCCTTATAGAGGGGATTGATTCGGGAAGCGAAGACTCCATTTCTTATTAGTGTTTCTTAAAGTAGACTTCCCCTAGTTTCCAACCCTAAGGTTGTGCTTTAAAGGAGGAGAAATATCGTTCATTAAAGAAAAGGAAAGAGAGCAGAGGTGAAAGGCCAGCAAACCGGATTTGACCGAGGTCGTTCCCCTGCTCCAGAAGAAGAAAATCGAAGAGAAAATAGAGGGGAGAGAGAAGGAACTAATTGTACAAACTCTTCCAAATTCGTCACCCCCAAATCGGATGTAGACAGAGTAACAGACCTTGAATCCCTTCCTTTCCTTCCCGTTCGTTCTATCTACCCTTACATTTTTTGTAGCATAGCCTAAGTGAATGAGAGCTATATGTAAATGCTCTATTCTGCCCTACATATTGGCGTATTTTGCTGAGTCACATCTCTACTCCCAAGTCTTATGTTTAGTAATAGGTTGCAATGTCTTATCTAGCCTAGACTTACCCACTTTCCTAATAAGTGGGAAGAGCAGAGGTCAAATGCCCCATTACTTTCATGTCCCAATCACATTTTACATCTTTATCTCCCATTTCAAAATCCAAACACATAATTCGAACCACTCAACATGATATCCACATTAAGATGTGCTTGGAGACCACATTTTATATTTTTTTGAATTTTTTTTACTATTTTTTAAAATAGATGCAAAATCACTGTTTTTAGATGGTCCAAATTTTGTTTGAATAACAGTGATCTTGTACCTATCTTAAAAAATAGTAGAAAAGTTTCAAAAAAATATAAATTTGGTCTCCAAGCACATTTTAATATGGATATCATGTTGAGTGGTTCGGATCGTGTGTTTGGACTTTAAAATCGGAGATAAATATGTGAAATGTGATTGGAACATGAAAGTAATGGAGCATTTGAGCTCTCATGTTTTGGAAAATAAATCTATTGTTATTCCCAAGGAATAACAGGAACCTATTATTCTGGTCTCAACCGTCGGTTTTCGTTGAGATACGCACATTAAAAAGTTACATCTTTCATATTTGCGCGTGGAAAAGTTTGAATGGTTGAGATCGAAATAACAGGTTGATGTTATTCCCTCCCTAGGTATAACAACAGAATTATTTCCCATTTTTTTAGTTGCCAATTGTAAACTAATTACAAGATGAATTGATGATGTTAGGGGTGTCAATGGTACCTTTTTAGCCATTTACCCGACCCGTATCGTATTCGATAAGACGGGTATGGGTAAGGTTTTTTTTTTGTTAGCTTATTGGATATGGGTATGGATAAAAAAAATTTTCGTTAACCAAATGGATAAGGGTATGGGTAATGACTATTTCGTACCCGTTACCCTATAGGGTAATTATAAAATCTAAATATATATTCAATTCAATTTCCAACCCACCTAAATATGTATTCATGTTTTTGAATTTCTTCTTTTATAAAAAGCAATTTAGTTGGAATTGATTGCACATTCATTTTTATTTTTTTATTATAAATGTAATTACATATGTGTGAAATGAATGAGTTTTTTATATTTAATTTGTAAAATATAATAAAACTAATTATTATATTAGTAATATCCGTTATTCAACCGCTACCGTTTCGTTACCCAATAATATTAACGGGTAAGGTAGAGTAGGGTAAGGTCAATTTTTAATGGCTATGAGTAGGGTATGGGTAAAGTCAATTTAGTGGGTATGGGTATGAAAATGTCTCCACCCGACCCGTACCGTACCCATTGACACCCCTAGATGATGTGTATCAATATACTAATTTATAATTTATCTGCAATTAAAAATATAATTGTCACGTCTTAATTTATAACTTTTTTTGTAAATGGAATAAAGATGTTCTAAATAAATTTTAGTTGAATTAATATTAATTAATTGAGAAAATTTAATATGAAAACAAATAATTTTAGAAGTTTGAACGGACATATCAGCAATTTAACTCAAAAAAAAAATCTAAAGCCGTCGATGGATAGAGTGTTTTTTTTTTTTTAAATCTAAAAAATAAAATCTAAAGCCATCGATTGATAGAGTTTTGAACTACTCATTTTAAAAACTTAAAATTGGATTTCTCTGGGCCTTTTTAAGCCCGTTAAAACCAGGGTTTCTTCGGCCTGAACATTAAATTAGCTTCGCTCTTGGACCATTTTAAGCCCGTTAAAATCTCATTATTTCAATCAGAATTGATTTAAATTGAAATTATCAGATTCAGTGTTCTAAATAGCGCCGCTATAGCGTTTTGGACCCTATACGCTAAGCTATGGCATCAAAATTTGCAGATTGAGTTACGGCCGCTATAGCGGTAATAGCGGTCCGCTATAGCGCATAGCGTGTAACGCAAATAGCGCACGCTATGCATAATGGACTGTTTTAGGTAATTTATATGGGCTTTAAATAAAGATCCAAAAAAGTTAAATAAAAGCCCAAACCGAGAAGGAAACCCTTGTCTAGGTTATTTTGAAATTTGAATAGAAAAAAAAATAGATTATGTCATGAATCATGATGCTTAAGATATTTTGAATAGAAAAATATCGATAGTTTATGATATTACTAAGGATATTTTGAACCGCAATTTGGACTTTGTACTGGTTCAATATGAATATTATAATTTCTTAATTAATTTGGTGTTATTTATCGTTCTATGAGACTTTAGATAATGTTGATATTTAGTACAAATATATAATATAATTTTTGAAAAAAATAAAACGCTATGTAGCATAGCTTCCGCTATAGCTACGCTATTCGCTATAGTTTTTTTTGTAGCCTTCCCGCTATAACACTATAAACGCTATTTAAAATTTTTCATTAATCAGATTAGAAAGATTTTAATACCAAGAAGAATTTATTTAAAATATTCAAAATTAGTCTATAAATTTACTTAAATTTACTATCAATATCATCAGCTAGGGTTTTTTTTATATTTCATTACAAAAAGAAACATCTGGCATGCATGGATTATAGAACAGATCAATTTAAGTATATATTGCAAGCCGTCTAAACATATTTCCAACACTAACAAACTGTGAAATATACAAGATATTGGGTTCATTTAGTATATAAATGGTATAGAAAATCTAAAAAATGAAGCATTATTTTATTTTTAGTAAAAAAAAAAAGTGGCTTAGGCTCTTTCTTCAAAAATTTGAATTGATGTTGTATTTCGAATATATGACCTCCCATGCAAAGACACAGCTTTTTCTATTAATACCTCAAAAAAAACAAAATATTAAATCTGTCCTCAATTTCAATTTTTTATTAAAAATACTCTGACTGCCCCTTCACTGGGCGATCCACTGTTCATACCAAACCGCTCCACTGTGCGGTGGTTTGATATTTTTTTTTTTAACTGTTCATACCAAATCACTCCACTGTGGGGCGGTTTGGTATTTTTCTTTTTTAGAGACAATATGAATATCAAGATGCTGAATTCTAACTCTAAAAATTCAGATATTTTTGTAAATATTTGTTAGATTACTTCTTTTGATGTATAATTAGCATATTTATACTACAATACGATAAATTACTTGAAATTATGTTAAATTACGTTGAATTACACTAAATTACGTTAAATTACGCTAAACTCTAAATCCTAAACTCTTATTTTGGACAATTTCTAAAACCCTAAACCCTAAAAATTACCGTACATTAAATGATTTACAATTTTCACATAACATATTTATAAAAATTAGTGATATTTAAAAGAAACCTAAACCCTAAACCCTAATTTTTAAACTCTAGTTTCCGACATTTTTATTATTAAATATACCCACGTTAGCTGGGTTTTTTGTTAAATTACTTCTTTTGATGTATAATTAGCATATTTATACTAAAATACACTAAATTACGCTAATAACACTAAATTACGTTAAATTACATTAAATTACGCTAAAATACAGTAAATTACGCTAAATTACATATGAATAGGGAAGAGCCTCAAAACTTGAGTTGAAGTTTCCAATTAAGATTTTCATTTCTATTATTCAATCTAAGTAGCTCAGTAAATTAGTTACATAATGAATTTGTAGAATACCAATTTTTACTATTTTCGGAATTTTTTTTCTATTTTTTATGATTCATGAAAGATGGTACAAAATTGGTCTACTTTAGCGTAATTTTGCGTAGTTTAGCGTAATTTACCGTATTTCAACATAATTAGCGAAGTTATTGTAATTTAACATAATTTAACGTAATTTAGTGTAATTCAATGTAATTTAACATAATTTCAAGTAATTTATCGTATTTTAGTATAAATATGCTAATTATACATCAAAAGAAGTATCTAACAAATATTTTTTTTTTTTAAATACCAAGCCACCCCACAATGGGGCGGTTGGTATGAACCGTGGACCGCCCAGTCAAGAGGCAGTCAAGGTATTTTTAATAAAAATTTGAGATTGAGGACAGATTTAATATTTTGTTTTTTTTTGTATTAATAAAAAAAGCGGCGAAAGACATTATCTGAGCTAATTGTGTTGGACATAATTCTTTGCAAATAATGATCATTATGTGCTAGAAATCCATTGAAATTTATTTTTATTTCATGCATGCATAAAAACAATTTTTTTAGTTGTCATTGGGGAGTCTGACTAGTATGACATCAGTGCTATTTCAGCCTATATAACACCAACTTCAAAATCTATTGAATTGACTTCAAACGGTGAATTCAAACCATTCAAACCAATCTATTTTATTAGTTGTGCGTTTACATGCAAAATTTATAATTTTTCAAATTTAGTAGTATCAAGTTAAGCGGTCAAATGTATCAGTTTTTAAGTTAATTTTAATGCATTCATTTTTCAACATTTTTTACCGCTTGATTTGATACTAAAATAACTAAAAAATATAAAATTTCTACATGTAAACACATCACTCATTAAGTAAATCGGTTTGAACGGTTTGGATTAGTCGTTTGAAGTATATCCAATCAATTTTGTAGTTGGTGTCATATGACACCGATGTCATACTAGCCGGACTCATCATTGGGTGGCACACAGATAATATCTGCGTACCGAGTATAATTAATTTTTTTTTCCAATTTCACATCAACTCCGTATATTATTTTTTTTCAAAAATGGTAACTAAAAACATTTGTGCATAAAATGGAAAATAATTAAAAATTATGGAAGAACTAAGACTGCAAGAGTGATATACAATTATTGATTCAGAATTGAAATTGTTTTAAAATAAATTAGAAACATAGTCAGACCCCTTTCATGCGGTAGCTGAGAGCCTGAGACTGAGACTTGCTGAGACTGACTATGTTCTCAATTTATGAGGTAGCTGAGAGCCTGAGACTTTACCTTGCGCTTCACCAATACGGGAGTAGCTTGGGTCCGATAAGCTGCCCGATGCCCATCGGACCCAAAGTGGGTTCGATGGGCTCTATGACCGTCCGATCTGCTTTAAGATTCACACCAGAACTTTCACAGTTTCTTTAATTTACGTGTGCACGGATCTTAAAGTAGATCGGACGGTCATAGAGCCCATCGAACCCACTTTGGGTCCGATGGGCATCGGACTCAAGCTGCTCCCCACCAATACATGCTCCTCTCTCTTCTCTGAACATATACCAAATTCATCTTAAAGTTCTTAAAAAAAAAAAAACTTTCTGACACCTCAAAAATGATAAAAATAGCATGTTATCCAGGATGGAACTAAGTGCGTCATTTAATTAAATTCCTAAAGTTACCTCTACTTATACTTAGGTATGAAGAGGTCTAGCCTCTATATTCCATTAATTAAGACACAAGAAGTGTCAGTTTTTTTGTGAAGATTAATTAAAATTGAACATTATTCCACATATTAGCAACCCTGGAATATATACTTTTAATATAGGACCTAGAATAATATTGTGACTTTATTTTCTTGTTAGAAATATTTTTTTTTATAATATAGGACCTAGAACATTATTCCACATATGAGGGTCATCATGTCTCTACTTTCTAATTTTCTAATAATAAAAAAATTAAATTTTATATGTCAATTTTTAATTTTCTAATAACAAAAAAATAAATTTTATATGTCAAAATAAAACAGTTAGATGTGCTCTACATGCAAAAAAAAATTAATCATTTTTCGGTTTTGTTTTTATATGAATTAATAAGTTGAAAATTCAATGTCCAGAATCTATCCATATCTATGTTTTTTTTTTTTTTGCAATTTCTTGATACTGATCAAACAAAGTCAAAATACCGTAATCTTTTATTGTGCATTGAGAAATGATATAGATCAAATCTAACAATTTTATTTTAATGCCATCTAGAAGTTAAAGTTAATGTTTAAAAAATGAAGGTATTTGAATCCTTCTCATTTTTAATTTATTAAGTTAAACAAATAAAAAAACTTGGTGCTTCTTTTACATGAATTTTACAAAACTTAATGATGGTTAAAATCAGAGGTGGAGCTATGAAGACCCAATAGGAATCAATTGACCCCATTTAATTTTAAAAAATTTGTAGTTATATTTAATTTTCTATATAATTTAGTATAAAATGTAATAGTACGGTAAAATTGATTCTTTGCATAAAATTTGTATAGACTTGATTTCTATAGTTCGAAATTTTATATATAATTGATACCATACATGTTTGACCTCACTGTTCGAAAATCTAGCTCCATCCCTAGTTAAAATGAAAAGGAAAAAAAAAAAACCCTGGCCCTTTGGTAGGCACGCAAATAGTAACTCCGTTAATTCCCATATATAAATTAGATTCTGGCATCTATGGTTGCGATGTCTCCATCTATACCAGAAGAATGTCGAGAGAAATATCAACAGTCTAATCTAAATTTATTTAGTTGTCTGTTTTCCTTTTCTTTGTTTCTGTGGCAATGCAAGTGGTACAATATGTAATAAGCAAGTTAGGTATATGAAATGAGCATTGAAAATTGAAATGAGCGCACGAACTGATAACTGATCACAAGCTAGAGTGGAAAAAACGTGTCGTGCCGTGATTAACACGTCGTGACTTTGGTCCCGTGCCGTGCCGTACCGTGATCAAGTTAATTTTTCACGTGCCGTGCCGTACTGTGATCAAAATGTCAAGAGGTGGTCACGGCACTTAAATAGTCATGCCACATGAGTCACGCCGTGCCGAAACATATCGTGACCATACGTAACTCACGTGACCATTTAATCATAATTAGATTAGTTTATTCAAGATTCGCCATTAAATCAATATCTAATGGTCGTACTTACACGTGACTCGTGTGACTACGTGTCGTGCCAAAGTTTCAAAAGATGGGCACGGCACACGAATGGTCATGGCATGAGACACGCGAATCACGACAGGTAACTGACATGCGTGCCGTGTCATTCCGTACCGTAACCGTGCCGTTCCGTACGGCTCCGCCGTACCATTTTTCTCACTCTATCATAAGCTGTTATACTGTTGCTTTCTCCAAAAGTTGCATTGTCCTTAATTTATGTGTGTACCACGTAGCAAAGAAATTATGGCGGGCCTCGCTTTTTGTTTGATCAAACAATTATAGAAGTCACAACAACTAAAGAGGGAGTAGTCAGCTACCAACCACCATCAGTTGATCGAAAAAGCTTGCCTTAATTTAGTGCATCAAATACTGTACCCATGCGTACCACATTTAAATCAGGGATAGACAACTATTTATTTCTGAATTTAGAAAATTATTTGATCTGAAATTTCTAGACTATTCAAAAATAATATTTTTTTTACATATCTAAAAAAGTAGTAAAAAATTGTAAAAACGTAAAATTTAGTTTATAAGTACATATTCATATAAAGATCATGTTGAATCGGCCATTAGAACTTTCAAATTGAAAAATTGAGTCCATAACGCTGGCTAATAATACCATAGCCTCACTCTGAATTTTTTTTAATTATATATATTAAAATTTAGTTGATTTTTTTTCAAGCTTTATATATATTTTCTTCAACTATAGAGGTGGAGTGGGAAAAATGGCACGGCGAAGCTGGCTCTGTCACGGAACGGCACAACACGTGTCAGTTACGTACCGTGACTAGCGTGTTCCATGCCATGATCATTCGCGTGTCGTGCCTATCTTTTGAAACTTTAGCACGGCACGGCACGACACGTAGTCACACGAGTCACGTGTAATTAAGATCATTAGATATTGATTTAATGGTGAATCTTGAATAAACTAACCTAAATTATGATTAAATGGTTACGCGAGTCATGTATGGTCACAGCACGTTTAGGCACGGCGTGACTCATGTGGCATGACAATTCGCGTGCCGTGACCACCCATTGACATTTTGGTCACGACACGGCACGGCACGTGAAAAATTAACTTTGTCACGGTACGGCACGGCACAAAACCAAAGTCACAGCGTGTTAACCACGGCACGGCACGGTTTTTTCCACTCTTAATAATAGAGGTGACATTTTTTTTTTAGTTACATTAAGATCCGCCACTCTGTTTCATATCCAGTTTCATAAATTGGTGTCTTCATATCATGAGGATCAGATGCAACCAACTCTAGGGTAACAATTTGCTGCCAAATTTTTGCCGAAATTTTATTAATGGTAAATAAATAAATAAAAAGAATTTGTGGGGTTTTTTATTTTGAAAAAGGCATCCACTTTGTGTGGCGTCCAGTGTGGATGTCATTCAAGACGGAGACCTCTGCAAAATAAACAAAAAATAAAAAACAAATCAGCCTGGTACGTGGCCTTAGCCAAAAAAAATAAAAATAAAATCCTTCTGGACGTCATTCCAGACAGAGGCCTCTGTCGAAAAAAAAAATGAACGTCATTCAAGATGGAGTACTCATAAAACCCCATATTTGTATATATGGGGAAGAGAACATAAATGGGTGCGATGTCGCGCGAAATAGCGTCCGGACTAAATTTTTTTTTTTTTTCGGACAAAGGTCTCCATCAAATTAATATGGACTTGAGAGTAGGTCCGATGGGCATCGGACCTACCTCGGTTCGATGGGTTTAATCACCATCGATTTGCTTTCAGATTCATGCGAAATGCTTTAAACCCCGTGCGTTTATGTTTCAATTTTCGTGCGCACAAATCTTATATTAGATCGGATGGGCATCGGACCTACTCCGTTCTCATTAATATAATGTCTAGGCTGGATGCTATACCAGATGGATGACTTCCCATTCAGGAGCGGACCCACCTTGAGCCAGGGGGGCAACTGCCCCTCTAGGATTTTGAAATACAGTGGAAACATAAGGTCCGGTACTACTTTATTCATCTTAAAAAATTATTTTGTTCTTTTCTGGAAAGCCTGCCAAGGTAGTTCAAAATCACTGTTAATGAAAAACTTTGTTGTTTTGTAATATGTAAAATGATATTATTTTATTGTTTTTTTATTATGTAAGAGTATGCTATTTTTATTCCTTTTTATCATGTTGATTGTTTTTTATTTAGTACCTGATATGCTATTTGAACCTAATTCCTGCCCCTTCATGACAGAAATCCTATGTACGCCTATGTCCCATTTTTAAAGATCTCCAAATAATTTTCCATTTTTTCTGTTTACCATCAATACAAATTTCGGCAAAATTTTGGCAGTTGATAATGTATTCAAATGAACAAATGGAAACCGTAATTTAATCAGTATTTCTTGTCCTACGAAATGCATAATTTTGCCAGTGATTTGTTAGATTTTGAAAGGGTAAAATATTTATGCATCCCTTATTCAGTTATTCACATCTGTTATTTCTTCGAGCACCTTCATTCTTCAGAATAAGAAAGGAAATATAATGACTTTTTTTTTTATTGTAGAGATTGAGAACGGAGTAGGTCCGATGCCCATCGGACCTACTTTTAGGTTCAACGCCACGCTGACCGTCCGATCTAGTATAAGATTTGTGCGCACGAAAATTAAAACATACACACACGGGTTTAAAGCATTTTGCACGAATCTAAAAGCAATTCGATGGTGATTAAACTCATCGAACCGAGGTAGGTCCCATGGCCATCGGACCTACTCTCAAGTCGTAGAGATTACGATATGTTGCTAGCTAGTACTATCCAATCAATTTAAAGTTGCCAATTTGCTTACGGATTTTGAGCCATTAGATGTTGTATTACTATATTTATGTTAAAATTTTAAATGTTGTATTACTATATTTATGTTAAAATTTTATTATAATTTTTTAATTTTTTTTTATAATTTTTATAATAATGTATGGTAATAATAGTTTTATTTGTTGTAATGTTTTATAATTTGTTATAATTTTATTGTAGTTTTATTTATTATAATTTTTATAATAATTTCAACAAATAATTTTATAATTAACGATTATAATTTTATTTGTTGTCATGTTTTATAATTTGTTATAATTTTATTGTAGTTTTATTTGTTATAATTTTGTTTAATGTCATAAATTGGTTTTGTTCGACTAGAACAACAAACTAAATAATCTAAATGGTAATTCTACAACATAAAATTTAACAATTCAAACATAAAATACTACAAATTCATCTAACTAAAAAAACATAAAAACCCTAACGACGACGGCGTCGACTAGAGAGATCCAACCTAGCAGGTGGACGATGGTTTTCGGGCGGCAGTTGATACCCCAACTGAACATCCTCCTCCTCATCCTCCTACTCATGATCATCCACATGCATCGGTTCCTGGACCTCCGACGCCGCACCGGCCGCCATGGATCCTCCTCCTACAAAGATAAATGTGTACGACTGGACCCATGGAAGCTCCTCCTGGATCATCGAATGTGTACGCACTCCCATGGATCAGCCTCCCAGGTAGAAGGATACGTGGTCGGAGGTGGTGTGCTAAATATAGCAGAGGCGAATGCATCTACAGCCTGCACCCCACTCCCACTAGTCTCCTGATCGTGCTGTCTGGTCTCTGTGTATCGTGGTCTATGGAGGCTCTCTATCTCGTATCCGGTATCATCTCCAGTAAGGTCAGTCATAGTGGACTCGGGATTGGCCTTTCAGGTAGGGGCTCCATCATGCATGTCAACAATGTTAGTTTTGCTACATACAAATAACTAGTAAGTTAATTAAATAATAATAAAAATGACTGACCTCGCCAATCTGCACCAAAACTCTATACTTGTTGTAGTAAACGTACCATGTGTTGTTATTCAACACCCAGTTGTGGAATTTCCAAGCCGAGTTATCCTTTGCAAAATTGAAGATCACTTAATAATAATAGATTTTTAAAGAGAAATGATTGTGTATGGGCCTCGTAGAACGCACTATTTTTAATAATAATAGATTTTTAATAATAATAGACTAATGTGCGCATATCAAAATTTTGATCTTTCTGCTCCAATGTCAGCTGACAAAGAATGTGGGCCTCGTAGAACGCACGATAGGGGTACCAGGTGACGTTCTTATCGTGAAGCATCTGGAGCTGACCCCGGACATAAGAAATCCCCACGGTCTTCCCCTTGCATGTATTCTCGTATATGTGGTGACTACCCCATATGGCACTGTATGCGGGGCATCTCTCAGCGTCTAGTCTCGTCCAGGGGTGAGGCTGATCTGGAATAACATGCCGATAGATCGGTAGATGTGATCACGACCACTGCTGAATTAGAAGAAATGGCTCGGCAATCTGTTTATTCTTCGGCCTAGCGAGAGAGAGGGGGTGGGGGCGGACCCGTGAAAGAGAGGGCGAGAGAGAGAGAGAGAGAGAGAGAGAGAGAGAGAGAGAGGGGGGGTGGCACTGCGAGAGAGAGGGCGAGAGAGAGGGGTGGGTTTGGGGGTTTCTCTGTAGGGTGAGGGCGGATCGAAAGAGAGAGAGACGGGGTGGAGATAGGGGAGATCGGAAGAGAGAGAGGGCGAGAGAGAGAGACAGGCTGAATTTAAAAAAAAAAATAGGGCACAGACCAAACTGCTCAAACATGAGGCAGTTTGGTATAGAGAGTTGACCGCCCCATAGTGGGACGGTTTGATATGGGGAACTGACCGCTCAAACATGGGGCGGTTATGTCATTTTTAAAAATATTTCATAATGGAGGGCATATTTGCTATTTTTTTACGGTATTAATAAAAATTTCAGAAAAATATGAATTGAAGCAAAAATAATAAATTATATGTTATTTTGGATTCATTTGTTATGATAATTAATTTATTTGACTCGTTTCCGTACATAATTAATTTTATCCAATTTAACTTGCATTAACTGTGTTAATTTTATCCAATTTAACTTGCATTAACTGTGGTTGACATATTTTTCGAAGCAGCAGTCTTCGTGCATTATCTAAAATTGACTCTTTTTTTCTTTTAAAGTCCTCTGTTTTTAAATAATCTCGTGTTTTAGGAATAAAATAAGCAACTGATACGCAAAATAGATTCCTTTGGCAAGGCTCAGACCGAAGTAGGAAAAGATACACTCTAGTTAATTGGACCAAATCATGCTTAGATAAAATACACGGAGGTTTAGGGATTCTAGATTTACAGAATATGAATATAGCATTGTTACTCAAAT
Organism: Carex parvula; assembly: GCA_025461045.1. Taxonomy (NCBI): domain Eukaryota; kingdom Viridiplantae; phylum Streptophyta; class Magnoliopsida; order Poales; family Cyperaceae; genus Carex; species Carex parvula. The sequence continues at coordinate 69,219 of JAJGRW010001254.1, read as the reverse complement.
GGTGGTGGAAGTTTCAAAATAATAGTTATCACGGTTTGTGGAAAATTGTCATTCAACACAACTATTATCTTGCAAACAACCTACCCCTTTCTCCTTTTTGGAAAGCTGTCATGAAATTAGAAAATTTAGGGAAAATTAGTGTTACATTTGAGCCAGGAATTAACTCCTCTTTGTCCTTTTGGCATACCATATGGATAGGTAATTGTAATCTAGCTACGAAATATCCACAACTTTACAATCTATGCTCTAATCAACAAATTACCATTAGTTCGGTCATAAATTCGCAAGGCTCTAGTTTACATTTTAGAAGAAGGTTAAGTGGTATATTACTTGTAGAATGGCATCAGATTTTAAGTCTCATTAGTTCTTGTAGTTTTACACACTATGTAGACAAAATTGCTTGGAGATGGGAACATTCAGGATTGTTTTCTGTCAAATCTTTATATCAACTCATTAATTTTAGAGGAACTAGTAAAAATAGATTTGCTATTTGGTGGGAATTACCTCTCCCTCCAAAAATTAGGATCTTTATGTGGTTAGTTATGAATAATAGAATACTCACTAAAACCAATTTGCATAAACGAGGCTGGCAAGGTGATTTACATTGCCAATTTTGCAACAAAAATGAATCGGTGAACCATCTCTTTCTTAAATGCACGATTGCTCAGCAAATCTGGTTTTGGCTTGGTAATTGTCAACAGATATTCTCCCAATGGAAATCTTGCTCTAATATTTTTGATTTTGCAGGTACATTGCCCAAAGAGCACCAAATTGCCTTCTTAGTGATATTCAGTGCTGTATGTTGGACCTTGTGGAAATATAGAAACTCGGTTATTTTTCAACATTCTACTAGTAGAACACCTCGATCTATTATATTGCTCATTATTTCTGTGTTTGAATACTGGACAGGACATATGGACAAGAGGGTCAAGATGGCAGCAGCTCAGTGGTTGCCGGCTGATCTAGATGGTATCCCTTTGAGCGTGTGGGACCCTAGTGACATGCAGCTGGTGGAGGGCCCACCGGAGATAGACCAGGTTCTGCGGATAGGAGGGGCAGCTGGAGATCCAGCAGATTGATGATATGACACACCATTCTCCATTTTGCTCACATCCGTATCAAGGATTAGTTTACCTTAGCCCCATTTTGATAGGTGGCTTAGCTTCCGAGTTATTTTCTATCACAGAGTTTTGGTGGATGTTAAAATGTAGAGCTTATGTCTTTTGCGTATTGTTTGCGTTTTTTTTGTGGTTATTTTCTCATGCGTGGGATCTGATACTATGAACTTGTAAGTTACCGTTATGTTTCTTCTATGAAACGGGCTTTTAAGCCTTTTTTCCAAAAAAAAAAAAAACTGATACGCAAAATAAAGATAATCATCGTGACCATTTTTTCACTGTAGTCCTTCTGATTGTGAAAATTACACTCAACGTCTACAAATTACATTTTTCGTGTGCACCAATGATTTATACTTTATTTGCATTTGTTGCTACCGGATTCACACAATTCGCACTCACTGGTATGGGGATCGCACTTTTGTTCAAACTTGTGATTTTGGTTCATACTTTATGGATTCAAATATGCTGCAATTCTCTTTTCGTGAACAATAATCTTGCTATCTCTATTTTTCTAAATCCAGCAGTCTAACTTTTTTCGAAAACAAATCTCAAAGCAACATTTTTCAAGAACTGTTCTATGCACGCAACTCGAAACAATTCGATGACTGGATTCAGAAAAACAGAGATAGTAGGGTTACTGTTCATGCACGAGGATAGCAGCAGATTTGGATCCATACTTTATTTGTATGTATTAATGAGTAAAACTAGCATTGAGGATTTGGTAGCATGACTTTATAAATATATCTTGGCTTCAAACGATGAATCCAAACCATTGAAACTCATATACTTCGTGAGTGATGCATGTACATGCAAAATTTAAAAATTTTTGAATTCATTTAGTACCGAGTCAGGAAGTAAAAGAATGAACTTTTTATAAGTTATTTTATGCATTATTTTTTTACCGCTTTATTTGTACTAAATGAATTCAAAAAAAATAATATTTTACATGCATGCATCACTCGTAAAGTATAATTGTTTCAACGATTTAGATTCGTCATTTGAAGCCAATCTGATATACATTTGAAGTTGTGGTCCCTCTTGGTGAGCACAATACACGCTAGTTTTACTCCTTATTCAGGGGCCGATCTTAGTGTACTTCAAAGGTGGCTAAACCACCCCACTCATATTAAAATTTAAAATTTAGATTCTAATTTTTCTGATTATGTATATTAAAATTTAATTGAAACTTTTATTTACCTTAGCCACACTCATATAACATCATATGTTTATTTGTTGCCTAGTGGTTAAAGTTGTTCATTGTTCTGTAGGAGAACTTAGGTTCAATTCCCACACATTATATATTTTAACATTTTATTTATCTAAAGTTTCTAGTTCAGCCTTTGTCCTTTGCCTAAATAATTCACAAACACTTCATTAGTACGTAAATTTGACACTTATGAATTAAATTTGTACATTGCTGATCTTTTTTTATATGAATAAAAACTATACTGATACATATATTTTGCTTAAAAGGTAAGAAAAATATTTTGTAGATATCATGACCAAAGTGCAAAATTTTTTGTTACTACATGTGCAGAAGTTGCATTTATTTTTACTCTCTTTACTAAAATATTATCTAAAATTTTTATGCCAATAATGAAAATATATCGGCTCCAACTTAAAAAGACGTTGGATTGTCATTATTTTTAAAAAATTGATAGATTTCATTTTCTAGAAAGAATATTAAATCTGAGTCCTGAAACTATTAGAGTTTCTAATATGACGTGGCAGTTACTAAATCAGTTTTAGAGATGTAGATGGATTTATTATTTAGCAACTTTGCTCAATAATTTCTTATTAAGAAATCATTTATAAACTCTGACGTGGCAAAACGATTGGTCTGTATTCGCTAAAATTAGTTTAATTTACTGCTGATGTGGCTTATCAATTTTAATTTACTGATGATGTGGCTTATTAGAAACTCTAAAATTAGTTTAGGGATATGAACATTTAGAAATTTCGGAGTCTATAATTTTTTAAAAGCAGTTTAACAGTTATTTAGAAACTCTAAGTGTTTCAGGGATGTAGATGCTCTTAATAAGCAAAAAAATATTCAATTTTGATGAAAATCCAAGATAAAATCAAATAAACTTTATTTAAAAACTCTACACTTTATAAATATATTAAATATGGTAATTTTATGGTCCTATGTGTAAAAGTCCCTTTCTTTATTATTCCCTGAATTCGCCTTGCTAGCTTGCAACACAAATTCGAAATATAGAGCTGCATTTTAGTGTTTTATCTCGGTTTCTTGTTTCCGCAACAAAGGAGCTCTTCCCCTCTTCGATCCTATCCCAAGGTACTAATCTTTAATTCCACTTCTGCTTCGTTATGTTAGTTGGATTAATTTGATAGTCCTCGTATAATTTCCGTTTGATCCAATTAAGAACCACCTTTTCCAATTTTGTTTAACACTTCTGTGGTTATGCCAGTAGATCTCTGACCGAATCTGCAAATTAATTGATTTTTGCATGCAAATATTCTCAAATTTAGTTTCTTTTGTCTGTTTAGCCTAATTTTTCAGCCCCTTATACTGACACCCCAATAACTAGATCTCTTATGTGGTTATGGTAAGTGTATTATTTCCATGATGCTTATTTCAACCAAAGTAACATTCCAGTTCTGAACTTCTTATTGATATACATTCATAGCTATCCATTGTTATTGGATACATGTATGCATAATCTAAGTCCATTTTGATGCTGAAACAGTAAATAGAAAGAGAGAGAGAGAGAGAGAGAGGATGGGTCGTGGTGTGAGCGCTGGAGGGGGGCAGAGTTCACTTGGCTATCTCTTTGGCAGCAGCAGGGAGGCACCGAAGACGGCAGTAGAGAAACCTGAGCCATTAGAGCAGGTCCCACCATTGCCTGCTGACAAGGCAAAGCAAGCCCCGGCTGGCGTCCAAGGTGGCGGCTCCCAGACCAACAACTATTTCCGATCCGAAGGCCAGAATTGTGGCAACTTCCTCACTGTATGTTTATAATTCACCTAAGTTTTTTGCTCTGTTACTATATTTGGTGTTCAGTTTTTTTTTATTTGTATATGTAGAAATCTTGGCTTAAACTTGCTCTGAGCATAAATGTATAAGAGGGAGGATCACTTGACAATATTATATTTTGGCAATCTTAAATTTGAAATCCAACATTATAGGCGTGATTTATCATGTCTATAAAAAAAATTTGAGGTTTGATGTAATTTCAATTTTTAATTTATTTAAATATTTTGGAAAATTAATAGTCGATATTATCAAAAATAATCATTGTCAAGCGATCCCTCGTCAATGGATAAGAATAAAGTATAAGAAAGATAATAAGAAGAAGCAAAAGTAGACCGTTGTTGGATATGGTACCTGGCTTCGCAAATGTTCTTTTGTTTTCTCGATTATTGGAACTTTATTATTACAGAAAATTTCGCTTATACTTTGCAAAATTGATATACAGGATCGTCCTTCGACTAAGGTGCATGCTGCTCCAGGAGGCGGTTCATCCCTTGGTTACCTTTTTGGTGGCAGTGGGCCTGAGAGCAAATGAAATCCTTAATTTGGGATCCGTAACAAAGATTGTTCGTCGTATATCTGATAAAAAGTTATCTGGTTTAAATTTGTACTTATTGATGTGGTATATATATATATAGATACCCTTGTCTCAAGGTTGTGTGCATTTGTGTGTGCTTGTTTGACCAAACTGTTAGCGAGACTTAAAATGACATTTTTTTTTTTCATCCTTTTCAGTGTCATCTTTTGATTCTGGAGTGCATTCTTCTGTGTAGTTCTTCATTTATTTATTTTTTGCTTGTTCAGTTGTATATGCTGATTTCGGGGTGAACTATTAAGGATTTATAAAGGTTGTAAACTTGTAATATAGTAATGCTAAACAACAGTGAGTGACTTATGCTTGCCTGAGTACATCTTTCTATTTTTGGTTGCTTGAGGTGTATTGCCTGGAGACCCAATGGCTTAAATTAATTATAAGGTTGATAATCACCAATGTTTTGAAAATTGAACTGTGAACAAAAGCAAGTTTCATCAGTACTCTGGATCATTAAGTTAATCTATATAAAAACCAAGGTTCTAAATAGCTAGTTATAGCTACGCAATAGCTGCGCTCTAGCTTTTTCGGACCTCAAAAGCTATAATGTTATTAACCGTTTTTCTTTTATAAAGATTTTAAATAGTTAGTTATAGTTGCGCTATAGTTTTTTCGGACCTTAAAAGCTATAGTGTTATAATCGCTATTTGGAACCTTGATAAAAACAATTACTTTTTTAAAATGGACATGAATATAACATGAGTCATTTTGCAGGGAATTTTGGCTTAATGTGAATTTAGTAAGATTTTATGAGATTTACATATGAATCCATGTTTGGTAAGAATTTGAGGATTTAAATGCATATCCATAATAATTATTCTATTGAATTTTAGATCTGATTCTGAATATGCATAGGATATTTAAACTAAAATGTAACCTGAGTGAATAGATTATTTTATATTATAGAACTAAAAATTATAAATATTATTAAATTAATCGGTATGATTTCTTTTCTTTTTTAAAACTTGGAAATAAATAAAATTAATATGACCCAACTCAAATGACCCAAGACCTGAAGGCCAAACCCAGCCCAAGTGACAGAAGCCACGAACAGATATTACATTACAGATCTCTTGCCAAAAATAATGCATTCAGCCTGTTGAATATCGTTGAAGATGCATAGCAATTCTCCCTTAGTGGGAGATGCAACAATGGGTGGAATTAGCATAATAGCATATGGGAAATTTGCCGATTCAACCCTGCTTCTTCTTTATCTCCTTATTGCAAACTTGCAGTTTCGAATCAAACAAAAATGGGAAACAAGGCATCAATTAATACTTCATTTCATTTTTAGGTTTAATTGTAACAGATAGTAAGTCTATTGTAAATTATATATATAACTAGAGTGGGAAAATTGGCACGGCGGAGCTTGCTCCGTCACGGAACGGCACGGCAGGCTTGTCAGTTACGTGCCGTGACTCGTGTCTTCAATGCCGTGATCATTCGTATGCCGTGCTCATCTTTAGAAACTTTGGCACGGCACATCACGGCACGTGAAAGATTTAGTCACGGCACGGCACGTAGTCACACGAGTCACGTGTAATTAGGACCACTAGATATTAATTTAATGGTGAATATTGAATAAACTAACCTAAATTATGATTAAATGGTCACGCGAGTCACGTATGGTCATGGCACGGCGTAACTCATGTGACGTGATCATTCGCGTGCCGTGACTACCTCTTGACATTTTGGTCACGGCACGGCACGGCACATGAAAAATTAACTTGGTGACAGCACGGCACGACACAAAACCGAAGTCACGGCGTATTAGTCACGGCACGGCACGTTTTTTCCACTCTATATATAACTGATATTGTAACAACATGAATATTTATTCGACATAGATTAAAACTGATTCAATTTAATCAAAATAATATGGTATTAGAACAGTGAATCATTGATACAAATCCGCACCATTAACCAAAATATCAAAATTCGGAAGTAATATTTTCTACATTTTTAAGAATTTATAAAAATTGGTTTCTAATCAATACAATACTAATATTAAAACATTGCGGTAAATATAATGAAACTAAATATATAAACAAAAATATTTTTTTTATGTTTCTTATAAACTTGATATTTTACATCAAATCACATTTGTTGGGACAACACAACAAAAATGGAGTTCCTGAGAAGAAAAATAGATATTTTCTAGAAATAACTAAGTCATTAATGTTTCAAAAAAAAAATTGGTAGGAAGTGGCCGCTCACCATGGCATATTTAACAAATATTTTCTTTTAATTTAATTTTATAAAATAAATCACCCTTAAAAGTCTTAGATAATAGTTTCATAAATTTAAATAATTTGTTGTACATGTTTTTTTTATATATATTCAAAGTAAGTTTAGAGACAAATTAGACAAATATGCAACAATATATCGTGGATACTCATCCCAAAAATAATGTGTAGGTGTTATGATCCAAGCATTAAGAATTATACATATCTAAGAATGCTACGTTTTTTTTTAAAATAACTTTTATTTAAAAACCTAAAAAAATATCAAATAAAAAATTAAAATTATTTACAACGACCTAGGTCACAACTAACCTTGTTTAAAGAAGTTATAAACAATGAGATGGGTATTTAAGAATCTCAAAGTGAGTAAAATACACCAAAATTTTTTTATATAGCATTTTCTCAAAAAAAAATAAACCAAAACACCTCTGTTTCTGGGTTTTTCTAATTCTACCCAGGCTATAGAACACTGGAGCAGCCCCAAACAATGGGGTCCGCACAATGCCGATGCGCCCCCCTTTTTTTTAAATCTGAAATGTGTTATTTTTGTTTTAAATTTTGTTTTTAAAATTGTTTTATTTGTTTTGGTTTAGGGTTTAAATGTTGTTTGTTAGTAAAATATTGTTTGCTTGTAGGATCAAATATTTTGGAAATGTTATTCGTTTGGAATACCGTTTGTGTACAAAGAAATAATGATATAATAAACAACATAAATAAATAACAAAACAACAAATAAAAAAAATAATAAAGCAACAAAATAAATAAATGACAGCATCTAACAAATAAGTCTCAGTAAATGACAAAACATCTAACAAAATACAAAATAAATAAATGATAGCATCTAACAAATAAGTCTCAGTAAATGACAAAACATCTAACAAAGTACAAATCAAAACCCACGGATCAGGACCCCCAACCCTGCTTGGATAGTGGCGTCTCGGCAATGTTTGATGACTCTAGGATTCGTTGTCCTCTGCCTGGACATCCTTTGCCTGAATCAGCTCGTCATGAACCTCCTCAATCTCGGATGTCTGCTAAACTCCACTTACATATTCTCTGTATAGCTCTCTGGCCACATACTCTGGATCATCTCTAAGATGCTCGATCTCCTTTCTCCATAATGTGATGCCGAGTGACGCGTCATGCCCTGACCCGACCCAAATCTTCGGATAGCAATACTTGGCGCTGTATGCAGGGCAGTTGTCTGACTCAAGCTTGTCCCATTCTGCCACACCTGTCTTGTTAGCCATGAATAAATGGCCAACAATCAGATGTGAGTACGACCAATGTTGTAACAACATGCATGTTCCAATAAATATCTTGTTCTTTTTCCAATAAATAGTCTAAGTTAGACTGTTGATCAACGACTTGAACTTAAAGATCACAAAGAACGCCTATACTTATCTTATCTGGTGGATGTGTCTTGGGCTATTTTTTATTTTACCTCGACATATAAATATCTGAAATTAAGAGAATCTATTTCTGGGTAGATCCATTTCTAGGATAGATTTAAGGAGCCGACATTTTATTAATATCCAAAGTTAAATACAAATTATTAATTTTGCCCAGAATTCCGCAATTTCGCTAAAACTACTCATAGGTACCCGAGTGAACCGGCCATTATCTGGCCGGCTTACTCAATTTTTTTTTTTTTTTTTTTTTTTTTAGAGAGACGCTATGAAAATCAAAATATTGAAATCTAACACTGAAAATTTGAAATTTTTGTTTAAATTATTTGTTATATTACTTCTTTTGATGTAATTAGCATATTTATACTAAAATACGCTAGATTACTTGAAATTATGTTGAATAACACTAAATTATGTTCAATTATGTTCAATTATACTAAATTACGTTAAATTACAATAACTTCTCTAATTATGCAGCTTTACGGTAAATTACGCTAAACTACACAAAATTACGCTATAGTAGACTGATTTTGCTCATCTTTCGATTTTGCTCATCTTTTATGAATCATAAAAAATAGTAAAAAAATTTCAAAAATAGTAAAAATTGGTATTCTGCAAGTTCATTATGTAACTAATTTACTGAGCTACTTGGATTGAATAATAGAAACGAAAATCTTAATCGGAAACTTCAACTCAAGATTTGAGGTTCTTCCCTTTGTTTTTTAGCGATTCTGAATTTTGGAATTCGGCATCGCAGGCACGGACGCATGCGTATTTTCGCTAGCTTTCCGGAAAGTGGTCATTTGCTGAAATCGGACACTTGAGCGCCGTTTTATGACCGTTTGAAGTTTCATCGTCATTTTTCGTCTTTTCAGTGAAGATATCATCCCTATTCATTTGTAATTTAGCGTAATTTACCGTATTTTAGCGTAATTTAATGTAATTTAGCGTAATTTAACATAATTTAGTGTAATTCAACATAATTTCAAGTAATCTAGCGTATTTTAGTATAAATATGCTAATTATACATCAAAAGAAGTAAAATATAACAAATAATTTAAACAAAAATTTCAAATTTTCAGTGTTAGAATTCAATATTTTGATTTTCATAGTGTCTCTCTAAAAAAAAAAAAAAATGGAGTAAGCCGGCCAGATAATGGCCGGTTTACTCGGGTACCTAAGCCGGCCATTTTCTGGCCGGCTTGGGTAGTTTTAGCGAAAGTGCGGGATTCTGGGCAGAATTAATAATTTGTATTTAACTTTGGATATTAATAAAAATGTCGGTTCAAGGAGCTGGCTATCCGAAGGCGTCTACTTGTATTTTACTGGCTTATTTTAAGCTACATGAGGGAACTCCCCTCGTAAAATCTCGACAGCCTTTCTTTCAAAATATAATTGCTTTTCCTATATTGGCAATTAAGCAGGATAGTGCTAAAAAAACATCGATATGTCGCTTATGTTTTTACAATGAAACATCGATGCACTTCTGTCATTGTTAAGCCGTGTATAAAGCATCGGAACTTAATTTTAAAATACTGGTTATTGTCAAATTAAATTCACTAGCCGCAGACGAACACTAAACTTTAGTGTCATACGACACTGTAAAAAAACATCGGTACTTCAATCCGAGTTTTCTACGAATTTTTCTTCTAGCGAACTATGCTATACTCATCTTAAAAAAAAAAAATATATTTAAGTACCGGCTATTTTTCAGCCGGTACTGAATTAAATTGAGTACCGACCAGAAAATGGCCGGCACGAATATTTTTATAACTTTTCAGATATTAAACTTTGGATATTAATAAAAATGTCGGCTGTGAATTCTCTGTTGATATTTTGGGCATTTTTTCCTTGTCGACCGGGTTGGAACTTGGAACCCGATCACCTCTGACACCTCTCTTGGTTAACTCTTGTCAAATGTACCAATTCACCAAGGCACCAATACCTTTTTACCCTTTTAAATGCTGGTTGTGGGCTTGTACTAGTGGTATCAGATTCTGGTATCGGTTTTGTAATGGCTGGGATTAAATCGTACGTACTTTTATTAAATATTTATGTTTAACAGCATTACAATAAATAAAGACAGAAACAACGTAATAATTATATCAATTAATTAATAATTTCTGTTTAACTTGTCTTGTCTTAATTGGGTATTAATTATGTTTCATTTTAGTTAAATTGGACATAGTAAAGTTTTTTTTTACTGTTCTGTATTACATCTAATTCCTGCTTGTAGAAGCTAGTAAAATTTGATCCTTCTTAGCTAGTTACCCTTGAAAGCAATGGAGAATGGTTGAGAAGTGAAAGCAATTTCGTCACCTTGGTAGATAGTTAAGGAAGCATCTGATTTTCGTAATTATATATTTATATATATATATATTCCTGAGGTAAGATCCAGATTCAGCTATTGCCCTTGGTGGGGGCCGTGGGGAAAACATATATATAGTAGTAAAGGACGTATAGGTGGTTTGGGTGGCAACTGGGGATTCGGTGCTGTCTCTAGAGCCGGCAGCTGTAGCGTCGGATCAAATATCTGAGGGCAGCTGGCCCATAACGTCAAATATCTTGTGCGACAGTGACACTGGGTCCCACTCCTGCCCGTACCCCCTATATGACTATATCCACCGGGACGTTAATATCTAGGGCACTCAGGATATTATGCTTCCCTAGCTATCTCCTCGAACCAAGGAAAGGGATTCATTCTCAACATGCATATTCTACCTCATGATTCTACCTCTCTAGCTAGCTACTTCATTTTACAAGAGAATCCAGCGTTTTAATTAATAAATATATACATCAACTTTAGAATTTCCATTGTTATTGATTGCATACCATTTTTATTGCTTCATCGATCGATCGTGAGCTACACAAAACCTATATATGCAGTACGTGTATATATAGGTCTTAATTGTATTTTACACAAGTTCTTTTGAATTGTACTAGAACAATTAAAAGAAAAACTTGGCTTCAAGGTTGGATTTTAATTGTTGGCATGTGAAACTCGTATTAGATTACATATATTGAGCTCTGCTATTTTCATTTTATTTATTTGCAACTTTGTTCAAGTGAATAATAAGAGGGATCATATATATGAGCAAAGCTGGGGTGTGATGTGCTCACCAAGAGGGTTTGGTGAGCACAACTCCAAAAGTATATTGGATCGACTTCAAACAACGGATCTAAACAGTTGAAATCCATGTACTTCATGAGTGATGCATGTACATGCAAAATTTTGAAAATTTCGAATTTATTTGCTACAAGGTCAAGCGGTCAAAGAAATGATGAAAAATGAATATATAAAACAACTTATAAAATGTTCATTTCTTTGACCGCTTGACCATGTAGCAAATAAATTCGAAACTTTCAAAATTTTGCATGTACATGCAACACTCATGAAGTACATGGATTTCAACAGTTTGAATTCACCGTTTGAAGCCGATCCGATATACTTTTGGAGTTGTGCACACCAAACCCTCTTGGTGAGCACATCACACCCCAGCTTTGCTATATATATATATATATATAGCAAAGCTGGGGTGTGATGTGCTCACCAAGAGGGTTTGGTGAGCACAACTCCAAAAGTATATCGGATCGACTTCAAAGAACGGATCTAAACAGTTGAAATCCATGTACTTCATGAGTGATGCATGTACATGCAAAATTTTGAAAATTTCGAATTTATTTGCTACAAGGTCAAGCGGTCAAAGAAATGATGAAAAATGAATATATAAAACAACTTATAAATGGTTCATTTCTTTGACCGCTTGACCATGTAGCAAATAAATTCGAAACTTTCAAAATTTTGCATGTACATGCATCACCCATGAAGTACATGAATTTTAACAGTTTGAATTCACCGTTTGAAGCCGATCCAATATACTTTTGGAGTTGTACACACCAAACCCTCTTGGTGAGCACATCACACCCCAGCTTTGCTATATATATAGCAAAGCTGGGGTGTGATGTGCTCACCAAGAGGGTTTGGTGAGCACAACTCCAAAAGTATATTGGATCGACTTCAAAGAACGGATCTAAACAGTTGAAATCCATGTACTTCATGAGTGATGCATGTACATGCAAAATTTTGAAAATTTCGAATTTATTTGCTACAAGGTCAAGCGGTCAAAGAAATAATGAAAAATGAATATATAAAACAACTTATAAAATGTTCATTTCTTTGACCGCTTGACCATGTAGCAAATAAATTCGAAACTTTCAAAATTTTGCATGTAAATGCATCACTCATGAAGTACATGGATTTCAACAGTTTGAATTCGCCGTTTGAAGCCGATCCGATATACTTTTAGAGTTGTGCTCACTAAACCCTCTTAGTGAGCACATCACACCCAAGCTTTGTTATATATATATTGTATTCTCATCATGTCTTTACTTTTAAATTTTATAAGTTATTTTATAACAAAAAGAAGTAACTTTACGACTTCTTCTTGAATTCTAACTGAAAATATCTGGTCAGACTTTTAAATTCTATAACTTATAGAATATTTTCAGTTAAGATGCATCTAAACCTTCCCCATTAAACAATTTTATTGACTTTTTTTTTTAATGAAACAATTTTACGACTTAAATGTCGGCATACAGTGATTCATATTCTTAATGTAGTAAGAATCGGCTGGTCCCGATCATTTTGAACTTTCACAATCTTGATAGCTAGATTACAAACACTGGAGGTGGAGGGGTTGCATAGTCTAGCTAGATGGCAAAACACCCACGCCTCGGCTGGCCGGCCGGCCGGCCTGCTCGATGCGACGATCAGCTTGCTAGCTAGGCTCAAGGGGGTGGTCAAATTTGGGGGAAATTAATGCCTGCTCAGCCTAGCTATAGTATATATATATGTCATTATAATGCAACCCACCGATCCAAAACTAATGAAGGTAGTTGTTATATGAGCTGGTAAATAATAAGAATAAGGTACACTTCAATGGTCCTATGATATTTCATATTTGTGCTAGCAACGGACTCAGCAATTCATGATGATTAAAGTTATATTAGAAGTAAGAGCTTTGTGATTTTTCTCAAAAGGAATTTTCTAAAATAAAATCTACGGTCCAATGAAATTTATGATGGGAAAGAATGGTTAGCCTAGATGGCTATAAAGTGATATATACTCTTCGTACAAGGCACGATTGATACCGACATGAATAATTTCAATTTAATATAAAAACATCTCATTGAACATTGATGCCAAAACAAGCATTTTGAAAAGCAGGTAAAAATAGAAAAGAAAAACTTTCAGTACATTTGACCAGGAACGGAATGCAAAAGCATCCGTTCCGTTTCGGCACGAAACGGGTGCCGAAACGGAACGGATCATTTGATAACCTTGGATATTTGCTTAATTTGGAAAACTCCGGGCGATCTCTTCTCAGTGGCAGCAGGTATCAAATTCTTGTTAATAATTTCGCACAGGAATCATGGGTCCGGCCGTTCGGGGCAGGGGCAGGGGGTTTTGGGCCGTACGATTCCTCTGCTAACGTACGACAATATTTTATGGTCGTTATACTGCATTCATATCCTCTGCATTAACTCAAAAAAGATTCTTTTGAGTTAATGTATCTGGACCGTCCGATCCGCTTTAAGTCCGTGCAAACTAGATCCACACTAATATTAAAGGGCCCTGAATAAGGTCCGTTTAAAATCAGACGGCCGAGATGCGTTAACTCAAAAGATGCTCTTTTGAGTTAATGCAGACGATGCGGACGCGTTAATCTGCGCGCGAGTGGACCGGAACCAAATGTCCCCACCTGACCTCAATCGAGTGCGTATCCTCTGAGATATCTCAACTTTTTGAGTCACCGACGTAATGGTTCTTATTCCGAAATAGCGCGGGTTTATGCTTTGAGATTCGTGCCGAAGTATTTGAACGGTTGAGATTTTCCGGAAAACACTCAAGAGTTTGAGATACCTCAGAGATGACTATTCACCTCCATCCAATAGGATTTGAACAGCTCAGGACATACTTCCCGATACCCATCTAAAATTTGACAACGCAGCGTCACAATACCGCTCCTTTTACCATAAGAGGTTTTCTCTGATCTGAAACCGCTTCTAACTGTTAGGGGCATATAGATGGAACTCCCGTATATTAAATGCGAACACCATTCACTATTCAGTGTTTTTTTTTTTTTTTTAAAACCCGTAGGTAACTATTCAGTGTGTACCAATTCTGCTAAAATAATTTCTATCATGCAAAGTTAATAGATTTTCTCTAATTTGTAAAATTAAAAAAAATATGAGTTGATGTACGTTTAATTATTGTGCTATAACATATTTATTTTTTTCTATTAACATATTCTTCAGTAAAAAATATTTCTATATATTTAAAATTTCCAATTTGTCAGTAACTTTGTAAATTTGTACTCCAACCATTAACCCTACTCTAATATTAATTAGTGAAAAATGTGTTTTGATTGTCTGAGTCCACAAAATCAATAAATGGTAGACCAATACCAAGCACTATTATCCCAATCCCACCTACAAATTTCCATCCTGACTCACTCTCTCTCCCTCTCTCTCTCTCTCCCCCCACTCCATTGGAAGAAACATTTTTCACTGTACTTTCTCCTCTCATACCTTGCAAACGAAGAGCACCATGGGAAGGGGAAGAGTGCAACTGAAGAGGATAGAGAACAAGATCAACCGTCAGGTTACCTTCTCCAAGCGACGCGGTGGTCTCCTCAAGAAAGCAAACGAAATCTCTGTCTTGTGCGATGCCGACGTGGCTGTCATCATTTTCTCTACCAAGGGCAAACTCTACGAGTACTCCACCGACCATAGGTAACATTTCATGTTTCATTTCTTTCAGGAATCTGGCTTCATAGTTATGCCTTAACGTCGTCTAAGTAGATGTTTTGACTTGATTTGATTCAAAAACTTACAGTTCATGCAAACAGTAATACACTGTGTGTGTAATTTTGAAAAAAAAAAAACTCAAGTGTGCAGCCAGATATATGCCAGTATATTCTATCAGATCCAATCTGATTGGAATTGAACTTGTGGCATTCAGTTGCTTATATATGCCAGTATATCTTGGTCCGAGTATATATAATCAAAATGTTATTGTTTTTGTATTGTATTTAATTTAAGTTTTTTGTTTGTGCTTTTCATGCGATATCATTGTAAGCTAAGCCTTGTAGTATACTATATATATCCAAAGTTTTTGGTCATTCTCTCTCTTTGCATTACCTCGTTCTTATTTTACCCCTTCCATTAATTGTAGGAAAAAAAAAACATTATTCTGAACAAGAGGCCCAATTGAAAAAAAATATATATATATATATATATCTTTTCCTTGTTTAACTGTCATGTTATTGCAAGATAAGATATCAATGTGCAAAAAAAAAAAAAAAAAAAAAAAAAAGATATTGGGCATGCATGCAACTTTCCTTCTGTGTAGATCAAGATTCTTTTTTATATCATATTCAAAAATATCCTGATTTTTTTTTATTAAAAATATAAAACTTTAGCTCCCCTTGATGCTTCATGTGTAACATTAATAGTTATATATACCTGTCTAAAGACCACCACTAAAAGTATTCTTTGCTTTGTAAGCTGCAAAGAAGATCCTTCATTTCTTCTGAGGAATTAAATGTTTCTTTGGATACAGTACTGTGCATCCACTGTCATTACTGTGATGGCATTAGGGGTGCAAACGGGTTGGATATTACCCGACCGTATCCAAATCCGTATCCGAAAATTAGATACGGATATGGTTTTAAATTTTAATTATCCGTATCCGAATAGTAGATATATACTATATAGTTTAATATATATTATGAAAAATTTATGTTATTCACTATTATAAAAAGCAGATATATGTATCCGTATCCGTCTAATATCCGATCCGTATATGTATCCGAAAAATAAAAGTGGATACGGATATGGTTTTACCACTATCCGATCCATACCCGATCCGTTTGCCCCTAGATGGCATGCTGGCACCTTATTGGATAAATTGGATGGTTGGACTCAAATAAAAAGAAGTACGCCATGCTTATTATAAGAGGATTCAAATCTGCTGAAATTCCAGATCTATGAACAGTACCCTGAAATTCCAGATATATGAACAGTACCCTGAAATTCCAAATCTATGAACAGTACCCTGAAATTTATGAACAGTACCCTGAAATTCCGAATCCAGCCGTCGAACTGTTTCGAAATACGTGCACAGAAAAATCAGCTGTTTCGAGATGCATGCAAAGAAAAAGTTGAACGGCTGGATTCAGAATTTCAGAGATTTCAGGGGTACTGTTCATGAATTTGGAATTTCAGCTGATTTAAACCATTATAATATAGGCAGTGTGGAACTGTGGATATCAAAAAGGCATCATCATGCCATCACAAATTCACAATAAGGGCAACCGACAGATGCAAATACATTGCATCTAGAAGACTACAGCTACTTACAGATTACAAAATTGAAGTGCCTATTGCAATAACAACTAAACATATATAGTTTGTCTAAAATCTTGGGTTTTTATGCAGCATGGATAAGATTTTGGACCGCTACGAGTGTTGTGCAATTGCAGAAAAAGCTCTTTCAGAGGGCCATCCTGCACCAGAGGTAGAATTGTGAATACAAAATTCAAATTTCATTTGTAAAAATGTACTTTCTATGTACCTTTCAATTAGGTGCATTCTGAATAAGTTTATGTATTACATGCTCGAACCTTTAAATTAGGAAAACTGGAGCCATGACTATGTCAAACTGAAGAACAAGGTTGAATCTCTGAACAGAACTAATAGGTATCAATTCATTTTCTACATAGATAATTAGAGTAGAACTAGCAGGGTGATCTTAAGCTCACCAAGCCTTTTGGTAAGTTAACTCTAAAATCTATCGAATTGGCGTCAAACAGTGAAATCCAAACCGTTGAAACTGATCTACTTCACGAGTGATGTGCTTACATGCAACGTTTTTAAATTTCGAATTAATCTAGTATAAAGTCAAGCGGTCAAAAAATGTTGAAAGGTGAATGCATTAAAATTAACTCATAAACCTTCTTTTGTTGACCACTTGCCTTTATACTAAAATAATTGAAAATTTTCAAAACTTTGTATGTAAACGCATTGCTCATGAAGTAGATCGATTTCAACGGTTTGGATTCGTCGTTTGAAGCCAATTTGATAAATATTGGAGTTAAGCTCACTAAGAGGCTTGGTGAGCTTAAGAACACCGTAGTTAATTCTACTCTAGATATTTAATTCTGAGATGAATTTATATTGATCACAGTATGTAGCAAGTTCCATTGATCTCATGTTTAACGGTTCAGATCGACTATTTAAACTTTTAAAATAGAGATATGGATCCATAGCACGAGTTGATCCGTAATATGCATATTACCATAGCCTCACTCATTTTTTAGTCTCAATTTCAGCCTACACCTTAATTATAAGAAGTTCAGCCCAATTTTGAGTGAACCTCAAGTATCTGGCGAAACTTGTAGCCTGTTAATATTTTTTTAATTTATTATACGATCTCAGAGGATCCTTGCATGAATTTTATTAATTTTTATTTTTATTTTGTTAGGCATCTCATGGGGGAACAACTCGAGTCTCTTCCTCTTAAAGAGCTTCAGCAACTGGAACAACAACTAGACAACTCCTTGCGGCGTATAAGATCACGAAAGGTGGTGTACTCTTCTAAGTTGATAGTTTATATATTATTAAAATGTTGTAAAACAATAAGTTTGTGTATACTTATCATAGAGATTTTCCTTATTTTTTAGGAAATCAGATTTTCAACATCAATGATTACACTCACAACTTTTTAAATAGTAAATACTGGATGAACACTGAAAAAAATGCACTATGGCATGCCCAATAGAGAAGAAAAAAAAATGTTAGTAAAACAAGACTTAGAATTCACAAACTTTTATATATAGACAGACTTTAAATTTAAAGGGACTTCATACACCCTTAATTTCATACATTAGCTTTGATCAATAACGAGGAAGAAAGTATTCAGTTATCTGGATTTGAATTCTTCATTATATAACAATAAGTAAAAATTATTAAAAAAAAAATGCTACATTGTGATAGAGGATGATACTGTTAATCTAAGGGTTTTTCTTGGAAGAGAATGACAACCACATGTTATACAAGTACTGGTAACTAGTTCATCCCAGGACGGGAATGACAACCACATGTCAGCCTGAACACAAAAACAGGGTTAAGAAATCTAAAAGAATTTAAGAAATATGATAAACACAAATTGATTGCATAAACACCGAATAATAAGCTAACCTTCCTTAATCTGGATTTGTGACAATTATCGCCAGAAATGAATAATAAGCTAACCTTAATCTTTTATTGGGCCAAAGGTGGGCAGAACAGGGTAACCTTGTATTTTTCCATACAATGAAAAATTGGGATAGCTAGAACAATACCAGTATCTTTGTACAATGTTGTATTTCCCCAAAACAATCAATAGATGACTGACCTTATAAAATCAAAACTGCTACTTCAAATCACCTCACTCTTGTATTGGCAGCTTACCTCTTTTTTTGTGTCATTGTTCTAATTTTAATTTATCTATGCTTATGCGTACAATTTTTTTCCTTCAGTTTGAAGCAATGCTCCAAACAATTTCTGATCTCCAAGCAAAGGCAAGTAATGTATACACTGGTATTTCATTTCAGTTCCCAACCTGGATGCCATGCTAGTCAAACACTGTGTTGAATGGAACCATATGTGATCTTTAATTGACGAATTCCTCCCTATAGGGAGGGGGGCAGGGGGCGTCAATTAGAGATTATGTGAAGATGAATTTGTGGAGAGACTAATTACCTCCTCTTGGTTGTTTTTTTTCCCTTGCAGAAGAAGTCATTGATCGAGGACAACAGCACACTGGAGAAGGTATTTTTTTTTTTGTATTATTTTTCTAATTTACCCTAAAGATTACCATGCTGGGTACGTTACTAATGTCAACTTGGTCTGCTAATTGTGTGGCACTGCTACATGGAGCATACCAGTTTCACTTCCAATTGGCTTAAATTCATGCATGTACCTTTTCCTCCTGTTGGCTGTTTGTTGTTTCAATTGTACAATCCAGAAAGATGAGTAAACATGAATAAAGGACATCAGTGTCATACTTGTATGCTAGCAGCCTTTATTGTGATAATGGCTTTTAGAAGAGTGAGGCTAGCATGTGCTAGGCTCACCAAGAGAGCTTGGTGAGCTTAACTCCAAAATCTATCTTATTGGGGCTTCAAATGACAAATCTGAACCGTTGAAACCAATCTACTTCATGAGTTATATATGCGTGTATACATGCAAAATTTTGAAATTTCAAATTCATTTAGTACAAAGTCCAGTGGTAAAAAAAATAAAGGTTTATAAGTTATTTCCATGCATTCATTTTTCATCATTTGTTGACCACTTGACTTCTACTAAATGAATTCAAAATTTTACGTGTACACGCATCATTCGTGAAGTAGGTCAATTTCAATGCTTTGGATTCTTTTTTTGAAGTCAATCAAATAGATTTTAGAATTAATCTCACCAAGCCCTCTCGGTGACGCTAGCACACACTAGCCTCACTTTAAGTAGAATACCACCTTTTTTTAATCACGTCATTAACTTTTTAATTTAAAAAAATCTTATTGGATTTTATTGGTCAACATTTTTAATACATGAAGGATAATACATACCTCCACAGTGACACAGTCCGACTTTAAAATTTTATTTTCTGTGATGTTTGGTGAATTTGAACTCTCATCTCTCTCAAAGATCCTCCACATTAAAAGGCTCAATATCTAGGATAATTTCAGGATGTATCAGAGCCTAGTAGAATTCATTCCATGTACCTCTTACTCAGTTCCTCCCATTTGTTTTAAACTTGTTTTTAAAATAAAAAAAAATGGGATTAGGTTAATTTGTAAGGTAACTGAATTATTTTTGCTTGATAATTTGCAGCAATTTGTGGAGATGGAGAAGGAAAAGAACAAAAAAGAGGAAGCTGCATGCCAATCTCTAAGCAACTCCTCTTCAGCCCACCTCTTTCTCCCTAACCTAAACAGCAGGTACTCTTTTCTTAATTAATTTTTAGTGCATTGCTGCCTTTATTTCGTCTTTAAAAGTTGAGAGAGGGACTGACAGCACCAAAGTGCAAAAGCTTAAGCCAAGCTATAGGTAGTTGATCAGTCTTAAGGATTAAAGGATAAGAATGAATTAATTTTTTTGCTCATAATATTTACATAAGATAATTATTGCCCACCTTAAAGTAGTAAATACTTTTCATATTTAAGGAGTAAACCATTTCATTTTTACACTATTAAAGACCCTACATGTAAATGTCTTGATTCATGGCTAAGTTGAGAATCTAAATCATGCTTGTCTAGCAATATCATTTTTATTGTCCATGATCTTTCTCTAGAAAACAACTAATGTTATAATTCCCTCTTACAGTATGGCATATGATTTGAGAAATGTGGTGGAAGAGTCAGAAGCCGAAGAACAGCATACACAGACTCACAGCATTACTATGCCTACATGGATGATGCCAGCAGCAAACAGCTAATTAAATTGGTCTAATTGAAAGCAAAACGTTGGATGTACAATGTATAAATAGGGTTCTACCTATCACAATTTGCAAGATGAGGAAGTATGCAATGAGACCTCAACTCTGTCATTGACTATTTAGGAAAAATTATAGTGCCTCTTGTTTTGTCTCCCCATATGACCCCCACCACCTGTAGTAGTCTACTGATATGTATGGACTGGACCCCACTGTCATAATGGTGGATGACATGGAGGGCCAGCACAGGAGGTCCTGTATTTGTGCCTAGTTATTGTGTCTTTGCCTTGTGAGCTTGTGTATTTGTGTTGAACATATTGTGATTTCTGTTAGTTTCACGTTACCAGTTACCACCACTTAAAACAGGTGTAAATCCGCAAGGATGAAGTACCACGTAATGAGATGATTGAGGTGCAAATTGTGCATTGTTGCTTTTATCTTTGGGTTACGATTTGTCTGAATGCTAAGATGAACATTCTTTATTATCAAATAAATGCACAAGGTTGCGTAATAAATTTGAAACACTTGATGGAAAGGGGTACATTTGCCATTTAACCTGTTTCTTTTTCCTTTCTAATATAGCTTCATTCTAATTAAAGTCCAAGAACATAAAAGAGAATTTTCGTTCCAGAAAACGAGTGTTAATTCATGACTTGTGTGCCGCATGAATTATAATTGTTTATCCAAGAAAACCCAATAGAAAAGGTATCAGCTGATACTGACACTGATTGAATTTGGAAAAATTGTATTCTTTTCCTTTGTGGGCACATCCACCATGAGACCATGAAACCCGAAACTTTACACAATCAAATATGTAACAAACACACTGCCTCAGGCTTGATGATATGCCAGGGTATAATTAGGGCGAGAAAAAAAATAACTGGTTGTACAATGCCCTCTAATAGTTGAATTTCTCGTTTCTTTTTTACTTTATATATATACATACAAGAGAACGTGGCACATAATAGTTTCAGTGCTCCACCGCATTATATACAGGCTTTGAAAAGTATCGGTGTACCCTTCTGGATATATCCACCAAGCTTGTTAGTCGTCATGTTGTTTCGCTAAATACCATTTTCTGGTTACAACAAAAAAAATAAATCATAAACAATCAAGATGCTAAATTTCAATAATTAGATCAAACCGTACTTTATCTAGGGTAACAATTAAGGCTATGATGTGCATAATGCCTGTAAAGCAAGAGTAAATAACCAAATAGAGGCCGATAGATAAAACAGGTTTTGGTTTTTTAAGTAACAAAAAATTTAGGCAGAATGCCTACCTTTCCACAAACAGGACAAGCTTCACTTCTTTCCATCCACTCATATATACATCCAAGGTGGAAATCATGTGAGCATTGCATTATGATCTTTGGATTGTCTGGTGAGTACTCTACATCACAAAATAATAATAATCATCATTTTAACGGTATCATAACAAAAAAGATACACAAAGAAATTGATAAGCTCATGTCCATTTATTTTGGGGATGGAGAATAGGAATGGACAGGTCTCTGACTCTCTGTACCTAAATTGAGGTCTCCGATACCTAAATAAATGGAGAGCTTTCAAGTAGTTAAGCTAGTGGGCAGGGAACGGACAAATAGTTGGTACAAAAGTTGGAAACAAGGCCTATTGGCAGTTGGGTATTAATAGGCTCGGGTTTATCGGCTTTTTAAATAGCAGCTCATGAGTATTCTCGAGTATATTTGGAACATTCTTCGTCCAGCTCAAGTTCAGGTTATTTCTATTTCGATCTTGTCAGTTCAGTTCAACTGGTGCTCAAAATTCAATGAGCAAGTTTATGTCAATCTATATATGATTAACTAGTGAAAGAAAGGAAAAAGGGGGTCATCTGACAAACCATCAAGACAAGTAGGGCACACTTCCTCGTCTTCAGCCGAGCCAAAGCAGTACGAAGCCTTTGATAACTCCTTTGGTTTGGCATTCAAGTCATAATCTGTAAAACAGCCCTTTGACTTTCCATCACAGACAGATTGACCCCACTTGTCCAGAGATTTTGGCAATTCAGTTGTTTCCCCGTTCTCTCTGAGCAGCTCCGACTCTTCATTGAGATGGCTAGATGACTTGTCACGCCTCATTCTGACAGCAAATCTTGGGTCGTCGTATGGCAATGGTCTCGGGGGAGATCGGTAGGTATCGCATGTGGGGTTTTCCATCGAAGTTGCAGTAGATTCTTCTAGTGGTTGTGGTGGAATTGCTTGCAATCCCCCATTTTGGAACATCAAGGTGTACTACACAAACAAAAAAATAAATATATAAAAGTAAATTTAGAATGTGTTATTCTAATTACCAGTATCTTACTACCAGAAACTTCTGGATGTTACCAAGTTACAGTAAAACAGGCAGTATTAGTTGTATTTGCATACATGAATAGATTCAATTATTTCTGTGGAAGTTGATTATATTTTGGTACTAGTCCTGTTTATTTGGGATTTTACAATAGAAATATTAATTATTATTACCTCTTTTTCAGAACAAGACAAAAGAAAATTGATAAACTGATACTAGGTCAGGAATGAGATCTCCATAATATTTCTAATTTTGGCTATACATCTTTCCTGCGAAATTCAATTGTTGGTACATCTAAAAATTCAACAAAGAAATAAATTAAAAATAACAAAAATATACCGCTTGAATCAAATGTTGCGTAAAGCATCTCAAACAAACGCACTGTCCATATAGGGAATTGATTGATTGTATGTATCCATACAAACAATCTGTTTGCAAGCATGAAGAAACCAACCCCATTACTTCAAGGCTCCAATATTGTACCCAATCAAGCTCCAATTAGATAAATTCTGCACTTGTAATAGCTTAATTTTGATCACGCCTTCTCCAATGGCACAAAGCAATTCCTTTACAAATTGATTGATTCAACCAATAACCCACTTTGCACAAATCACTGTTATACAAAGACACAAGCTTGGCTACGGTACAAGTCGATGGAGGCTGGAATTAAGTTACCTCAAATCTGAAAAAATACAATGAAGACATATATATAAGATTCTATTAGAAGTTCTTTTCCACAAATTCTCAAAAGGCATAATCGGTTCAATGCACCAGGATCAAACCTAAGCTAATTAAAACAAGACTTCTATTTTTAGAAAAAAAAAAATATATATTATTATTACCATAGCCTCCCTAATGCAAAAATAACACAATGTCAAATTAAATAAGCACTAAGTCATTTATTTCATATAACCATATTTCTCTTCTGAGAGAGAGAAAAGAAAGTAAAAGTCAAACAAGGTGGATGACCAAAAATTCGTTCATGTAACGAATTTGTAGAGAATTTTCAAATAACAGCACTAACAGAACGCAACAAATACACATAATATTAAAATTCTCAAATAACAAGGAGGAATCCATAACTACACAAACCTATATTTTAAGGCTAACAGAGAGCCTGGGCGGAAAAGGAGTTCAAAATAACAAACCTTGAACAAAATATCAAGGAAAAGTGGAATTTGGAAGTTCCCAAAACCTCATTCGTACCAGAAAACAAAATAAAACAAATGGGAAGCTTCAGAAAACACTTGAGCGAGAATCTCAACAAAAACCCGAGAAGAAGAATCCCGTTTTTATCCTTTCCGTTGACCACTAAACGAAACCAGCTTGCTAGTCACGAAAAGACAATAGAAAAGGAAAGAGAGAGAAGTTGAAACAATCAATGGCCAGGTTTCGGGAAACTACTTGATTCGATCTAGCGTACCTCGGTCCGAAAATCTTACTTTCTTTTCTAGAACTAGAACGATCGAGCGAAAATCTCTCGTCCTTTTGCCTCTTTTCCGATGTGATCAATGGTTTTATTAGCAATTGACGGTGTTGACCAAGTATTGGGTTTTAGTTCGACCTTAGATCCTCTCACGAGCCTGATGTCTCCTAGAAGAATCCAGTCCGTTAATTTGAGTTACGATTTGGGGTAAGTATGAACCTTGATGTAATCGAACGGTCCAAATTTGTTAGATTGAAGAAATGCCTGGTAGTGGATAAGGATTATATCAGATTGAGCGGGTCAACACGTCAGAGTCAGACTTATTATTTTATTTATATTCTTTCGAGTTGGAATGGGTTTGGGATAATCTCATTCTGTCATTCACGCTACTTTAGGATGGACAACTAACGGGTCGGATTATGCTGTTTTCTTCAAAATCAATCTGAACACCCGACATCGCAATATTTTATTGTTAACAAAAATAAATATAGGGAATATTTTTTCCGATCCCACACAATTTAGAGTGGGAAAAATGACACACGGCGGAGTCAGATCTGTCACGGAACAGCACGGCATGCGTATTAGTTACGTGCCGTGACTATTCGCGTGCCGTATTTATTTTTTGAAACTTTGGTACGACACGGCACGTGAAAGATGTAGTCACGGCACGGCACAACACGTAGTCACGCGAGTCACGTGTAATTAGGACCATTAGATATTAATTTAGTGGTGAATTTTGAATAAACTAATCTAAATTATGATTAAATGGTCACGGAAGTCACGTATGGTTATGACACGTTTAGGTACGGCGTGACTCACGTGACGTGACCATTCACGTGCCGTGACCACCCCTTGACATTTTGGTCACGGCACGGCACGTTTTTCCCGCCTACACACAACCATAGGTGAAAAAATTAAAAGGGAATCCGCGTAAGTTGATTGCTTGTTACTATTTTACTTAATTTTTTTTTTTTAAATTTGTTGAAATAGTTTAGATTTGAAATTTGTTTTAATATGAAGTAATTTTGTTATTGTTATAATGAGTCGCTAATTAGTCGGGAAACAAATAACGAAAACATGTGATGCCAATTAACAATGATAAAAATTATATTTTTTTCTAGAGATTTAATTTCGAATCATATGTTCTGATCGAAATTATCTTACACCGAATATTCCATTTTTTTCTCATAACATCTTCCAATATTTATATAATTCAAAATGTAATAGAGTCATGAAGTCCAAATCTGATCTAGTAAGTTGTAATAATAACTTAAAATTAAAGATTCGGGTCCAGGACCACATTTAGTTAACCCTTGTAGTTAACCTAACCCCTCCATTTAGTTGTAATAATAAATAAATCAAAATGACCAAGCGGGATTTTTTTTTATTTTTTTTATTTTGCAAAGTAAGCGGAATTGGTTGTTGCACTTTTGAATTGGCCTAAAAGGATGTCTCTTTTCCTGTGAAAAATTGGAGACATCCGTCCGTTGATCTCGGCCGTTTGATTTGTCCTTCAGTCCTTGCCTCCTTGCCAATGGTTGGTAGGTAATAGGTAGGTTTCTTTAATTATATCAAATTTGAAGCAATTAATATAAAACAAACGGTTCAGATTTCCCGGCCATGCGTGGGCATTAGATACATGTGAAGTTGTGAACCCTCCAATAAAAAAAAGAGAGAGCATGTCACGAGCAACTTGACCTAATTAAAGAACCCTCCAGTTCTCTTGTCTTTCTCCATTTTGGTGGCTAATGGAGACCACCCCTTCATGAGAAGTACCCTCTTTTGTCCAACACTTTATCACTCTATGACGTATGGTGATATGGAGCTAAGTAGACTGAATGAGGTTATTTTACTCCACTAAAAAATATGCATAATAATTAAAAAAAAGTTCATTATCTTTTTAGTATGTATTTATTTTCTGAGATATATCCTTCCATCCTTTCTTGCTGATAGGGATATAAAAAGGCACGCTGACCGGATATGTCACGACAAGGTACAATTTTGTTACGGCACAACACGTGTAATGGTCACGTGTTTCGTACCGTCATGATCACGTGATCATCCTTGAAAACTTGACATGACACAACACACAAAAGATCTAGTCACGGCACGTTACGTGATCACACGAGTCACACATAATTAATTAGTACTGTTATATCTTGATCGAATAGTAAATCTTGAATAAACTAACTTGTATAATTACAAAAATAGTTAAATGCGACCAAACGTGACCAGTTACGGCATGACTCACATACCGTGACCGTCTTTCCGAATTTAATCACAGCACGGCACGGCACGGAAGGTCACGTGTTTACATGCTACATGCTAAAATGACCGTATACCTTTCTTTTACTCTTTCAAGTTTCAAAGCACACTAAAGTTTCTTTTTTTTCCGCCAAAAAGACATACTAAAGTTACTTTAGAGAACCATGTGTGTGTGTATACAGGGGCGGAGCCAGACTTTCAGACTATGAGGGTCAAACCTGAATGGGGGTCAAGCATATAAAATTTTTCTACTACGAATGGGGGTCAATTTCACACTATCCATAATATTTTGTTTTAAATTATATTAAAATAAGATATAAATAAAAAAAATTAAAAATGAATGGGGGTCAATTGACCCCATTCAATATACGTAGATTCGCCTCTGTGTGTGTATATATATATATGCTGTCTGCATATAATTAAAATTATAAAATTTAAACCAAAATGGTAAATGGAGGCTAAGAGAGCAAAAAGCCTAAACAACCGTTGTCACAACAAAGGTCATTTGTGTGGAGCCACCTTCCAGTTGTGCCACTCTACTTTAAACCTTCTTTCTCCTGTCTCCTGTCTCCCTCTCCAATAACAACCAGCACCACTACTTTATCACTACTTTAGAGAACTTTCTGATCACTCCAGGGCCATGGCCAGGGGCACTTCAAGGCTGCCAATTAACCTCTGCCCAAATCTGATTGGGACCCGCATCCGCTTTAGATCCCGAACACTCAACAAACCGGAGTTGCCTAGGATCCGCACCGGGCGGAATGATAAAACTGAAGCGAAAGCATGCTATGAATTAACCAACCAGAAAGAAGAAACAAGAAGAAAGGTGATGGTGGCAGTCGACTCGAGTCAAGAGGCCAAGACTGCGCTGCATTGGGCGCTTTCGCATGCGGTGCAACCTGACGATACCGTAGTTCTTCTTGATGTTGTAAAGCCTTCAACAATAGGTATATATATATACATCTGGATTATCTGTCTATGTATATATTATATAATTAATGATCAAAAGTCAGAATTTAATTTAATTTATATGACTTGTTAATTATCTCATTATCTGTTTTTTGGGGGTTTATCACTGTAGGTGAAAAATCAGAAAAATGCAGGGGTACTGAGGAAAACCTGCTTCTACATGCTATGAAAAGCATTTGCCAAGCAAAAAGACCAGAGGTAATTAATGTGCCACTAAGGGATTACTTCCCTGTTCATCCATTCATCCTTTCTAAATTCAATTTGTGATCATCATGACATTTATGCTATATCATAGTATCATACATACACAACAGACCTTAATTGGCTCTGACCAAGTGACCTGTAAACACTCTAATTCCTTATTAAAACAATTAGAAAATCCTAGTTTATAAAATGTACAATTAATTTTTCATTCTCAAACAATGTATGTATTACTTGAATATATAGGTTCATGTTGAACTGTCGTTAGTAGAAGGTAAAGAGCGTGGTCCGGCAATAGTGGAGGCGGCACAAAGACATGGAATATCGCTACTTGTAATAGGCCAGAAGAAACGAGGATCGATCACATTGCGGCTACTAAAGATATGGACTGCCGGTGGGAAATCCATAGCCATAGGTGATGCCGCAGAGTACTGTGTCAAAAACGCGGCATGCATGGCTCTCGCCGTAAGGAGGAAGACCAACCAAGGCGGCTATCTTATCACTACTAAAAGATTCAAGGATTTTTGGCTCTTGGCTTGATTTTGGAAAGAAAAACTTGAAAGAGTTCTGTGCATGCGTTCTTGGTTTTGATTTGATTTATTTTATTTGGTGATTATAGATTTAGTTTGTATTAATAGCTAGGCTTTCGCATCAGTTTGTGACTCATTGGGCTCATTGGGCTTATTCCAGCCCAATATAACAATCAAAAGTTAGAAAGGAATAATAACAGAGAACGGAGTAGGTCCAACGAGCATTATGACCGTCCGATCTAATTAAAGTTTGTGCGCACGAAATTGAAACAAACGTCGACGAAATTTAAAGCGTTCCGCACGAATCTTAAATTAAAGCGTTCCGCACGAATCTTAAATCCATCGACGGTGATTAAACCCATCGAATCAGAGTAGGTCCGATGCCCATCGGACCTACTCTCAAGTGTAACAACTTAGCAAGTTTAGCCTAGTCGGCAAAGAGTGCGTATCCATCCTCTGAGATATCTCAACTTTTGCATGACTGACGTGTACGATGTCTATTCGGGGATAGCGCGGGGGCCCAGTATTATTTGTGTTTTGAGATTCGTGCAGAACATATTTAAACGGTTTACATTTTCCAGAAAAACACTTAATTTGAGATATCTCAGAGGATTGGAATTCGTCGGCAACGATGACAAGACGACAAAAGCTGAGCTCGCTAATACATTCTACTAAGGAAAGTTCAATAAAATAAAATGAAAATACACGTCATGTCAAACTGAGCTCGCCTTCTTCCCCAATCCATCTTCTCTAGTTCTTTCTCTTCATCTCTATACTTTAGTTATTACTACATTACTCTAAAATCTAAATTATGAACAAGCTATTCCTCTCCGACCCGAGTGACCCGGATCTAATACCATGGGAAACAGTACTGGAAAGACTCAAGGAATTTCTCCACCTCCTCTCGACTCTCTACTCAGACCTAATCAACCAGTTGCAAAATCTCTTCTCTTTTGGTAATTCCGCCTCTCTGTTCGACGTCCTGTCTATTGCAATTCCTGTGGTGTTGTTCGTGTATTTATGCGCCTTCGGTTGCTTCCGGGCAGCGGCCACGCGGGGCCCGCGGATGCTCGGCACGAATCTCGAGATGGATGGTCCCGTAATTAGGGTCAAGCGTGGGAATGGCTTGTTTAGTTTTTATCCGAAGAAGACCGTTGTGTAATTTTGTATCTTATTCTGGTTCTCACTGTGTTGTTCATGTGTATCTGAGATGTGTTGTTGTATGTACCTATGTAAATGGTAATCTTTATGAGATGCCATTTCTATGAATGGATTGTTTGTTACTTACAATTGGTTTGTTTCTCATGCTCTGATTTAAGCTCAAACAACGGTTTATGTCGTCTGAATTTGTACCAGTAAACATTGATGTGTTCATGTTGATGTTACCAGTATGTACTCAGCTGGTACTACTAAGACTAGCATTCAGCATCAATGCATCATACTAGTTAAATTCAATTTTATCAAAAACCATTAGAGGACTTAATGCATGCACAATTACAATAGTAGCAAGGTTGAAATTGGTATTATTTCTAAATCTGGTAAACTCCTGACATGTCCTACTATATATTTTGTTTAGTAAAAGATTGAGTGGTGGTGGCACCGTTATTGGCTCTTTTAATCACTCATCATGAAATTTTCAATTTATAAAACTAGTGCTTAAGGTTTAGTTGATCACTAAAGTAGCAGAATTTGAGGCACTTAAGTTATAATTTAAAATACCATTATGAGAAAGTCCTCAGTAAAACTAAACAAATAATTTATATGACCTAAAAGGCTCTATGCAGCCTTTCCCTTTACAAAAGCAACCCCATCCAACAACTTACTATCCTTTTTTAACCAAATTATTTTTGGAAAAGTACAAAAAGAGCATGTAATAAGATACTCAAGATATTGATTTGAAATTTTGAATCAAGTTGAACAAAATTCTAAAATTTTACAAAGCAATTTATTTCTCCAACAAATGGTCATGTCATCATGGAATCCAAAAAAAAAAAAAAAGGGAAAATTAATTGTCCAACCTTGGTCATGCCATGATGCCTAAACTTGAACATTTTATAGAACCCCTTGCAATATCTATCTCAATCATGTTATCTTCTTCATTGATCTCCGAAAGAAGCTCCATTAGACCAGTTTGCTTGAAAACCGACTCCGGCAAAAAATCCCAAAGAAATTCTCCTTTCGATTCTTCCTGGAAAACAGGCTCTGGATAATCTTCAACATGGTTTCCATCTGGTAAATTAATCTCAATTAGGCTCTCATCATCCGAAATCGACTCTGTCGAGCACTCAGAAGAGAACTCCGGTAAGTCAATTTGCAGTAAGTCACTTTCCACTGCCGAGCAATCCGACATCATCTCTTGCTCTTCCTCTCTCTTTTCTTCTTGGGCTTCTTCTTTTTTCATTGCAATCTCATTGTGTAAAGAAACATTCTCTTTGGAATCCACTGAGTGTCTGATTTTCTGGAAGAAAGAAAATGAGCTGGAGAAAAGGAAGGCCAAGAAACCAAGGAAATGTAGAGAGTATAGAGTGGTGTAAAAGCCACAAAAAATGAATATGACAGAGAGTGCAAGGGCCACTCTAGAGTGACCCATTTGGCAATCAAAAGGCTTGAGGAATGAATATTTCACAAGATATAACCTTTTATGTGTGTGTGTGTGTGTGTGAGTGAGAGAGAGAGAGGAAGAGAGGGAGGGAGAAAGTGTTGATTCTCTGCCTTACACTTTGTTCCAACTTAAACCAGTAGAGGAATGAATGGGGGAAAAGAAAGAGAATCTAAAAAGGATCTGCTGCTACAAGAAAGGGGGTGATAGAGATAAGTAAGATTAAGTTTCAAGGCATAGAGCTAATAAATTAAAGGATTATTTTTTTAATTACTCTAAAACAACTTGGAAAGAGTGATTAAACAATAGACCAGAACAGAGTAACAGACCTAGGGATATATATATATATATACTACAAAGTAGATCTACATTGCTCTGATTTATGAATTAGTAGTAGGCTCAATTTAAACTATTTTGTTGGTCTTAAACTGAAAGGGTCATATCATATGATTGAGAAATTAGATGTGAATAACTTTTGTTGGGTGCTATCCATAATCTATAATCTATAATACATATAATATAAAATAGGCTTTATTTTGTTTCTCTCTCCTCATTTATAACTCCAAATTTTGTTGACCACTGGCAGCTTCAATTCATCTCCCAATGCTTTGGCAATAATTTAATAGTAATATGCCTATGGTCCTATGTTACACAAACCAATGGATCATGATTCATGAGTTAGAATTTGGGATCTATAACTTTACCAAGGTTAAACTCTGGTACAATCGAAATCAGGAATTCGTATCACCGACGGTACTGTAAAAGGGAATCTTTTACAATTACTTGATCTGGGCCGTTCTTTTTAACTTGGCACGAATCTCAAAGCCCAATAATACTGCCCCCTCAGTCAGCCCGAATCCCAAACCGGCTGAGAGTTAATCTCAAACCGTAAATAGCTAACTGTAAAAGGGAATCTTTTACGGTACCGTCGAGGATATGGATTCCGAAATCAGAGCTACTTGAAAGCAAATCAAGACATTCTTCTGGCACGACTTTCATAACATTACAGAGCTACTGATATGTACTGTGATTTTTATATTATTTTTCATTTGAAATTCTTTTAAATCTAAATTTTCAAAATAAATATTTATCCATAAAAAGTTCTTACTCTTTGATATTTCAATCTTCACTAAAATAATATGATGGAAAATCTTTTAATTTAAGCCATTATGATATTAATCTAATGAAATTGTTCCAAATTTAAAAGCTGAAGAAAAAAGAGCTATAAAAAAATAAATTTTAATCAATGTATTCCAAATATAATATAATTATTATATTTCAGTGTATAATTAAATCATTAAGTGAGGTATAGCTCATGAAAAATATAATTTAAATATGAAAAACATATAATTGTTAGTAATTGATTCACATTTTATCAACTGCTATAATTATTTGTTGTTGATGCTCTTTATCTTTTGCGCTCTTATATGATAATATAGTTTTTTTTCTCATTTTTTTTTAAATTTTTAACTATGCAGCATGAGGGGCTTCTGAATTTGAACAATTTAAATTTTAACCTCACATGCAGCAATGCTGTAGTAGACATTACACCGACGACCAGGTTCGGGTATCCGATGCAAAGGAAGGAAATAGCAACGGACGGTGAGGATTTTTTTTTTTTTATTGATAGAAAATATTATAAAATAATAGAGAGAGAGAGATAGAGATTACTTTAAATTTAGATGTTATAGATAGATTGGTAAAAGTTTCTCCCATTCAAACTTTGAACCGAAATAATTTTACGGATCAAACTTTTCCACTTACAATTTTTTTGGTCTAATTGCTTCACCTCCTCTGTTTCATCCTTTATGGGTGGGTTTGGATCATCGGATGGGTTTATGGACCGTCCAATCCACTTTAAGATTCGTGCAAACAAATTTTAAAGCATACTCTAAAGTTGCGGGCGCGAATGTTAAAGCAGATCGGACGGTCATCGAACCCATGGGACCAAACTGTTCCCCCAGCAAGAGAGCTAGTTCAGAAATCAGAAGGTAACATGTGCAAAGTGTTAACATCACCACGGTCCACATGGCACTAACCAAAGTCTATTATGATTTGTGGTCCCAAATCATTTGAAAATAGAGGGAATATATACCTCTTCATTTTAAAACCAGATCACCTGCATTTTGCATGATTTTCTGTCAGTTTTCACCAATTTCGAGGTCGCTGAGAAATTTTGTCTTTTTCTCATAAAAAATGTTTGAAAAATGAACTCCGCACAGATGGCTCATGGGCATGGCTACACAAAATTAAGGCTATAATTATTTATTTATTTATTTATTTATTTATTTTAGATGAGATGTAACTTTAAAATTATATTTGTCTACATGTATATTCTGCAAATTTGTCTACAAAAATTCTGAAGAGATATTTTGGAAAAAAATTGGACCAGAGAAAAATATTTCCACTTGGTAGAGCTGAAAACGGTATGGATAATATATGATCCGTATTCGAAAAATTAGATGTGGATATCCGATATTCGAATATCTGTGTGGATATGGATACTGATATGGTTTTACGTTTCAATTATCTATATCCGAATAGTAGATATATATCATATATTTAAATATATATTATGAAAAAATATTGTTATTTACCCTTAAAATTAGATAAATATTATGAACTTTGATATTTTTAATATTATTTTAATTTATATCCGATCCAATCCGTATCTATATATGTATCCAGCTGATATCTTATCCGTATCCGTATCCGGAAAATTAAAAAGGAATATGGATATGGTTTTACTTAAAATTCGGTTATATTCGGTGAATATACGGCCGTATATTCCTATTCAGTGTCTGACAGAATAGAAAATAGCTATTCGGACCGAATATTGAATCCATGCTTTAAAAAAATTAAAAAACATTCAAAATCCATTAAAAGAGTTCCAGACCCGAATCCATAACTCATTAAATGAGTTCCAAACCCGCCGGTGTTCTCTTCAATCATACATATAAACAAGGTTTATATTAGAATGCATGTTTAAGAAGAATGCATGTTAGAATGCATGTTTATATTAGAAACTAAAAAGTATAAGAATGCATGTTCTCTTCAATCATACATATATAAACAAGGTTTATATTAGAAACTAAAAAGTATATTAGAATGCATGTTCTCTTCAATCATACATATATAAACAAGGTTTATATTAGAAACTAAAAAGTATATTAGAATGCATGTTTAAGAAGAAAATAATTAGTCAATAAATTATTTATTTCAAAAATCTTATCTATAATTTTGACTTTTTGGTTCTTTTTCATGTACACCCCTTATAAAAGGAAATTTAGCTCAATACCTGTAAAATAATAATTTACTTACGCTGCATAACAGGGATATTGTACGAACAAATTAAATTCATTTTTTTACGAAACATACCAGGACCTCAATGTCAATCTACGGCTCCATTTTTTGGGTCGCAATTTGACGTTGTGACCCCTCAAAAACCTAAATATCATTATATTACGGTGTATTTTTGAGTTTTTGAGAGGCCTCAACGTCAATCTGTAGCCTGGTATTTTTTGTTACTGTATGATGTGATCTTTTCTATTTATTTTTTAAATGTATACCTGGTTAAATTAATCATATGATGTATGGACAACAATAATTACTTAATACAAATATAATCCTCAAGTTTAACTAATTGATGATATATTTACCATGTTTTTTAGAATTACTTTTTTTTTTTTTACCATGATGCAAAATTGAGTTTTTAGAAAATTCCAATCATTTTAAATATGATAGAACTATAATCAAAATTCAAAATAGTTGTTGTTGTCAACTTGCCCGGATCCAAGTTTGAATTTAGATGATGTATACTTTTGAAAGTAGATCATAATAATTAAATTAAATTAATCTGATATTCTGATTCCCATAATCCTTTTTCCTGACAAATCCTCCTCCAAGTCAGAGGCGGCATCTTATCTACCGTCCTTCAATACTTAAAATAAAATAAAAAAAAAAAATAGCTGTCCTTAATGCTTGTTCTGTTTATGTTTGTTTTGTGTTAAAAAAAAAAATGGAGCAATTAATGCCAGATGATTGACCGACAACAGGTACCGAGGAGAAGAAAGGAATTTTATTGATAAGATTGTCTAAAATTGTCTAAAAATTAGTTTAATGTTGGTACAAAATATAATAAAATCCAAATTTTAATAAAAAAATTTATGTAATTATTTCTAGACAGTAATTGATTGCTTATATTTCAGTGGTCGTATTCATTTTTTTTATCGAATCAGATACATAACTAGCCAATTGAAGAATAATAAGCAACTATTTTTGTGTAATTTACCCAATTGAACAATTCACGGTCCACAGTCTAGTGTATTGAAAACAACCGTCCGGTCCAGGACCTGACCGGACAACCCGTGCTTTGGACCGGACCGTCCCAGACCGGGGTCAAACCCGTGCGGGACTGGACCGTCGCTAAATCCGGGTCTAGCACAGGTTTTGACTGGATTTTTCCACTAGACCTGTAGTAGACTGAACTGGTCTTGACCCATGGACTGCGGTAACCGGACCGTGATAAAACCCCTGTGAACCCGGACCAACCCGTGGCCAAACCCGTGTGAACCCGTGTGAACCCGTTTGGACCCGTGGCCAAACCTTTTGAAGTGTTGAAGTTTGCTTGCTCTGTATTTGTTTTGATTATGTAGGCTGATATTATTTTGCTTGCTCTTGCCGTGGCTTCTTTTGCTCCAACTGTTGCTTGCTCTTGCCGTAGCAAACCAACTTTTGAAGTTTTGATTCGGTAATTGATTGGAATTGAATCAATCTCCTCTGTTTCAGATCTAACCCGAGTTGGACCAGATCCAGTTTCAATTTTCCTCCTCCCTTTCGGATCCAACTTGTTGGACCGGATCAATAGCCTGCAATTTAAATTTGGCATTTGCATTTTGCCCAGCGGCCAGCGCCTTTTAAAAAAAGAGACCCATAGACCGGATCTTGGACCGGACCAGACCCGTACCGGTCTGGATCTGGGATCGGACCGTGGTCAACAGGACCATAGTTCTAGCACGGGTTTGGGCCAACTATTTCAAGTCGGACCCGTCAAACCCGGACCATGTAGACCCGTGGACCCGAGAGAACCATGGCCCGGCCAGATCCGGACCGAACCGTTTGCAATACACTGGCACAGTCCCCACCTCTATTTACTTTTAATATTCGAACTTTTTTCATTTCAAATTTTAGAATTAATTTATGATTAAATCTACCGGGGTACACTATATAATTTATTTATTTTAAGCTTGTACATTAAATAATTACTTGTCACTCTAGCTGAATAACCACGGAAAGGAAAAAGGGTTGAGCTCCTATCCAATTTGATTAATTTCATTGGATGCTCCAGAGTAGGTCTGTACCGTTTATTTTAGATCGTACGATTAATATTGAATCCTTCCGAACTTTTATTTTTAAATGTTCACAGAGGCTGTAAAATCGTGAGCAGAACTCTTAAGACATTTTCTCTACTAATTAAAAAAATCATTAATTGATCTCTTGTAGGGTACGAGTTTTAATGAGTACATTCTATTTAAGACAAAAGTTGCTTGATCGTTTCAAAAAGAAAGAAATAAATACAATCCAATTATTTGGCGCATGAACTAGTTGATTCTATATATGATTCTATGATTCTATCTTCCACTTAGTTTTTTTTGTTTTTTTTTTATTTTTCCTTTTTTCTAAAGAGGATCATCTTTGTTCAACTTGGCATCAATGCCTTCTTTTCAGTTCATTAATCATCAACTTACTATGGATTTATATTTATGTTTTCGAAATTCAAACATTTGATATGAACCGTCCGACATGATTTGTGTATAAAAATGTAGTCAGAGACTGAATTTTACTTTTTTGCATTTTTAATATGGGTTGAAAATCACTATTTTTGAATGGTACATAATTTTTAAATTTGGTGATTTTCTACTTATTTAAAAAAAAAGGTAAAAAAGAATCTGAAAAATATAAAATTTAATCTCTAAGTACAATTTCATATGAAGATTATGTTGAACGGTTCGGATCAACTATTTGGACTTTAAAAATAAAGTTATGGATTCATAATACGTATCAATATGCACTTTACAAAGTACCATAGCCTCACTCTTATTTATTTGTATCTGAATTTTTTTAATTTGAATTTTCGTCGATACAAATAATAATACGGATATAATTTAAGTGAGCGTGAGTGTATATATGATTTTAGATTCTAAAATCCGATACGAACAAAAACAATTATCTATAAATATTTTATTTTTCAAAAATACAGATATTCAAAAACTAAGATATATAATTTGCAACTAGTTATAAAAAAGTTATGTTATTTATCATAAATTAAATTTAATTATTGGGTACATGTTATAATATCTAAGGGAAATCAATTAGTAGTTAACTAAATATGTCGTATATAAATATAAACATGTTGTTTTATTGCTAAATGTTTTTTTTCACTCCATTTTCAAGATCAATGGAGGTGTCCAGTGAGTTGAAATTAGAGTCAAATCAAATTGTTTATAGAATTTGAAATAATTTTGAAAACTAAATATATCAACATTTTGAAAATTTGGAAACAATACGAATACTATGAATAGTTCAGGGAATTATTTCGTAAATTATTTGGATTACTTGTGAAACCACAAATAATTCTGAAAATTGTTTAATTTATCTATCTATTTAAAAAATGTGCTAGAAATAAATAATTCGTGATTTTTTAAATACATTCACCGTTGGAT
The DNA here is from genome assembly GCA_025461045.1 of Carex parvula. Lineage (NCBI taxonomy): Eukaryota > Viridiplantae > Streptophyta > Magnoliopsida > Poales > Cyperaceae > Carex > Carex parvula. Next base: position 31,303 of record JAJGRW010001254.1, on the reverse strand, counting down.
ACTTCACTTTTTTTTTATTAAAAAAGTTCGTTGAAATATGTAGTGAATCATTGAATTCCCGTCATTTCAAATATTGAGCCATAGCACACAGAGGCCATCTATGCTACGCGTAGCACCGTAGCCAACTCCTATATAATCTTCTTATATATATATATATATATATAAAATCTTGGTTTGGTTGTGGGCATCCAACGGCATGCAGTGGATGATATGGAGCGAAGAGCCACCAACTAGTTGTAATAATGCAAATGTTTCCCATTAAGGAAGCAAATTTTCCTTGTGTTTCGTTCAACAGCTTAATTAATATAATTAAATTATTGAAACTGCCGCGAGCAGCAAAAATTCTACCAAAATCCCTGCTTCATCATTACTTTAAATACTGTGTCCGTTTGACCGAACAGTAACGTTGAAATCTCTAAAATCTCAAATCCAGCCGTTGAACTGTTTTGAGATACGTGCATAGAAAAACTAGCTGTTTCGAGATGCGTGCACAAAAAAAGTTAAACAGCTGAATTCGGAATTTCAAAAATTCCAGGAATACTGTTCATGTATTTCGTATTTCAGCTAATTTGAATCCCATGTCGACACCAACCAGTTGTCAATTTTTCCAAAAAAAAAAATGGTTACTTAATTTTCTTTAGTCATTCTGAAAAAAAAATTAAATATTTTAAAGTATCTTCATTACTAGCTAGTTGCAAAAAAGAAAATATTAATGTAATAATTGCGATTGCAATGTTATGAATACGAAGCATTGCTCGCAATGTTATTATAATCAGACTGGACGTCAACTCGATAAATCTTCGGATTAACATTTTACTGGTTGGACTGGTAGGTCAACCGATTAAATTACTTATTTTTTTTAAATAATTATAATTTATAATCCGAAAATTCAAAACATTATAATTTACACGTGAATTATACTTTCATAAAAACAAAAAACAATGACACATTAATTTAGAAAAAAAAAAAAAAGATTAACACCCAATGACACATTTCTTAGAGTCCATAATTAGATAATCAATTATCTAGCAATCATATCCTTCTATTCATCTTTCTGCACTAATTGACAATTTTTTATTTTTTAACCATTTTGATTCGGGCCTTTGATCGAACACAAAGAAAGCATTAACTGTTTTTTAGTTAGTGACTATTCTTCACCATTATTCTACGTTTGGATCACCATAAGAATAGAGCTATTCCTGGTGTTAGCGCTATTCTTGCTAACCAATTCAAACGATAGAATAGTGCTAACCCCAGGTTACTGCTATTCTTGTTATTCTTGGGGTTGCATCCAATTCCAAACGCACCCTTAAAGAGAATCCGTCTTTGGTCTAGTGTTAAAGGCAATGTTCTTTGTGTGAGAAGTCACAGGTTCGAAACCCAGAAGTAACAATTCTTTGTGAATATTAAATAATTGGGTGATTTGAAAATTTAAAGCAAGTCATTGTACAATTTAAATTATCTGATTGATTTTCTCTACAAATTTGGAGAAATCGGATAATTTTCATTCTAGGTGTCGGAAGTATAGTAACAAATGCAACAAAAAAGAAAAATATACCAAGAACAAAGTCGCTGAAACCAGTGGTGAGGCTAGAATTTGAGCTAGGGGTAGGCAAAAATCGGATTCGGGTTCGAATAAATTAACAGACTTGGGTTTGGGTTCGGATTCAAGACACAATTTAAAAAATAGCAAAAAAAAATTTGGGCGACTCACAAAAAAAATGCCCCTGGGGCTTGCCGCTTGGCCGATTGGGCTTTGGGAATTTGTGTTTGGGCTTCGGAGTTCGGAGTCCGGACCTCAATCAAAGAAATCACAAATCATGATACGGTGATATCATTGGCTCTAGGGTAGGCAAAGTCAAATAACAGGGGTAGGCAAGCATTGACTAAGCCTGGTTTTAAAAAAAAATAAAAAAATTTCAGGGGTAGGCACTTGCCTACCCCACGGTATACGTAGCCTCGCCTCTAGCTGAAACCCGAGTTTTTTTAGCAGCATTTTTCTTTTAAAAACTGATCAATTAAACTGGTCTTGACCAGTCTAATTACATAGACAGTCTATTTAATTAATAAACCAAACCGAATTGGTACTCGGATATAGATTTTTCTAGTTGAACCACTCGGTCCGGTCCGGTCCGGGTTTAGTATCACTGATAATAGTGCCGCATTATTATTTGGGATTGCTTTTAAGTGTCAATTTCAAGGAGGTTAATGAATAAATTACAAAAAAATATAAAAAGATATATTATATTCAACATGTCTCGCTCATTGAAATTAGAGCATCTACATTCCAATAACTCAAATGAGTTTCTAAATAACTGTTAACTTCTTTTTAGAAATTAAGATCTCTAAAATTTATAATTTTAGAGTTTCTATTAAGCCACGTCAGCACAAATTAAAAAGTAGAAAAAATTTGACTAAATAATTTGATCAGCATGGAGTTTCTAAATAATTTCTTAATAAAAAACTTTACTGCATAGCTTCTAAATAAGAAACTCTCCCATATTCCTGAAACTAGATTTAATACTTTTAAATGTCATTCAGTGTCACATGAAAAAAAAAATTAAATTTTGATAGAATCTGATAGGTACAAACACTTGACATATGAACTATTTACACTTGCATTACTAGTACTTGCTCAACGAGGTATGAATGCTTGCTCGATGGGCAACTCGAATGTATGTCACCATTGATCTCATTTTTTGAAAGAGGAAATTGTATAAAAAACGTTTGTGGTTTTAGATTCGCAAAATTCCTCACAGATCGTCAAAAATATTGACGAGATTGAACGGAGAAAAATAACTCACCTCAAAAAATGTGTAAAAGATGGGTGTGTGATGAGAGATAAAAGAAAGATGATATGTACAATTTTTTTTTCGAAATAGTTGATATCTTAGGTATAGATACTTGATATATTCTATATTAATAATTGCACGCATAGATATCCATACTTGATATATTATATATTAATAACTGCCACGTCATATTAGAAACTCTAATAGTACCAAGGACGTAGATGCTCTTAGAATGCATCGACAAGGATACGATAATTTGAATTATAATAATATTTTCAGTTCGAAATGTTCGGCAACTGTATATCTGTTTTTTTAAATGGATGTGTTAATCAAATAATGAAAAATAATGAAATTTCATACATGTTTTATCATCCATCAAATAAAATAAAATTTTGCAAATAAATATTTAATTTGCATGAAAATTAATATACAATCAATATGTAAGGAAAACAATATGTTTATAATTTTTCTTCTACGTTTTTTTGAAGTGATTTGAGAATTGTCAATAGATTGAATAATAAATGATTGCAAAATTGTCCTATTTCAATAAACTAGAAGACTGAACATTTTTGTTAAACATGCTACATATTTGTTTTATTTTTTTTAATAAAATAAAATGAGTATTTTATAAATTTAAAATAAGTTATAGTAGAAAAAATAGTAATTTGGATAAATTTGCGAGTTTTTGAAATTTAGAGGTATATATATGATATTATGAATTTTAGTAGGTAAAATACGTAATTTTAAAGGTTTGAGGGGGCATACATGAAATCCCCCCTTTATTTTGTTATTTTTAACCTCTACCAATTTCTTTCATTCAATTGACTGCTGCTCCTTATGAAAATATCATTTGTCAATTTTAATTCATATACTAAATTGTAAGTCTGAATTTGATATTTTTGATTTTTGATTTATTATTTTATCTTTGATAATTGTCAGGACACAAATTAAGATATTAACATTGGATCCAGACTCATCGCCAAAATTAAACTTAGTTTGACATCTTAATTTGTCAAGAAATTTTTCAGTCTTTTGTTAAAATAAGGCATTTTATTTTACTGGTAGATACTAATAGTTAATAATAAATGGGTACTTGAATGATACCATGGTAGATCGGTAACTAGCAAATTTACAATCAACATTTTGCATATTATGTGTAAAAAAGAGCTTACGCCTTACAGTGTTAACCAGGCTTAAAATTGGGCCGGCCATTGGGCCGGGCATTTGGTGATCGGTTGCAGGTTGGGCCTTGATCACAATTTTTAATTATTAAAGACGATAGAAATATTTAGCATGACGGATGGAAAAATGGCCAGTGAACTCTCCTAGATTCTTTCTTCTAGGATGAGACAGGATCACAGGATCAACGCATTGAGGTTTGTTCATCCAGAAAGAAAGATGCTGTCTGGTGTCTGTAAACCGTTTCTAGTCAACTATAGTTCCTTTGATAAGAACGATGCATCCTATCTAATCGACTACACCAGGAACAATTCGCCTCGTGCACCGGTGTTCAAAGTTCTTCCTGTCAAATTGAAGGCAACGGTGCTTTAGTAACAAGGTTCCCTACTCCAGGTACTCAGAAAGAAACAAAGTTTACTGATCTTCTCATAATCACTCTTAATAGAGATTCAGTGTAACAGACTTTAAGGACGATGTGTAATCGACTCGCTACACAGTAAGTCACACTTTGTAGTCGAGAAAAAAGCAACCCTCAGCACACATTCTGAAAGCAATTTCGACGGGCTAATAAGGCGCCTTCTTTTTCAATCAACCAAGGAGAGAGAAATTGCGAAATTTTGCATCCTCCTCGGATCTCTCTAAATTTGTGAAAAGTAGTGCACCAATGGCGGGGATAGCACTTCTATTGGATCTGGCCAAGAGAAACCCTAGTTTCTCTTCCTCAGCCAAGTCTATCCATGCGCACACCCTCATCTCGGCCGCCGCCGCGGCGTCCGCTGCGGCAGTGTCCTACACCGCCGGTCTCCCCCTCTCCTCCCGTTTTCTCTTCGGGTTAGTTTTCCGCTTGAACTTTTGTTATGTGACGAAACTCTTACTGAATCGAGCCGTTTTGGAGGGGAATTAGGGAAAGTTGATCACTTCGAGTTGTTGTCGAATAATAGAAGCATGTAGGACTTTCTGCTTCCTGTTTAGTCTGCCTTAAGATTCAGTAACAAAAATGTCAACGTGATTTCACATTGATGCACTGGGCAATTGAATCCGATTGAGAAATCATCTGTCCATGATCGAACTAACAAATTTGGTATACTTTGCAATTGAATCCAGCAGACAAATCATTAGTAGAAACTTGAATTAGTTTTTACCGGATTGGAACAATTATTGATAAGTTGATAAGTTTCTTGAAAAATCTGCTAGGATGAATGTTCCAGAAAGTAATACTATATGTTAAGATTCCATTGGACAAATAGGCTCCTTCTAAGCTGAAAGAAAGTATCTGTTATCTAATTAACCTACATTTGATAAAGCAATTGACACACTTTTTTGTTCATCTCATGATTATCGTAGTGTATCATGAAACTATGCTTATTGCAGAAACAACAGTAGTAAATGATCTAACTTAACATTGTTTCCGAAAAACTAAACACTGTTTCTGTTAGTTGAGAAGATCGTTTGTTTATTAGTTTTTTAATTATCTGAAATTGCACACACTTATATTCAGGGATGGAGGCTTCACTGTTGCTTATTGCGATGCGGGTGCAACAGCTGTATGGGACCGCACTAATGGTCTCCAATCTTCGACCCACAAAGACTCCCTTGATCTCACTACCAAGGAATACATCTTGGATGTGAAACCTCTATTTTCAGCCTTTAAACCGAAGAACCTGGCCATGACCTCTCTCAGGTCTTTTTTAGTGTTTTATTTGCCTCTCTTGGAACCTCGTGCACCTGCTGAGGAAGAGGATGATGTAGTACCAGCGGAGCCAGAGAAACCAGTTGACTTGGTGACTCCTTTTCAAAATTCAATCAAACAAATCTTGAGAGAAGTTAGTTCTGTTAACTATTACATTTTTTCTATTTTTGATATCTTTTTTTCAATATTCTTGTACGGCATATTGATATATTGAGTTTGCTACATATGCCTATCTTAAAAACTCTTTAACTGCTGAACCAGGTATACTTCCCAGATTTGCTTTTTTTTCTTTTCTTACAATGACTACATTTTGCTTTAGTTCTACACTTGAGCTTTAATTGAATGTAGTCTTTCATAAATTGACCTGCAAAAAGTGCAACAATGTTCCAACTCACCTAATCTGTCCTCCATTATGCCTCAACAGTGCAGTTGATGAGATGATGAACTAACAATGGAAAAGGGTAGTCAACCAGTTTGGAACCAAAGAAATCCACTGAACTTCTGTAGCTGATGAGATCAAAATTTATCTTTTATCGTTGTAACAATGGGTGTAACTACTTCAACCTCCTTTTTTTTTTTTTTTAAATTTGTTCATAGACTGCTGTTGTGACCACTAGACGAGTTTTGGAAAGAGTTGCCGTTCATTATGTTTCACGTAGAACTGCATGGAAGCTTCTCAAAGGTATTATCAGGACCAGTTGATCTCAATTTTTTTTTTTTATGATTTCTGAAATCCTACCAGAATGATTCTGGTAGTACACACTATACTTCAACAACAACACAACCAAGCCTTTAGTCCCAAACAAGTTGGGGTAGGCTAGAAATGAAACCCAACCGGAGTCTACGGTAGGGTTTCATTTCCATAAAGAGGCTGTGGTTTTTTATGTTGGCTCGCCACACCTTATCACAGCCCTCCTCCTTTTTCCTGTCCCAAATCCTAGCAAGCTTGGACAGGCTGCGTAGAAACTACTCAAGCAGAGTTAGTACACACTATACTTCGTTGTTGTAATTTCTCCAAATATCTGAATTCTTTGATGATTTCACCATCTTTGCTTAATTTTTTTTCAGG
>JAJGRW010001254.1:0-16871 GCA_025461045.1 Carex parvula | reverse complement strand
AATAACACCATGCATTTTCAAAGTTTTCGATCCAAACGGTTCAATATGATGGATATATTAAAATGTGCTTGCATATCAAATTTTACATTTTTTTTGAATTTTTTTACTATTATTAAGTATTTTACAAAATCGTTGTTTTCAGACCATTGAATTTTGTACCCATCTAATAAATAGTAAAAAAATTCAAAAAAAATGTAAAATTTGATCTGCAAGCACACTTTATTTAGATAATCATGTTGAACGGTTGGATCGACGATTTGGACTTTGAAAATGCATGGTGTTATCCGATGTCACCAAAAAAAGGTGTCATCCGATCCCTCCTCATATATATATATACACACACATGATTGATTAAAAAGCTAGTTACATTTTTGACTTGGTAATTCAACTAGACTTCATATATAATTCAAAAGGGTTATACAGAAAGTGATATATATGCATGATTGATTAAAATTTACTGTTTGTTATAGGGATTTAATTGTATTAAGCTCACGGATTATAATTTGGTCCAAGTTTTTTCGTGTTATGGCAAATTTTGACCATGTAAGTTTGCTTTTAACTTTGGCCAACTTAAGGTTTGGCTAAATTTTTTGCTGGCTCTGAAATGTCAGCATCACTTAATATATTATTATTCCGTACATTGGCATTTTGTATGAAACTATTTGTCTTACATTTCAAGACTACTTCTCTTGATCACCTTTAACAAAGTTCATGTGTAATCATAATATTACCTATCAGGCTAACTATTTTAGAATATATCCTCGTTTGAATTAATTATACATTCACTTATAAGTTATCTCAATTTGAAGTTGTTGTTTAGACTAAATCATCCAAAAAAATGAACAATTAACCTAAATAGATACTCATCTAAACCAAAATAATTCTTGTTTGAATACAAATGAGCAATTGCCTATTAATTATATTTGTTTCGTTAAATGTTAGCCCAAAAATTGTGAGGGCATTTGAGAGGTAAGGATTATGAGGGTAATTATAATACTTTATAATTTTAATTATAATAATATTTTTTTAAAGTTAGTAGATTTAGATTTCTACTAATAATTTTATTGATATTATAACAAATCAAATAATTATAATTACTAAATCTACTTTCTTATTCCCACGAATTTTCTCTAAACTACTTTAATCTTCTAATTCTACTTACACTCTTAATAATTTTATTGATATTTATAACAAATCAAATAATTATAATTACTAAATCTACTTTCTTATTCCCACGAATTTTCTCTAAACTACTTTAATCTTCTAATTCTACTTACACCTTAATGATCTTATTACTTAGTTTCCATATTTCTTCATGACCAGATCCGATGTTTTTCGATCGCCACCGTGCTCTGATCGCGATGGAGTAGAGAGTCGATTTGCGCTCCAAGCTCTGACGATATTGCACTCTTAGTTCCGATCTCTCCCCTCTTTTTCATTCTTCTCTCCGCTCAAGAAGATAGAGCCGATAGAGAGATAATGTTGATGTGTCGGGATGAAGCCAATAAGGAGAGGGGGACGGCTGCGCTAGGTTTTCGTTAGACCTTTTTTTTTCTTTCAAATCGCCGAGCAATTTATCGCTTTCGCTCGGTAGTGATAAAGGTAATATTATCGTACATCAAATTCTGATAGTACATACATATATTTGAAGAGGAGGGATCCACTTACAACAAATTTGAGTTACAACAAAGTTACAACATTTATTTTTTTCATTTTCAAAGTCCAAATCGTCGATCCAACCGTTCAACATGATCATCTAAATAAAATGTACTTGCGGATCAAATTTTATATTTTTTTGAATTTTTTTACTATTTATTAAGATGGGTACAAAATTCAATGGTCTAAGTATGGCTATTTTTTGTAAAATACTTAATAAATAGTAAAAAAATTCAAAAAAATATAAAATTTGATCTGCAAGTACATTTTATTTAGATGATCATGTTGAACGGTTGGATCGACGATTTGGACTTTGAAAATGAAAAAAATGAATGTTGTAACTTTGTTGTAACTCAAATTTGTTGTAAGTGGATCCCTCCTCATATTTGAAATATTATTGATATTAATATATGAGGATTCAAATGCCTTCATTTTTTGTACCTCCATTCTTTAAAACTTTAATAACTCAAAATTTGAAACTTAAAATTCAAAATAAAACTGTTAGATATGAACTACATCATTTTATCTATGCACGTGTGAAAAATTATGGCATTCAACTTTATTTTGGTTGCTATCTTGAGTTTGTAAAAATGTATAATAATGTGGATAATTCTAAATGTTGATTTTTGAACTTATTGATTCACATAAAAGAAAAATAGAAATGTGATAATTTTTTATGAGCACATAGAGAAATAACATAGATAGTATCTAACGGTTTTATTTTGATGTTTAAGTTTTAAACTTTGAGTTATTAAAGTTTTTAAAAATAGAGGCATGATGGAGACACAAAAATGAAGGCATTTGAACCCTCCTATTAATATATTAAAATTACAAAAAGGTTCTCAATTATTTAGATAAGACATGCATGTATTAAAAAATTGGACGGTTTAAAACTCATTTAGTCATCCATAAAGTTATACAAAAAATTTAATAGTGGAGTTCAATTGATTCGTGATGAATGACGATATAAAATTTAGAAAACTGATAACAGTACTCGTGCTACAGTATCCGCACTGTACCTGCATCATAACTATTATAACTACCATAACTATCTGGAGGGCCGCAAAAACTCCAGCATATAATTTTTTTCTAAAATATTAATACATATGCAATAAAGTATTTATATTTATGCACGGAAGTATTTATCCCTATGATGTGAATAATTTTTACGTAAATAATTGTCACCGCAACTAAATCTCTCAAACGTACCCGCACCATAAATATCTATAGGGGACCACTAATATTACATGGGGAATCATACACATTTTTAGAGTTGTATTTTTTTTCTCTGTTCAATCTCGTCAATATTTCTGACGATCTATGAGGAATTTTGCGAATCTAAAACCACGAACATCTTCTACACAATTTCTCTTTCAAATGAGATACGTGATGACGTACTTTCGAGTTCATCGCCACACAAGTATTTATACTCGGCGTGCAAGTATTTATTCCTGTACTTGCAAGTAGTTTTTACATATGACACTAGATGACATCTGAAAGTATTAATATCAAGTACTGCAAGTATTTATACATATGCACTGAAGTATTTATACATATGTGGTCAACTTATTTTGTTAGAGAAATTTTAACGCAAGGACGATTGGGTAAGGTTGATGCGGTGATACGAGGTCCCTACTACTTCATTAGAAGAAGAGTGACACAGAGACAATTGAAGGACTAGAAGAAAAAATGAGCATAACAAATTATGCATCAAATTATGAATATTTTATTTTTTAAGTGTTAATATCTTTATCTTTCAAGTAAATTAGATCAAGGCATATATTGCGGCCGGGAAAGCGAATTGCCAGCAGTGAGTACAAGAGTTGCGTAGCTTGTGTTCACACACAATTGATGATAATTTGGAACCTGTCGCCCATGCATCAGTTACATTTATATACCGTCTCCTTGGATGATTATTTTGGGCGTTTGTGTAATGTTGCAAATATTGGAAACTTTATAACGTAAGCTAACATGGAGCAAGCTAGCCAGACGTTTATGTGTAGTATATGACTGTGCAACAAAAAGTAAGCACTTATCGCGAGGGAATTCCGTCGCGAAAAGTATCGTTGCGAAAAGAAAAAACACAGTTATGACAGTACTCTGTCGCGAAAAGTGCCTCGCGATAAGTGCCTACTTTTCACAACGATATTTTTCGCGACGGAGTTCCCTCGCGATAAGTGCCTACTTTGTTGTGATTAAATTTCCAGGTTGAGCGCTAAGCTATTGGTGAAAAAAAATTATAATATACTTAAGAATTATCAAAGACAGGGATTTTGAGATTGAAAATGTTTATTGCCAGTAGGCAGAGTAGTTAAGCCATAATTAATACCGGAGTCAAAATGCTAACATATGCACTAATTAAGAGACTAGGAAGAAATTTTGGGACAGAGCACTTGACACATATTAGATGCTCTTGCATTAATTATTTATGAGATTTTAACTCATTTACATTTGCATCGGATAAATTTTTGGAGTTATTATTCAAATTTTAACACTATTGCTGAATATAATTGCACAAGCAATTTCACAAAATTACCATGTTATAATTAATAATTGATAATTACTCTTCATGCGTCCGGATCAGTGTTCTAAATAGCGCGCTATAGCGGCGCTATAGCGCCGCTATAGCGTTTTTGGACTCTAAACGCTAAGCTATGGCATGAAAATACGCTAATTGCGCTACGGCCGCTATAGCGGTAATAGCAGTCCGCTATAGCGCATAGCGTGTAGCGCGCTATTTGCGCGCTATGCATATTGGACTTTTTTAGACAATTTATATGGGCTTAAATAAAGATCCATAAAATTTATTTTGTATAGAAAAAAAAAAATAGAATGAATCATGATGCTTAAGATATTTTGTATAGAAAAAGATCGATAGTTTATGATATTATTATGGATATTTTGAACCATGGACTTTTGTACTAGTTCAATATGAATATTATAATTTCTTAATTAATTTGGTGTTATTTATTGTTCTATGAAACTTTAGATAATGTTAATATATAGTACAAATATATAATATAATTTTTGTAAAAAAAAAAAACGCTATTTGGAATAGCTTCCGCTATAGCTACGCTATTCGCTATAGCTTTTTTTGTAGCCTTCCCGCTATGACGCTATAAACGCTATTTAAAACATTGGTCCGGATTGATCATGCAACACTCCATGCATGGTTGATATTTTATACAAATTTAAACAATACTTATTAGTACATGATTATGTGAAAATATGAATTTATTTATAGGTTTCTACTTGACAATTAGTTTAAGGGTTGATATACAAGTTTAAATGAAGTTGCAATTTTAGCAATGTTAAAAAGTTTGTGTTTAAAATGTAAAGGTCGATCGACCTTAATTAGTAATAGGCAAATTAACTTTTGTAGGTGGTAAATTTGAATAAATAATTAAATATTCCCTCCTTGTGAAAGAAACAAAATTATTTTCAAGATTTCATATGTAAAAAAAATTACAAGTTTAATATATTATTTTAGTTAAAATTAAGTTGCTTCGTCACTATTTGCTCCCCAGCTGGTCAGATAGCTGTAGCCTGTAGCTAGTATTATTATTCCATTCAAGGTTAGCAGGCAAACAATTAATGCTGTAGTAACAACCAATAACAGTATGAATTTAATGCACATCTTAAATATGAGCCTACCTTTCCAAACCATAACGAGCTGTAATCAATGAAACAACACATTTACATTTTCCAATCTAGAAATTAAAACATTAACAGTTTGAGAAAACAATTTTAAAAAATATATTTTTTTTGTTTCCGCGCGCGACCGGATCACATACAATTCCACCGTCTAGTTCTACTTGCTTACAACTTGAGGAGCTAGAACAACCCTATAACTGGAATTATAGGTGATCTGATCTCTTCTGTTGTCTTTAATTTGTAGAGAAAACGAATTAATTAATTTGCGTATATATCTTTGGTTAACTCTTGATAGGATAGTTGTTTATAGTATCAACCCAAGGATTACATTGCGGCCGACCGCCACCGGCTTTTCGAGCAGAGACCGGTGGAATGTCTTGCAATGCATGCCAGACTGCACTATTGCACTTGAATCCAGACCCGAACCCGATTTGCCAGACCCGGTTGCCTTTCGCAACCCGTCCTTTCGCCTCGGCGTAGGCTAACTCGTACCACAAGGAGCTGCTGCTAGTGTTACCGAACCGGTGCAATGCACTCTTAGATGGTTCCATGTCTATGTCAAGGAGGCCCAAATTCTTTTGAACCTCTTCCAACACCGCGCGTCCCCCGGCATGTACGCAGAAGTGCTCGAACGCCTTTTTAAAGTTCGGAATGTATGGACGGACCTCCTTCATCCTTAGAACCTGAAAGAGCAACCAAATTAATTACTGTTAAATACAAATTGTCATATAAAATGAATTAATAGCCTAGCTAGACTAAAAAATTATTAAACTACTATATATATATAATAAGTTGGCATTTTAGTATTTTACCTTGCGTTGCATAAGTGACTTTGCAAATTTGAACTGCTCCTTAAGAGGCAGGACAAGTGGGCCCAGGGTGGTGATGTTAGTTTTCAATGCGTCTCCGGCCACTGCCATGAGTTCTCTTGCGAGGGAGACACCGACAGATCCACTGCTGTCTTCGCGCTGATACACACAGTTGAAGCAGTTGTCATTGGCCCCTTTGTGGGTCCGAACTGTATGAACGAGCCGATACTTGGCCCGTGATGCATCTGACCTCTTGTTGGATAACAACACTGCGGCGCCACCCATACGAAAGATGCAATTTGACAGCAGCATGGAGCGATCGTTGCCAAAGTACCTACAAATGCAGTTCTTCTATCTTAGTGATCACTTATTTAATTAATCTTTAATCCATATCTATATAAACAAATATGTGGATAACTGTGTTTGGTATGTAGTTGAGTCACACAAGGAATGAGGCTTACCAATTTAGGGTTATGTTCTCTGTGCTAAGCACAACTGCATACGAATTTGGGTTTGCCTGGAGAAGGTCCTTTGCAAGGTCAATCGAAATAAGGCCAGCGCTACACCCCATCCCACCGAGATTAAAGCTCTTGATATCCGGTCTCATCTTGTAATGGTTGATAATCATGGACGAAAGAGATGGTGTTGGGTTGAACAAACTGCAATTCACAACGAGGATTCCCACATCCCGACTAGGGTTGATCCCGGTTGATTCAAAAAGTGCATCCAAACAACCAAACATGACCTCCTCAGCCTCAAGGCGTGCCTCCTTCATGCAAAGACGGGGCGGGCGTGCTTGAATTCCCGGTGGAAGGTATGTCTCGTCTCCAAGACCCGACCGCTCTGCGATTTTTGTTTGGAAATCGAGCGATTGTTTGTTGAACACACCGGTACTCTCAGTCATGTCCAAAAACCCAGATTTTGAGATCTTGCTCTCATCCACTGGCTTGTAGCATGCGAATTCGACCAGATAAACAGGTCGAGGTTGCTTGAAGTAGTAAATAGTGAGTAATATGAGCATCACAGAAGCCGATGCGACCGCAGTGACTGGATCGATGGAGAACTGGGAAGGCATGATGATAATTAGGTCTATACGAAGAAACACGGATGCGGCTAAGAGGAACAGAGGGAGGAGGATGTAAAAAGTCGGGTTAGTCGTGTTTCGTAACCCTAATTTCACATACTTGAGATTCACCGATTGCAAGAAGTCGGGCAATCGCCGACGTATCTTGATCACTATGCTTGATGAATCCTTGAAATCCATCTCGGCTGTTAGTCGCTCCTGATCCATGACCAATGGTTCTTCAGGAACTTTCTCCATTGTTGATATGAGATATTGTACAGATAATTTTTTGAGAGATGTAGAGGAAGAAGGGGAATTGGTTTTCTTTTTTTTTTCTTTTTCTTTTTTTTTTTGTAGGGAGGAGGGGGGGATTATGAGAGAAGAGTTGAAGAAGAAAAGCTAGAGGGGGAATGGAATTTATAGAGTACCAGTTGAGTGTACAAATTAAATATGATGGTAACTTAGAATAAAGATTTTAACAGAGCAGTTTTGGCTTCATTCAGCATACAGAGACCATAGAATCAAAGCAGAGCTGAAGATGGTTCGTGGGCTGTATGAAGTGAAAACCGCTCTGTTAAAATATTTAAGCGTAACTTAGTTTATTGCAGTAGAAAGATTTAAATCTGGAGTCTATCTATGGACGTTGGTAGTTGAGCGATTTGTGTTTCCAGAACAAGTCTCATTAATAGGCAACCAGTTTCCACCTAAACTCCTCTCTCTCTCTCTAAAACTCTAAAAGACAAAGGAAGTGTGTGATCATGTCCAATCCATGCATGCATGCCTTACTGGTCAAACCTGATTTGACTAGTGCATTCGTCTTAAATTAAAAATTACTATTTTGAAAATCAAAATCTAGAGGCCACCTGGCAAGGAAAAAATGTTCCAAAATTTAAAAATACTATATGCGGGTAAACATAGGTATAAATGTTGGTCTGACAAATGAGACCTTAAAAAGGCATGACAATTAATTAATTTATTATAAGCTCAAAGAAGCAACAATAAATTAATGCTTAATTAATTAATTAATTACTGTAAATTGCTCCTGCTGTTCTTTCCCTTTTTCTTTTAATAATTGTTACGCTTTCTGATTGGGGAAAAAAAAAAAAGGAAGGCGTCTTAATTTTAATTTTTTTTTTCTAGTTGAGCACAGAAAATGTATGAGCGGCAATTTAGCAATTCAAAAGAAATGTTTTTGGACCACTTCTAGTGTTATTTTGTGTGTCTGGGAATTTTTTTTTTTTTTTTTGACAGATGTGAAAATGTGAAATAATATAACCACTTAATTAATTAGTTATCTTAACATAAATTCACCTGTGTCTGACAATATGAATTTAATGCATGTTACTAGTTACTTTTAACTTATATATATTTTTTTATATAAAAACTAATTAGCTAATTTTTGTTGATATTTATCCGATACGGATGTCATATGAGTAGTTAACATTACATTTTTTTTTTTTTTACATATTAGACACACCTTAAATAAAAAATTGTTGCATAAGTGTTAAAGATAACTACATAGTAATGGAAAGATACTAAATATTTGCAAGAATAATATTATTGCTAAAAGTAATTAATTTAATGTTTAAAAATTACATTGACGCTATAGAAATTTTGGGGTGATGATACTAACACAATCAATGTTTTTATTAACACAACAAATTCAAATATTTTACCTGTATGGACAAATTTGTCCTTGCTTAATTACTCTCTAAATGTCATATCTTTATTAAAATACACTTTCTTTATATTGATGGTCATTGCTTGTTTATCTTATTTCCATAATTAAAACGCCTAATGAAATCTTCAAGAATAAAAAACCTGCAGGGAATGTTTGATTTTTTTTTTTTTAAAACTGAAAAATATAGCTACAATAAAATACTAAGCAACCATCTATTGAGAAAATAATCTTATTTTTTAGTAACTTTAGTCAACCTAGTTGGATTTGCATCATATGTCACTGTATTTCTTTATTTAGTCAACCTAGTTGGATTTGCATCATATGTCACTGTATTTCTTTATTTACTGTTACTTATATGCATTAGATGGTTCGTACTAATTTTATAGGGTAATTATATCTTCCCCTATCTATCCATTCCCCATTTCATCCCCCAACTAACTAACTATCTTTTCTAACTATAATTCAAAATTCTAACTACCTAATGGACCTACAAATTAATTACCTAATTTTCTCCATTTATTTCTTTCCTCTTTCTCCCTCCCTCTCCCACCTCTCCCTCTCCACCTCCGCCTCCACCTCCGCCCGCCTCTCCCACCTCTCCCTCTGCGCCTCCGCCCGCCTCTCCCACCTCTCCCTCTCGGCCTCCCTCTCCCACCTCCACCTCCACCTCCACCTCCGTCTCTCACCTCCGTCTCCCACCTCCCACCTCCGCCTCCTCTCTCTCCCACCTCCGCCTCCGCCGGAGTAGATCCATCACTGTCGACCGCTGGGTCAGATCCGCCTCCGCCGGGTCAGATCCGAGTTATTTGCAAAGAACAAAGCTTCATTAATGGTGAATTAGAACAGTGCGTACTAAGTACATATGGATGAATACTTAATGTTTTAGAGATGAATACTTTAACGTTTATGGATGAATACTTAATATCTTAGGCATAAATACTTTAACTTATATGTATGAATACTTGATATCTTATGGATGAATACTTTTTATTTGTTTGGTATACACATATGTTTGTAATACTCTTGGTATATTAACTATTTACACTTACACGATAATGATGAATACTTGCTTAATGCGGGATGAATACTTGCATGACGACGTGTGAATACTTGTGCAAAGGACAACTCGAAAGTATGTCATAATGGATCTCATTTGAAAGAGAAAATTGTGTAGAAGACATTCGTGGTTTTAGATTTGCAAAATTCCTCACAGATCGTCAGAAATATTGGTTAGATTGAACGGAGAAAAAAAAACCCATATCTAAAAACGTGTAATACTCTTGGTACATTAACTATTTACACTTACACGATGAGGATGAATACTTGCTTAATGCGGGATGAATACTTGCATGACGAGGTGTGAATACTTGTGTAACGGACAACTCGAAAGTATGTCATCATGGATCTCATTTGAAAGAGAAAATTGTGTAGAAGACATTCGTGGTTTTAGATTTGCAAAATTCCTCACAGATCGTCAGAAATATTGGTTAGATTGAATGGAGAAAAAAAAATCTATCTCTAAAAACGTGTAAAAGATGAGTGATTGATGTGGCCAAATATGCTTCTATTGCAAAAATGAATACATTTATATAGATGGATGAATGCTAGTTGTGTTACAGATGAATACGTTTTTTGCAAATTTCTAAAATGAGCTGAAGGTAGTTAGAAGTCCCCCACTTAATTAATGCGCTGACGGTTATGCGGTCCCCCACTTAATTAATGCTCTGACAGTTGTGCGGTCCCCCACACATGTTGTTTGTCCCCTACTTTCTTGTTGTAATATATCCAAATATGTTTCTATTGCAAATGTGAATACCTACATATAGATGGATGAATACTAGTTGTGCTACATATGAATACTTCTGCAAATTCCTAAAATACACTGACAGTTATAAATTCTAACTAACTAACTACCTTAATTAATGCAACTGACGGGGGATGAAACGGGGGATTGTTCACGGGGGAGAGCTAGGCGGACCCAATTTTATATTGTTGAGTTTTGGAAAACTAAAGTACAAACTACATTCAAAACAAATTATTGTACGTAGTTCAACAAAAGACACTAAAAAACTCTATTAATTGAAAATTAACTCCTATTGAAACAAAATATTATAAGCTAAAAAAGTTGGTTCAAAGAATGATTTTGCCCCATGAATGAATGGGTTTTTAATTTTATTATTTTCTATTTTTTTTTTAAAGAAAATGTATTAGGTGAAAACTCCAGTTATGAAAATAATATGAATAACAAATAAGTCATTAATATAAAGAAATAAACATGTACTTTATTGGTTAATGATCCGTATACAATTTGGTCATTCTTTAATTATTTTCTTCGGCAACTTCTTTCATCCATAATTGTTTATTTTTATTTTCTCACTTATTTAATTCTTTAAAATTAACATGTATCTTATGTGATTTCTTATTTGGACTAAAAGTAATCTTAACTATTTGTATATGATAGCAACTAAAAATTTGTCTTGATTTTTGAAAATAAGATTAAGATCTATTATTAAATTACATAATAATAGAATATATGACCGTATTAAAAAAACAATGAAGAGTTTTCAAAAATTAATCTAAACATAAATGCTACAAGGTAATATAAAAATTGTGTATAAAATAAATAAATAATGTGTACACTAGAAATAACCAATTTTTTTATCTCAACATAAATTAATAAATAAAGTAGTTCATCTCATGACTTCACTCAACATTATTTTGAAACAAAAAAGCTTCATTTCAATAATAATCTTATACTTTTATTGCAGTTTTTTTTAATTGGTGTTATTTTGCATTTTTCTATGCTTTAATAACACAATAAGAATAAATTAATCATGTTGAATTTGCTAAACAAAATGATAATATAGTTAAATTTACTTTTATACTTCTTATACTACACTAAATATATTCAAATTAGATAAAGATTTAATAATGAAAAATATATAGTAACTAATAAATGGTCTTTATGCTTGAAGATTTCATAATCTCCGGGGAACTAAAATGGCAGTTGAAAGATATATACATGGAGGGACAAAAATGTCTATAAAATTAAAAAAATTGAAGTTGTTGTATTCAAATAAAAAAATAGTGTGTTAGTATAGATACTTTAAAGGAAATTTTCTTAGTATTAAAAAAAAATTAGTTACTGAGCACTTTAATAAATGAACACATTGTGATGAGTTGAGGGATGGTTTGCTCTTAGAGAAACAACCTGGTTATAAATTTAGGAAAATTTGTGTTTGGAACAAAGAATAAAATCAAAATGAGGATTTGAGAATTGAAAGTAAAAAAAAAAAAACTAACTTGTGAGTCATCCAAATGCTAATTTAAATTTTGTATTGTAAGTTATTTAGCAAAATAATATATAATAAAATATTGATTTAAAATGACAACACATTTAAAAAAATATTACAATTTCGAAATCTAAATGAAAAATTTCTTGTGGATATTTAAAATGGTGTGGCTTTAACTCCATTGTAATATAACACAATTTTTAACTTAGTTATTTTTACTGTAGCATGAATGGTTGTATCAGTTATTTATTTTATTTTTTTGTAAGTTGATCATAAGCTAAATTCATTTAGGAAATCAGAAAATAACTCAAAAAGTTTGCAAGCCGTTTAAGGCTTATTTAAAACTAACTTAACAAAGGCAAACAGACAAAATATATACAAATTTGAACATTACTAAAAATGGACATCCAACCCCATATGCATATATATGTCCTTTTGTTAAATTACATTAAATACCTCCCAATAACTTTGGCAATAAAATCCACCCAAATTAAAAGGGTTCGGCTCCTCTCCAATTGTATGAATTCACTATAGAAGTCCTACATCATTTTAATTTTGACACGTGTCCAACTGCTAATTGAGTGTATATTATTTGTTATAATTCAACTTTTCAATTTATCTCAAAATCGGACCCAAACAAAAAATTACAGAGACTATTTAATTTTCCGAAATTTTTATTAATACTGTCAAACAAAAAAAACCATAAATTAAATTATGGGTATTCGAAAAATATCAGGACCTCCAATTCAATCTGCGACTCCATTTTTGAGGGCCCACAGATCGAATTGGAGGCGACCCAAAAATTCAAAAATGCACTCTAATATAGTGATATTTAGGTTTTGGGGGGCCTCAAATTCAATCTGCAGCCCTCCAAGAATGGGATTGCAGATTGAATTGGAGGCCCTGGTATTTTCGAATTCTCTAATTTCAGTAGTGTTTTGGTTTTTTTTTTTTTTTTTTGAAATGGCATTAATAAAAATTTCAGTTTTGGCAAAAAAAAAAAAAAAAAGGTCCTGTGGTTGTACAAGAATAAAATAAAAAATAGTTTTATTTACAATAACACATGAAGCTACAACAAAGAATGTGTTGAATTATTTTATTCAAAACAGTATTTCTACCATCTAATACTTTGACCGAGTCGGATGCAATTTTTGGTTACATTGCATTTTACCATTGCTTTGATCATCTTTGACCCGAGTCAATGATTAAATATTTACGATTATGCCAATCAAATCAAATTGAGTAAACATGACACCTACGGCTTATATATATATTAGCATTCAAGTAGGTATTTAAAAAAATTAAATACGAATTTAGAAACAGATAGTTTCAGATACATATATAAATTAGATATTTAACTAATACGAATAATTAAGGATTAGATATTAAATAAGTACAAATGCAAATATCATCAGTTTTTAAAAAATTATCACGTATTTTACAAAATCACAAAATGTGCCAAAAAAAACTTTTTTTTTTAATAAAAGATGAAATATAAGCAGGCGCAATTGAATTCTTAGACCTAAAATTAATAGGGAGATGGATAAGCAATTAACTATGCACATGATGATCCCATTTATTAATTCAAAATTATTCAAACTTGTCTCAAATGATTTCATTTGATAAAGCATTTATTCATTTCAATATAAAAAAATGTTCTAACAGAATGCACATGCATGATAGCGGATTTATTTGCATCTAACTTCCTCCAAAATAAAAATGAATATATTTTGCGAAATTGATAGATCGGAAAAAAAAAATGATGCATAAATCAAGATATTGTAATTGTTAGTTGTATGCAATCTTTTAAGTATTTTGTTTGATATAATTTGCAAAACATACATTAGTTGAATTTAACTGTTTTCATGATTAAGTGAATTTGTAGATTCAAGACCTTAATTGCAAGATTAATATGAAGAACCAAAGATAGGTTCAAAATCTTAATTGCAAAATTAATATGAAGAGAACCAAGGTTTATGAAGATCTTAATTGCAAGACTTATTTGAAGAATTGAAGAAATCAATAAGATTTTACGAAGCTATATATTTGTAATAATCAAACAAGTAAAGTATATTTGAGAATTGTTAATTTCTGGAGCAACCTCTCAGAACATACAAAATCGTATGGAACGGATTAAATCATAAAATTACAGAAAGTTCTAGTTTGGTTTCATCTAAAACGGTTGTGATTCGTTTGGAACGCTTATCAAGTTTTGTGGGATAAATTGTACTAACCGTCCTGAACGAACATAGACGTTCATAACGGTTAATATTAATTTAATTATTGTGGAAAGTCTAATTTCAATATTCATACAATCCGTTCAAAACGGATCACTTCCGTCTGAACAGATCTGGCAAATCTGGAGCCTCCACTGTAAAATGAGTTACCACACTTCAGATTTGTCTTAGCTAGCCGCCTCCCACATTAAAAAAAACATTTATTTGACATTCTTGAAAGCTTTCATTATTGAGTGAGCTTAAACTTCAATATCCTCTCAACACTCTAAAATACACTCGACTTATCTTCTTCGAGATATAGTTTACTGTCTACAATTTAGTTCTACAGCTTTTCCATCCATAGTTAGTATTTCCCGCTTGTAGGGCATTAAAGGGACTCACAAGCTCGAGCATTTTCCGCTCACATATATCTATAGTTGTGTGACAATCCCGTTAGGACTTTCCAGCTCGAGTTTCTAGGCTCACCTTGTACACAAGTTAGGTCGTGATTTCCCCACCTTTTGTTTGGGATCACGTGTTACGAGTTGTATATATCTTTTCTTTTTGGGTAATAGGAAAGGGGCGCCGATGAAGTTGCTCTACCCCAATAATGTAGGCATTTTACGCCAAACTTAGCTATCATCTTGCGTGTCAAATTTCTCTAACTCTACTATGTTTACATTATTTGTACACGCTTGCTTGTTGTTTATTTGACCTGTTAGTTTAAAGAGCTTAACTGAAAAACATCTAAAAGTCTTTAAGACTCCCTATTCACTCATTCTAAGTGCCATTAGGAAATAAGTATTAAGAAATAAAATTACGAAAGGGATTGGTCACAAAAAAAGAAGTATTCAAAAAAAATTCTCTACAGTACATCTCTGTATGAAAAGGAAGTGCTTTCTCATTTCAATAATAATTTGCTTATTAAATGAATAATTAAATTAAAATAACAGTGATAAAAATGAGTCTGGCTAGTATAACATCAGTGTCATTTCAGCCTATATAACACCAACTCTAAAACCTATCGAATCGACTTTAAACGGTGAATCCAAACCGTTCAAACCGATCTACATTATTAGTTGTGCGTTTACATGCAAAATTTATAATTTTTCGAATTTATTTAGTAATGTGAGTTTTAAGTTAATTTTAATACATTCATTTTTCAATATTTTTTACCACTTGATTTGATACTAAAATAACTCGAAAATATAAAAAATTTGCATATAAACGCATCACTCATAAAGTAAATCGGTTTGAACGGTTTAGATTAGTCGTTTGAAGTATATTCAATCAATTTTGAAGTTAGTGTCATATGACACTGATGTCATACTAACCGGACTCGATAAAAATCATAATAAAAGTTCTTTATAGACTAAGTAAACTCGTAATCAAATTTACTGGGCTAAGTCAGAAAGTCAGGCACACAAATTAAAAAAATAAATAACCCTTTTTCTACTTTCTTTCACTTTTCTCAGCTGTACCGTCAAATTAAAACTTAAAATCATACGTTAAGAATCAGCTTTTAATCTAATAACAAAGATAAACTCTCTGCGTAGAAGGTCGGATATTAAAAAAGTTAGATGGAGTGCAAATGGATTGGATATTATCTATTCGGATCTGGATCCATATCTGAATTTTTGCATATTTCAATATTCGGATACGGATATCCGTTAAAAGTTTTCTATGGATCTCACCCCTTCTCCTTCTCTCAATTCCAATTCACACTGCTTGGACGGTTCGATTTCTTCACTCATTGAATTTGGCGAAACTTTCAAAATTATCAGAGAGCTAAATCGTGTTTCTTAGCGAAATTCTCTCACCGCCATAATTGATCAAAATTCTCTCACCGCCATGATTTTGACTCTTATTCTCGCCTCACTATATTTTAACTTTTTTTTATTGGATTCTTTTTCTTGCCTCTTAGTGAGATTTTAGACCAAATCTATATTAAAAAATGACTAGTGCAGACGAGTTTCAAATTTTCAATGCTTCATGCGTGCATTACTTTGTTTGCATCTATATGTTAATTATACAACATATAAATGTAAATTAAAATCTAAGTTAATTTAAATAAACGACATTTGTTCGTAATTTTGCTACCATTTTAAAAAATAGTAAGACGTGCAAATGGAGATCCAAAACGAAAACAAAATCCTCCGAAATTTTTAAATATACCGTTCATAAAAAAAGACATACAGAAAGACCACGAATTCTGTGGAATTCTATTTTTTACCATGGACACAACCTCATGTTGCGTACAAAAATTGGGTGGATGCAACTTCAGGTTGCGTCCAATTTGGATGCATCAAAATGAAGCAAAATGATAGGGTTTATTTATTAATTTTCAAAAATAGATGGAACAACTTATAATTTGAATGTACTATAAGGAATATCAAACAAAATAGATAAAAACATCTTATAATTTAGATGTACTAGAAGTACTACAAAATTATTTCAAGGCATAATTTTATGTGGCTGTAAACAGAAAATCCCGTTCAA
>JAJGRW010001253.1:256997-275108 GCA_025461045.1 Carex parvula | reverse complement strand
GGAAGATTATTTCCCCATCCAACAACTCGGTTAGTTAATCATTTATTATTGTCGTTGAGTACACATTAGCAGCTGGGAATAGATATATGATCTCAATTCGACAAAATCAACAATTAAAATTAAACAAATGGAGGATACATCGAAATCCGGCCATTGAGTTTGACTAATGAATTAAAGACAAACGAGTAGTTGGAATCTGGAAATTGCTATTCCCGCTTAATTGGGTAGCTAGCTAAATCAACCAAATTAAACAAATGCAGGAGACCTCGAGATCTGGAAATTGGTCATAATTACAACCATGCTTGCAAAATGAGGGGTTAATTTGGTTCAGAAGGATATAGTCGAGGAATCCAAAATTCCATTACTTATTGGGCCGAAGCCCATTGCTTCGTCTGGGCATACTTAAGAAGTACAATTCTTAGTCATAATTACTATCAGTATAAGCAAAAACACACAGCAGTGAGATACCAATATGATATCAACTATCATGCAAGATTAACTTTAATTAAACATACTGGTTGATGAAAAGCAATTCATGGCTTCACTCGGAAATTTTAATAATTTTCTAGAGAGCCTCCTCATTGTTTCTACTGGTTAACCTTCTGTTGGAGGTCATAAATTTGAGATGAATCACAACCGTCAAAGAAGGTGGTTGCCAACGCATCCCGCACCTCCCTTGCGGTGGAATAACGATGAAAATTCCCTATTAAACTGGAGTCAAGGGAGTTGAGGATTAAACCTTTCACCATAGAGTTTTGCATCTTCCATTGTTCGTAACCGGCATCGGCAGCTAGTGGTGCTAATTTATCTCCCCGCACAAAGCCGAGTTTTCCTTTGCCTGCGAGGTGGGTCTCCATCATGGAAAGCCACAGCCCATAGTTCGTACCATCAAGCTTGACATTGATCGTGTTCACCGGTGATTCAACCAGTATAATCGAGTTCTTCTGGGTTTGGAGGAGTTCCTTAAGTGCCTGGAGGAGAGTCATATCCCCACCGAGGTCTTGGCCTTTCTCAATTTCCTTACCCGCCATTACTCCTTACAAGTAATAAACAGGTCCTAAGATCGGGGATGCTCTGATACCACGTACAAAAATATAATTAAAATCACAGATGAACACCACACTCCGCCCAACCCTCCCTCTTCTTTTATTTCTTATAAAATGAATAATTCTGACATCAGGTTCAATTCAATCAGAGACCATGATTACAAGGACTAAATAAGCGTCAGCCCTTGCGCCTTTCTGGCCGGAGAATCATCTCATGCCTTTTCTTCTTTCTTTCTATTTTAGCAATATCTCTATCTATACAAATAGGAAACAAATCAAGCTACCTAAGTAAATAAAATAAAACAAATGCACTGCCTTCTTTATGCCAGGTGCGCTGGCACACAGGTCAAGTTAATGACCTGTCTCAACACAAACAAATAGAGGATAGATTTCCCTTTTGGCTCGGAAATCTCAAATATGGAAGCGGAAAGAGAAACTATTAATTTTCAAATATGGATCTAATTAATCCTATGGCACAATTTCAAATATGGAAGCGGAAAGAGAAACTATTAATTTTTCTTTTCCCACAATTAAGGTTTTTGATCTTTCCTCAAATCTTTTTGGAGGCATTATTCCCAAAATTGTTTTTGAAAACCTGAAGGCTATGGTGGCTAATTCAGATTCTAATACATTTAAGTTTGGGGGTTCAGACCCTTTTGAGCAATACTACCATAACTCGATTATAGTGATATGGAAAGGACAAGAAATGGAGATCATGAATTCACTCAGCATATTCAGTTCCCTTGATTTATCACAAAATGGTTTTTCGGGTCAAATACCCGAAGAGATCGGGCAACTCAAGTCACTTGATGTGCTTATTCTATCACATAATGCCCTGATAGGTCCAATTCCATCGGATTTTGTTAATTTGGATCAACTGCAATCATTGGATCTCTCTTTCAACCAACTTTCTAAAAACATTCCCGAGGAGCTCACCTCTCTCACTTTTCTTTCTTCACTAAATCTCTCTTACAACAATCTAGATGGGGAAATACCACAAGCCGGTCAATTTTCAACCTTTTCAAATGCTTCAGACATGGGTAACCCCGGATTGTGTGGTAGTCCTTTATCGACGCAATGTTCAGCAACTCCTTCAAATTAGGGGTTTTATAAAGGTTTGCCATCAAAATCTTCTACTGATATAATTGGGCTCTCTGTTTCTATTGGAGTCGGGTTAGGCGTGGGGTTTGCCTCTGTAATTTGGGCTATGATATCATGGGAGAATGGAAGAAGAAGGTTTAATTTCATTATAGATAAGTTTTACATTCGACATTTTCACTGATGAATTTATGTAAGATCTTTGTAATAATAAATGGGCATGAATCACTATTGATTTTCTTGAATATGTGTGATTGTCTGTGAAATGTGTTTTTTTATATCCAAAAAGGTCACAAATTTTATGTAGGAACTCTTTGTATTATTATCTGTTAATGAAGGCATCAATGGAGAAAGGAGAGGCAGCATAGTTGGCTAGGAAAAAAGTCCTAAGACCGATGGTTACCCAAAGGTCGAGAGTTCGATCCACCCTCACGACTTTGTAGCCTCTGCGAAGATTTTCAAAAAGAGAAAAAGAAAAGAAAAAAGAAGGCATCAATGTGTTGAATTTGTTTTAATTGGACCATATTTAGTCAATAGTCAATACTCCAAGAATAGTAAAGCTGTTGGTTGGGGGAATTTGTGGAATTATTATAATTTGATGGTATATACAGGTTTAAGTGGATGCTTGTGCCACAAACCTATATGTTTATATCTTTCACACATACACACACAACGAAGCTTGAAAAGACACTGTTTTCTTTCAGGAATAGTTGGATGAAAGTTGTACTTCTGAGGGTAAATTGAATAGTCGAGGCATAATAGTTAAAATGATGTTGGAAGTTTTTGATAATTGGGTTAATTAAATTGGTGGTTTTTATTGTGCAATCAGAATGCATCAATTAATTTGTATCTAGCAATATTTAATTTTAAGTCAGCTAATGGATGTGCTAATGAAATTCTCAAGTTATTTTTGGAACAGATGCTTTATTTGGAGAAGTATGTTATTCATGATTGCACAGTAAATGCTATATGTGAAGCTATTAGTATAGCAAGTCTGTGGCTGCCTTTTTTACTGGTTAAATTAATTACTTGATTAGTGCATAATTATAATAGTGTGTTAGTTCGTGGTAAAGGAGATACAATATTGCTGCCTTTTTTACTGGTTAAAAATGTTATTCAGTTCCCAAAAGGGACATACAATACTACTCTGGAACTCGTTCTCTTTGAGAAATTGAGGTTGTGGTTAGCTTGTACTTCTCTCTCACTCTTTCCACTTGTGGTAATTTCTTTCTCTCTCTCTCGTTAGAAAATCCTGGCATATTACAAGTGCACGAGTGTTTTTTCTCTCTCTTGCCCCCTTTGCTTGCTTGTCCTGAATCGGATTGTGATTATTGAACTGTTTCTCTATTTGCTTGCGTGCCCTATTTGATGCTTCGGGTGTTTAGAACCAAAGCCCTAACCACTTGTTATTGATTCAACATCTATAGGATTATTGGTACTGTTGTTTGATGCAGTTCTGAATTTACATCACGAATGAATTGCTATGGTGGCTAAGTGATGCTCTTACACGCAAGATCGCTACTTTGTATCTTTTGTTAGCTAATAAATAAATAAATATATTGAATAAATAACTAAATAAATAAATATATAGCTCCTCACTTCTCTATGAAAGAGCAGTCAGTACTCAATAATTGAATGGATAAGTCTTCAGTGCAACTTACATACGCATTAAAAAGGCAATAAATGTGTTACTCCAATTCATTTCATTTCATTTCTCCTCAATTACATGCCGCTGACTAGTCAAGTTTGTCCTCAACTCTATCCAACTTCAATCACTCTACATCAATTTATTTATATCTTGTTGTCTAACAAGGTCATTACTACAATTCATTTCATTTCTATTTATATCTTGTTGTCTAACAAGGTCATTACTACAATTTCTATTTCACAAACATTTTGATATTAGCCAACCCATATATATATATTAAAAAAAAAAAGGAAGAACAGCCATAAAACAAAGAGTTTTGAGGTACCTACTAATATCCTCTTACCTCTCTGTCTTCAACATATTAAACGTGCCAAAATCCATTCAGAACACTGAACAGAATAGCTCTAACCTCCTTTCGTAGTATAACATTGTTGTACTCAAATTTAGTAAACGTAATATCAGTTTATACTTAGTTGATAGTTGCGATCTATCAAGTTGTAACTCACGTGTAGTTAATCACTAATCAATTATCAATCATACTACAATTGTAAAATTTCTGTTTTTAAGAAGTTTTATGGCGGTCCATATATTTAATTGCATTGGTGAAACATGAAATGAAATACAAATTGCAAGAAAATTTAAACATAACCAATGAAAATGAAAATAAATATATTTTATAAGTTTTTTTTTGCTTGGTTTGTGAAAGTAATATTATGATTGTCAATTTAGTCCATTTGTTAATCCTAGCTAATACAATTACTCATAAGAAAACAAAATACTTAAAAATCGTTTATTTCTTTTTTTTCTTCTTAAAAACTACAAGGAATGGAAAACCTTCTAATTTTCTTAAGTGTCTCTACTTTTGACAATTTGAAAGAACGATTACTCTTGAGAAGATTCTTCAAAAAAAAAAATTTAGTTCTCATTCCAAGTTTATTATGCAATATTTTATAGGCATTTTATAATGATGTTCCAACAGCATCATACTGAGTTCACTGATAATCTTTGTCATTACATAAGTTGTAAGATAATTTCACTGAAAAAAAATATTACTTTCCAAAACCTTTTAATTTTTTGATATTTTTGTACAGCAGCCCAAGTCCACATTAAAATTGTATGAAAATATATGCTCAACCAATCCCAAGTCCACATTTGGTGAAACACGATATGATATTCAGATTGTATGAAAATTTATGGTCAACCAATCTATCAGGAAAGTGAAAATAAAAAAAATATACGTTTTAATTATTTTTTTTCTTGATAGAAAGAAATAATATTAAGATTGTCAAACTAGTCCAATTGAAAAGGATCCTAATACTTTTTCTACTAAGGAAACAAAAATAATCCAAAATAGTTTACCTCTTTTTCTCCTGAAAACTGCTAGAAGTTGTATAGCTTCCAATAGACTAAGCAATGTTTGCAAACTTCTCATGACACCAAAGTCTTTGAAAGGCTTACATGAACTCAATGTTAATAGAAAAAGTGTAAACATGAATGAATCCAATGTTCATTAAATCCTAATCATAAACAGTACATCATACACGGTTGGGAAATATTTTCGTTAAATTCGTGTGTAAAGCAAGAAGGCGTGCATTAGAAAATGAGCTCCAACATTCATACACGTTTTTAAATAAGTACCGTGTATAAATGTGCTGCAACATTCATACACGGTTCATTATTAAGAAATCATGTATAATTTGAAACAGTTGTACACGATTCTATTTTAATTAACTGTGTATGAATGTGCTCCAACAATTGCATACGGTTCCATTTTCCCTGCTTTACCTAACTTCCGAAGAAATCGTATTTTTGAAACTTGCAAATGTTTCCTATACCATAATAAAGGAGCGTAAATATGAAACCTGCTATTTCTTAAAGACCAAAAACCTTATTTTGCAACGGGAATTAAGTTTGGAATAGGTAAACTAGGGAGCTTAGGATGAGCCTCTTGCGTAGAGACGCTTCAGAGGCGATTCAGAGGCGATTTTCGTCTCCCCTCTCGCCAAATCAATTTGGACCTCTCTCTGAGCTGGATCATGCCTTCCAGACTTTTTCTGGAGCTCTCACGTCAGCCATGGCGATGTTCCATGGACCAGGCCACAGCGTGCGGGTTGAGAGCAACTTCACGCGAGGCAGAACTTGGCGTAATAACGATGATTCGCGTTTCGATCCAGATCGCCTTAGTAGATCTCATCTCGTTGGATTAAAGCTCGCTGAACTCAAGGCGGCTTCTTCTCCGTCTCGCCCTCTGTGCTTTCAATGTGGAGCTCCAGGTCACATAGCCAATCAGTGCCGTAACGCCACCCTGTGCTTCGTGTGTAATCGATTCGGTCACAGATCGCCGGAATGTGGATCGCTGACCGCTCAACCAGCACCGCGAGCTCCGATACCGTACTACCAGGTATCGGTTAGGGGTTAAATTAAGGAGTTGGAGCTGGAGTTATCCGAGCTTAAGCAAGAATTGGCGAGGGTGAGACAAAGAAGATATGAAATGGAGCTCGCCTTGACAGATATCTCTAGTCAAATTCATCTAAGTGAGACTCATTTGACAGCGATTGAGGCTGCTATAGCAGCACAAAAAGGTGAATTGAGTTTTAAACCAGATAACCAGCCACAAGACGAATCTGATAACGGGTTTAGGATTGGGGAACTCACTAAGGGGAAAGAGACGGATTGTACAGCCGCTTTTGTGACTGATCCAAGCTTTAGTCAGAATTCAGAATCTGTTGAGAATAGATCTCAAGCGATAGAGAATGAGAAACATGAAGCTGATTCCATACAAGATGTGAAGGTGGTGAAAGCCATGGTAGGTATCGATGTTGCCTCGGGGCTGTGTGAAGTTGATGTAGAGACATCTAATGCACGGTACAGTACCAGTAACTCCAACAAACAAGAGTCCAATAGGGGCGACACTGTACCAGTAAATCCAGTAACTGCTCGGTACAGTACCAGTAACCCTGTACCAGTAAACCCAGTGACAGAAACCTGGATTAGTCAGCTCACTCGAACTAAAAAGACGAAAGGGCTGAACAAAGTGAACAAAGTGACTCTTAGTAGAGAAGAAAACAATGTCCAATTCAAACGAGTTGCAATGAAGGACACTGAAAGAGCAGAGAAGAAAGGGCACACTTCCAAGAAGTTTACAGTGCTGTGGCTGCCAGACAACTGTGCTCGCTGGCACCTGGAGAAGAACTACCTCAGATGAACATGAGGGGCTACAGCGTCTTCTGCAGTAGAGAATTGAAGACAACTAAAAATTCTTTTTGATATAGATAGCTATACCTTCAGACCTCTCCCAGCGAGGCTTAGGATCAGCCATATGTGTTTTTTTGTTGTTTAGATTTGCTTCAGACTTTGCAGTTGTGGTGTTTTGTTTTTTGTTTTGAGGTGTTTCTTTACTATTCTTGCATGCAGTGCTACTGGTTTTTGTAATTATCCAATTTCAGCAATGAAATGGGCTTAATGCCTCTTTTTAAAAAAAAAATTAAGTTTGGAATGGCCAATCCTTCGTTCTAAGAAACTTATTTCTCAGTTGTCCCTCCTTTGTGGATTTATTCTGGATTTGGAATGGCCAATCCTGGAGAGAGTGAGTTGTAGGCCAATATATTTTGTATATGCATGTAATGATACCAGAACAGTCCTGATCACCGGTTTGAGAGATTGCATATTATTCTGATGTACAGTGATGAACAGAGTATGAACAGAGTATGATAACAAAGTATGAACAGAGTTGTGAAAGAAAAATAATACTCCAACAGTGATGAATTTTTTTATTTTGACGAACAAGACAATTATAACATCAGTTAGCGTTAAACAATCTAAGAGAAGTCTAACTTGACGACTGGGCTCAAAAGTCGTATAATGTCCCTTTCCCTGCCTACATAACATTCAAAGGTCAAACAACTTATTCTTTGATTTGGATTGACACATACAAGGTGCTCAATCTGAATACTTCCGAAAGGACATACTATCCATAAACAGTTAATTTGTACCAATAAAAAAATGGAAACCTTTTTAAAAAAAATATATAAAATTTATTTTTCAAGCACATTTTAATAAGGAGATCATATTAACCGATATCAGAAGAACATTAAATAATTATATCGGTTAGGATAATAATACACCTATTATTCAAAGAATAATTATTTCAACCCCCAACTCTAGTACCCGCATTGTACCCATTAAATTATTATATCGGTTAGGATAATAATACACCTATTATATCAGTTAGGATAATAATTATGAAGGTTGTACTACGGTTCCCACTAATTAGAGGAAGGTTATACTATGGTCCCCACTAATTATATGATCTCCCATTTCCAGTCTCCACACTCATCTCCACGTCAACCTTCATAAGTATAAATACTTGGAACATAAAATATTAATACTTGCAAAATAAGATATAAATACTGAATGCATAACTTGATATGATCATCGCTTTTTCTAGTCCCCTAATCGTTCCCGCATCAACCTTCCTCTAATGAAGTAGTAGGGACCCCGTATCCCCCCATCAACATTCCCTAATAGTCTCCGCGTCAACCTTCCTCTAACAAAAATAATTGACCTTACGGGTATAAATACTTACAATACTTGATATTAATATTTTCAGATGTAATCCAGTGTCATATGTAAAAAAATACTTGCAAGTATAGGTATAAATACTTGCGTGACGACGAGCCCGAAAGTACATCATCATGGATCTCATTTGAAAGAGAAAATTACATAGAAGATGTTCGTGGTTTTAGATTCGCAAAGTTCCTCACAGGTCGTCAGAAATATGACAGTTAAGGTGTGGGTACAATGCGGGTATTAGATTGCGGGTACTCATGATATCAGCTTCCTTATTCAAATTAAAAAGAAATATGTATAAAGTATTGACAATTTGAATCAATTTAAAATTTGATTGATCTATCAAATCTATACCCTTAAAATTTAATTGATCTATCAAATCTATACAATTTGAATCAATTAAAAAAGAAATTTGATTACTCATAGAGTTGTTGGATGGGAAAATAATATTCCATTTCTTAAGAATTAAACTAAGGTATATATCCTCATAAGTTCTCTTCGTTTAAAAAAAAAAGGTTAATTTTGCAAAGCGATCACATCTAGGTCCGATAAATACGCTACCCCTATTTGAAAAACTAGAAAAATAATCCGTACATGTCATGCATGATGCTTTGTGATGATATGTCTCTTAACCACGTTTTATTGAGTTATGACCATTAAATTTTTATCATTTGAGTTAAATAAAAAAACTTGAAAGAAAGATTTTGCTACCGTATTTTCTTTTAGTAAATAAAAAATTAATGAATACAAAAGCAGTATTTATTATGTGTTTTTGAAAGATAAATTAGTTATTTTATTTGATATTATAAATTTAGTAATAAGCTATAGATAATAGGAATAATTAACTTGAAGAGAATTTGTTCTTTAGTTTTACTACTTTGTTATATTGTCAAATTCTTTGTTCAATTTCTGATGTAAATAATTAATTTATAACTATCATAAGAAAATATAAAATTAAAGTACCATAACAAGACTCTAAAAATAAAGTCATGCTATTTAGAGAAGCCTAGATATACTCCGCCAATCAAATTAATGTTTTTTTTTTGTCATTTAAAACCAAAATAGTTGTATCGACAAAACATACCTCAATTTGTATGAGCCATAAGTTTATTTGAAAAATAAGTAATTAAAATACTAAATATCTATAATATCATGCACAACAACTAAAAATCAAAAGACAAGAGATGGAAGTCAATATTTTGTATCCAATTATATAATTTAGAGATTCACGCCAAATATAATATTTACTCTTCAATTTATATTATTTTTTGTATGGATGATGCAGATTCAAAATCAAATTTTTATATAATTTGTTGAAAGGATAAGATTATTTCCCATCTAACAACTCTATTTGTTAGTCATATCCAATTTTTGTTTGTATACACGAGCGGCTGGGTACAAAGATGGGATCTGAGCTCTAACGAATCAACTAAATTAAACAAATGAAGGAAGTAGACCTCGAGATCTGCTATTGAGTTTGACTACTAGTGAATCGAATACAAATAATCAGCTGGCAGTGCGCTGGCCGTGATGTGCTATGTGAGTAAAATATATGAATGCATCTCAATTCTACCTCGAGCAATGCTGCATGGCTTGCTATGTAGTTGAATTATTCACACCACGTGAATTATTCACACCATGTGAATAAAATATATGAATGCATCTCATTCTCTGCCGCGCATCTCGTTTTCTGCATGATGTGTATATATGGATGGGTGGACTTTTGAGAGAACTTTTTTTTGTTTAATTTATGCAGCACGCTGTACAAATTTTTTAAAATTTATGCAACACGTTTTTGAAGATATTAGTGTTATCTTTTTCAGAAAAAATGCAGGATGAACAAACAAAATATACTTTTTTGGGCACTTAATATATTTAGCATGCATCCTAATTTTATATTATTTGAATCATGCAGGTTCATCTATGCACTTTTCACGCCTTGTTATAGCATGATCTTAATCATAGCACATGCCAGAACCTTGAATTCAGATCCAGTGCACTACCTGACCAAGTAAAATGAGATCTGTATCTTCAGTTCTAGTCTGACACAAATTCCAAAACGGACTGCCTATTTAGATGCACCAAATTCCAATAGCTCGGCTGAAAGCTCATTCTAGTGACCTAGCTTGGAGGATATTCACTCCTTTTTAAAAGACATGATTTACCTGTTTCACAAATTGAAGTCGTTGTCAGCAGGGGCGGATGCAGGATTTTCACAAATTTTTGTTTTTCTTTCGATTCAGCAGAGGAGAGCGGAGGATAGGCGACAAAGAGATGTGTATTTTTTTTGTTTCGTTTTTGTCTCGAGTCAGAGATAGAGAGGTGCAGCGCGGTGAGATGTGTATTTTTTGTGTGCATTTCAGAGGCCCGTAGGCACATTACATAGTTCAGTATATAAAGTTTGCCACAAGTACAGAGGCATTTCCTTACATGATATTCTCTAAGAACATTTTAAAAAAAGGAAAGAGAAACTAAACGGAAAACAATCATAATATTTATTTGAAGTCCTTTATTCATCAAAGTAATAAATCTACTCTAATTACTATTTTTTTATGAAATAACTTTTTTCACTTGTAAAATGAAAATATTTTTAATATATTGGTAACACTATAAATTTCAAAATTCACACCAAAAATTAATATATTTAGTAAAATGAAAATATTTTTAATAAAATTAATATATTTAATTTCAAAATTCACACCAAAAATTAATATATTTAATAAAATGAAAATATTTTTAATTATATTTAATAACTTTTTTCACGAAATATTTTTAGTATCACCTCAAAATTTCAAAATTCACGCCAAAAATTTTATGTTTAAAAAAAACGATTTAGGTGCACAGACTGGGTTTGCGCACGTGGCAAATTCTCAATTTTATATCAAACAATGGTAATGTGCGAATTATGAAAATTTGAGGTGGTAACTAAAAAAATTTCGGTATATTCCGGATTGTGTTAATAGACTGTAACTGACCTTAAATTTCTCCCTGAATCTCATCAAATAAATTCAATTGCAGTCTCAGTTTGAGTTTGAGTTCCAATCAGAGGATTTAAGAAACGTTAATTTTATTTTCAAAATTTGAAATTTGTAAGACATTTTCACCTACTAACGCAAGCCTAAGGGTGTTAAAAAGTACAAACCAAAAGTCAGAGCAAAATATGCATGAATTAACATCTCAATGCCAAAAGACTAGGGTTCTAAATAGCTATAGGTGCACTATAGTTTTTTCGGACCTTAAAAGTTATGTTGCTATCAGCCGCTTTTCTTTTAATAGAGTTCTAAATAGTTAGTTATAGCTGCGCAATAGGTTGCTATAATTGTTTTTGCAGCCGTTCTGCGATAGTGCGATAATCGCTATTTTGAATCTTGCAAAAGACAAATGTTTATTTTATTTCTTTGTTTCTTGCTTTCTTTCTCTGTCATGGGTAAAAGGGTGACAATAAGGAAGTCGCTATGTTCAGGGGTGTTCATCAGTTCGGTTAAGTTAAAGCTAAAATAAGACGAAAAACTAAAGTTTTAATCATTTTTCAGTTTTCACAACTAGAACCGAACTGATCAACCGAATTAAAACCGTAGTTCAGTTTGTTCGGTTGAATCGAAATAAGAAGATTAACCATTAAAATAAACATTTTTTATTAATTTTTTGAATTTTTTTAAGATGGATTTAAAATTTTATTTGATTTGGCCTAACCGATTTTGAACCAAACCAAACAATATACATTATGTTGTAATTTTGAATTTTTTTAAATGTGTTGTTCAGTCGGGGGACAAATTTAAAAATTTCGGTCGGTTCGGTCTAACCGATCTTAAAAATTTCTAAACTGAACCGAACCAAATAATTAAGCCAATTTTAAAATGAAACGAACCGATCTATTTAACCGGAAAAACTGAACCTTTTAATCTAAACTATCTCGATTATGTTTATAACCGATTAAATCGGACCCAATGAACACCCCTGACTATAAATGTTCATCTTTTTTTTAATACCTTGGCTTTCTTCCCAAATTAATGCAGTTACTTAAAATGTCCCATTTAAAAAAAAAAGTCATTATTTTTTGACTAATTTTATATATATCATTTAAACGGTTTGGATGCGTCGCTTTAAATCAATCCGATGTGTTTTTGCTCACAAAGAGACTAGGTGAGCTTAAGAACACCCTAGTTCTACGCTCTTTCTCTCCCTCTCTCTATATAAAGAGAGAGAGAGAGAGAGTGGCTAATATCAAAACGTTTGTTTATAAGCTGTGGAACAAACGCTTCGGTTTTTACATTGTCAAAGTCCAAACAGTCAATCCAAACCATTCAACATTCAAAAATTGGTTGACAGTTTAGACTTTGAAAACCGAAAAAAAAATTGGTTGCACTACGGCTCCAGAACAAACGTTTTGATATTAGCCATTCCCTCTCTATATATACATAGAGAGAGAGAGACAGAGAGATTGGCTGGGCGATTTGAGGGCTTGGGGGATTGAGTCCCGGGAGACTGGACAATTTGTCTATTTTTTAGGCTCTCCAAAATCAGGAACCATGAATTAGGAATTTTGTAAAGGAGCTAGACATACAATTTTGCAACCCCACTTTTTTAATTATTTGAAGTTACCAACGAATTTTCCGGAGTTTTTATATATGATAGCAAAGTATGAACAGAGTTGTGAAAGAAAAATAATACTACAACAGTGGTGAACTGTTTTATTTTGACGAACAAGACAATTATAACATCAATTAGCGTTAAACAATCAAGAGAAGTCTAACTTGACGACTGGGCTCAAAAGTGGTATCATGTCCCTTTCCCCGCCTATTGTTTGATTTGATTTGATTTGGATTGACACATACAAGGTGCTCAATCTGAATACTTCGGAAAGTACATACTATCCATAAACAGTTAATTTGTACCAATAAAAAATGGTAACCTTTTAAAAAAAAATATAAAATTTATTTTTCAAGCACATTTTAATAAGGATATCATATTAACCGATATCAGAAGAACATTAACTAATTATATCGGTTAGGATAATAATACAGCTATAATAAGTTCAATATATTCTATCGGTACTCTACGAGTGACCGATCGAAGAAATTCGTGTCCATCTCCTATCGATTATTGAGGGCCCAACCGATAGAATAATTGTTCAAAGCTTCAAGCTATTTACTAACTTGCCACTATTCCTTTAATATCGGCTTGAGACCAGGATCGGTCTAAACCATTCGAAAATGGGCGATAGAAGATTCTATTTTACTATAAATTATGACAAAAAGACAGGTATCTAATAATAATTTTTTGTAAAGCTTATGAATTTTTTAATAAAGAGATGAAAAATATCAAAAAACCCATGTTGTAAAGAATAAATATTTTTCACTCATATTGTTCTGAACATGGTTCCTTATGTGCCATATTTCTTCTTCAATCATTTCAAAAAGATTATTTACTATATATGCCGGATTATGGTATAAACTTGTACCTGTTCTATCAAAATAAACAAAAAAAAATAATATTTTTTGCATGCCCTGCAATAAAGTGCTAATAATTTAGGAATACATGGCAGAATATTTTTTGTGTGCCTATGAGCATGATCCTTTTCGTTGATTCTTATTCTACTTATAATGAAGAAAATGAAAAAAAAAAAAAAATTCTTAATCTTCATGCTTTTGTTGGTTGTGTATTTTCTGGCTCCCAAAGAACTCTCCTTCCTTTTTGTTTCCCAAGAGAAGAAAAACAGTAAAAAGAAAGAACAATAAATATATTTTATTTTAAAAAAAAAAACATTTTTTTTCGTTTTTGTAAAAACTACCGGAAATATGAAACGTCCTAATTTTCGCCTGGAAAATTAATAGATCCGTACAGTTTTCAATAGACTAACCAAAGTTTGAATTTTTTTCATGAAACCAAATCCTCAATTATTGTACATCTCTGAAGTTAACATTGCTAATTTTAAGTGTGTGCTTCGAATATCTTATTGTCACTATTTGCTAGAACGATTCCCTCTTGAAAAGATTCTTCGGAAAAGAGTGCGCGATTTCTCATTCCTACTAATTTATTATTTATTATCTTATAGGATTTTATAATTATTTTAATAGAGTCAAACTTATTTCGTTAAAAATCTTAACATATTAAAAATATCAATTTCTTCTCATCATATAACAAATTATTACTTTCCAAAACCTTTATTCATTTTCTTATTTTATCTCGTGGAACAGTGCAAGCCCCAATTCCTGACAATAAGCACACCAAGCAAACAAAAAAAAATTATTTCCACCAAAATGAAATTAATTAAGAAAAAAATTTCTATACCCAGCCCTTTGTTCCCACTTTGTACCCAGACGTTCCGTATAAGCCTTCTAACAGACTCTAACGGTTTCTAACATTCTTTGTATAACTAAGTTTGCAATTAGCGTTGTTTCGTCTCTCTCCTCCGTTCTTTCTAAATTTAGCGATCTCTTCTCCAAATAGGCGATCTCTCCCGCGATTTTCATCTATGATCAGCCGGATCGATCCAAAACCAGTAGAAGAGCCTGAACGATCAAGCTAGACTTGCCGAGAGGAACTCAGGCGAGGAGATCGATCAGGCGATGGAGAAGTGCGGAAGAGGCGACAAGAAAACGAAGAGAGGGGAGCGATTCAAGGGATCGTACGGAAACGCCATCCATCTTCTAGCGTAGGAGAAATAGAGCGGAGAGATCAGAGAAAGGGGAAAGAAATGGCTGAAGTGGATCAGAGGTTATCTTTGGGGCTCTCTGTACGATGGATTCCCTTTTCTTATTTATCCTTTAATTTTTTATTTTTGGGCTATTTCTTCATATTACAGAGGATCTCAAACTGAATACCCATATTACCCTTTATAAAATCACAAATTTAACTATTTTTTTTTTTTTATATTTAAACTCATTTTAAATTTATAAAATACCCATATTACCCTTTATAAAATCATAAAAAATATGTAGCATGTTTAAGAAAATGTCAGTCTTATAACTGGTCGGTTTCCGATGACAAATGGTTCATTTTTTCTACTTTTGATGCATTTACAAAGGTATACCAAAATATCTTCATGTATACGTTAGAAGTAAAAAAAATGAACAATTTGCCCTCGAAAACCGATCAAGGATAAAACCGACATTTTTTGAAAAACATGCTGGAAATTGTTTATGTTTCTTTCTACTTGTGAGTTTTTAAGTTTAAAGGGATAAATTTGTAATTTTGACGTTTTTGAGGGATATACCTTTAAATTCCCCCTGAAATGATATATAGTACGTTCTCATACCTTTAGAAATTCTTTTCTATTTTCAATTTATTTTGATGCATACGTGAGAGAATAAAAAAGTAAACGGTCCAACGGAACATTTTAATCGTTTTGCTCCCATGATCCTAACAATAGAAAAAAATGACAGCATGGAATTCAAAGAATTTATTATTTTTCTTTTTTTGGCATAAGGCCCGTAGGAAGGCTTGATTCTTATAATATTGCTTTCAGTCTTTCAAATCCTTATAGAAAACTAAAAAGTTCCGGCTTGATTCTTTATAATATTGCTTTCAAATCTTTGTATATATATATATATATATATATATATATATATACGAGGAGGGATTCAATTACACCATTTTATGGTGACACATCTTGACTTTATAAATTATTTTTTGCAATTTCAAAGTCAAAACAATTGATCTGGACTGTTCAAAATGATGTGCATATTAAATGCTTGAAAACAAAATTTTACATATTTTGAATTTTTTTTTAGTATTTATTAAGATATGTACAAAATTGTTGTTTTCAGACAAATATGGACCATTGAAAAACAATGATTTTGAAAAATCTAAAAAAATAGTAAGCAATTTCCGAAAAATGTAAGATTTTCACTCCAAGCATATTTTAATATGGAGATCACGTTGAACGGTTCGGATCGACTGTTTGGATTATAAAATCGCTAAAATAATTTATAAACATATGGCGTAAAGATGTGTCACCATAAAATGGTGTAATGGATCCCTCCTTTATCTATATACACACACCCCATAACTAAGGGGTTAATTTTAATAATTAATTTTTAAAATTTTGATTATTAAAATTTTGAAAATAAAAATATAATTAAAACACAAAAAGTAAAAGTATTTAAATCATAAAGGGTACGTTCTCATACTTTTAGAAAAAAAAAAAATCAATTTATTTTGGAAACGCAGATATATATGGACTGGTGACAGTAAACAGTCTCTCTCATGTGGAATAAAAGTAAACAGTCTCCCACAAGTGAGAGTATAAAATCAATTAGAGATTGACCGAACGATTTAATCGTTAAAAAATTAAGGTTACGGTCCGATTCCGCTAATATAGCTTTCAATCGCACCACTCAATAATTATTGAAAACTGCGAAGTCTAATTTTCCTGCTGACTGAAACATGCATGGTTACCTGCTACCAAGAAATTATACACTAGGTTTACATTTGTTTCTACGTACACTTACCACCAGGGTTTTATTCAAAGTAAACGGTCTCTCATATGTGAGATTATAAAATCAACTACGGATTGACCGAACAGTTTAATCGTTAAATTACTCAAGTGACGGTCCGATTCTGCTAATATAGCTTTCAATCGCAGCAGTCATTATTGAAAACTGAAAAACAGAGCACACTGCTTCCCAATCCAACTATAAATAGAATCACCATTGTGTCGAATAGTATAGATAATCAAGTATCAAAGCACTTCCTCGGTACTCGCAAATACAACACTTTCTTTCAAGGAAAAACAGAGCAAGCGAGAGATGGCCACTTCTAGAGTGAAATTGGGATCCCAGGGATTAGAGGTACTACATTCTACACATAATATCATCAGTACTATTTTGACAGTGGCATTACCTTTCATGTAAAGCTTTACAGCAACAATTTTGGTTATTTTTGTAGGTATCAAAGCTTGGTTTTGGATGTATGGGGCTCTCAGGATCTTACAACTCTCCGGTGTCTGATGATGTTGGCATATCGATAATAAAACACGCATTTGACAGTGGCATTACCTTCTTTGACACCTCGGATGCGTATGGACCTTATGCCAATGAGATTTTGGTTGGCAAGGTTAGTTCTGGACTTCAAATTGTTTGTTAAATATCATATTTTGTTTTTATTATTGAGCACGCTGCAGGGGAATTTGAACTTTTTTAGAGTTTTGAAAACAAAAATTAATGTCTGCACAACTCCTTTCAGATCAAAAGAAGAATTTTTTATTTCTTAAACTATATAATGATGCTTCAGTAATTGATTTTGGTCAAGTATTTTTAAAATTTACAGAAAAATAATCATTTGAAGTTGCATACAAAAAACTTGTTATATATTTTCCAAACTTATGGGAGGCCTTCATTTATCAGGCTCTTAAGCACTTGCCAAGGGAAAAGGTGCAAGTGGCTACCAAATTTGGGATAAGTGGCAAGAAAAACGTTGTGCGTGTTGAACAAGTGATATGTGGCAAGCCAGATTATGTTCGTGCGTGTTGCGAAGCTAGCCTGAAAAGACTTGGAATAGAGTACATTGATCTCTACTACCAACACCGGGTCGATACAACAATTCCAATCGAGGAAACTGTAATTAAGCTCCTGCCTTACTGTTCTTTATTCTACAAATTCATTTGTCGCTTCTTTGTTAATTTGCTAGCGCCAATTCTAGAGTCTTGTTGTAATAAAACCTTGTGAGATTGACTTTTTTGTACTATATATAGATTGGAGAACTAAAGAAGCTAGTCGAAGAGGGGAAGGTGAAGTACATAGGGTTGTC
>JAJGRW010001253.1:184462-252286 GCA_025461045.1 Carex parvula | reverse complement strand
TTATGTACACTAAAATTTAATTGAATTTTTTTTGTTTTAGTTTTATATAATCCAACCTCTCTCATAAAATATTAAATGTTTACTTGTAGTATAGTGGTTAGAACTCTATTTGATAGTTGTGGAAATTTGAATTCAAATCTCACTGCATAATGTGC
Organism: Carex parvula; assembly: GCA_025461045.1. Classification (NCBI taxonomy): domain Eukaryota; kingdom Viridiplantae; phylum Streptophyta; class Magnoliopsida; order Poales; family Cyperaceae; genus Carex; species Carex parvula. Next base: position 252,131 of record JAJGRW010001253.1, on the reverse strand, counting down.
ATTTTAAGTTTCAACCTCTCCCTTATCAAAATTTCCTAATTTTGTCCCTTATCATCTCATATAACAAAATATTAGATGAGATCATGGGAATATCCCAATTACAATTAGTAACGGTGGTATACGGCAACCTAAACAATTAAGCCACATAAGGACTCTCGTTATTTCTTAATAATATTATTTTCTAAACATTAGATAGTGTGTTGAGTTGGAAACGAACCCAGGTGTTCACCTAATTATATTGTGTACCGATTGATTATATATACAAGCTTTCACATCTGGTAGGTTTGTTTGGTTTTTCGGCGGCCGATGGAATTGTGGTAAAATTTCTGAGAATTGTTATGCAAATATAGAGTCGTTGTCACAATCCAACAACGGGGCCGACAACCCGCTGCGCTCATCAGTACATAATCACATATATACATATACATTACTAATGACATAACTTACAAATTTTTTTTTTCGTTGCAGGTCTGACAGTCTTCTAGTTCAATATCTCGTTTCGTGTCTCACGCTTTGTACCTGAAACCCACAAAGTGGAAAGATGAGAGATTGAAAATCTGCTAGTGCGATATTCAGTTCCAGTCGAGTTATTCTAAGACCCAACCAACTAAACCAAAACAACACTGAGAACAATTATAAGAAAATAATAAAGATAACAGAAATAAAGAGAAACACTGAAACAAAATTCAATCTTTTGTCATGCATATGATATGAATTAGGTACCCGAATGCAATGCTCGTGAATCTTAATTAATGCACAAATGTTCTTGTAAATCAGTTCTTTTAACATTTCTATCTTGCGATCTAGATTCGACACATATCCGACTACGGGTCATGCACTACCACGAATACGGCGCCTACACAATTTCTGTTATGGCCATAACCTGAAATTGTGCGCTTACCACGAATACGGCGCCTATGTGCCTTCAGTTATGTGCTTCCACGAATCAACGGCGCCTACATAACTGGATCATGCGCTACCACGATTACGGCGCCTACGCAATTTCTGTTATGCGCTTCCACGAATTAACAGCGCCTATATAGCAGAAATTACGCGCTTACCACGAATATAGCGCCTACATGACCCCGGTCATGCGCTACCACGAAAAGATAGTGCCTACATGACCCCGGTCATGCGCTACCACGAAAAGACAGCGCCTACATGACCGGTCAAATTTCCAAGTTTAATATTCAATGAATACATTACCACAGTCATGCGCTACCACGAAAAGACAGCGCCTACATGACCGGTCAAGTATCCATTTTAATATTTAATCAATTACACATATGACTATAGTTATGCTTCATGAGAATTATACTATGCATTCTTATCATGCTTGCCACTGTTCACTTAAATTAAACTTATGATTCAACCAAATGAATTATTATATCAAGTCATGCATCAATTTCATAAAAGTATGATCGTGCTTCCTAAGACCACATGCATTTATATCATACAATTCAAAACATCAACAAATATCTACAGTAAGTCAAACAACTAGAAATCAACAAGTAATTATCAAGACAATAGCAATCAAGCAAACCAAATCATATTTCATATAATATTAAACCAAAAGATTCAATCATGTCATTCTCTAGTCCCATAAGTTGATACGGAAATAGTAAAATATACTAGACTTGAGGCTTATGTAATCATGTCCAAATTACAACTTCTTGTTTAAATTGTGTCACTATACTTTTTAATAAAAAGTTCCTAAATCAATTTTTTTTTTCAAAGCTTGGAGAGAAAATTCATTGAATAATAATAAATGGTGTTAGGTAAGAAAAGTGAGTTGTTAAGGTAGCTACATGTGTCCATTTCATGCAAGTTATTTTATAAAAACGAATCACTAATTTTTATTCTTATCTAATAATTAGTAAGTTTTGCAATAAGCCCCTTATATCTTGATAATAAAACATTGTCATTTAAATATTAAATTCTAATTACAAATTGTTTAGGAAATATTAAGATATTCCAAACTTAACTACAAACCTATATATTTACTTACGTGACTTTATGATCAATTAAGGACTAAATAGTTATTTTTATTTATTTAGAAGTTCAATGTGAGTCTAAACATATTAGGACCTTATAAAAATTTTATTCAATGGCATGTTTTACTTAATTTGTATCTAATAAAATTTTCAAATGTTCAAAATTGAGATGTTACAATACCAATGTAATAATAATTTCATCGATTATGTATTTTTACCTCATGTCAATTAATATTACCTAGTATTCAAAAACTAGGATGTTACAGTCGTAATCACTTGGATCATAACTGGACCGGACATCGACCTGATAAAGCTCTGAGTTAACGGTTCATTGGTCGAACCGGTGGGTCAACCGGTTCAACTGTAGATTTTTTGAAATAGTTATAATTTATAATCCGAAAGTCTAATTGAAAGCATCGATGCCTAAACATAGAAAAAGTAGTACTGATACATTGTATTTTGAATTGATTTTCATATGCAAGTTTTCTTTTACATGATTACACAACTTGAACCAGAAAAGTAAGCAAAGAAAAAGATGAAGGGTAACTACAGTTGGGTTTAAACCCATTAAAGATTAAGATGGGTTTAAACCCATTAAGGATTAAGGAGAAATAGACATTTACATCAAGAGATTCATTTAATACTAACTATTAAAAATCTTTTCTGACTCATTTCGGCAACAACCATTAAACTCAGGTCACCATTATCCATTAACAGATTATCAAAGACCATTATCCATCAAAGACTAAGAACAACAAAATCTTGAGTCCTTGAGTCGGTTTAGGGAGGAAATCAAAGTAAAAGCACAAAATGCAGCAAACACACCACGTGAACCCATGATTAAAGGCATACAGATTATCAACCCATGTTTATCAAGCAAAAATATAATGGCTGTTTAAAAATGCACTGTAAATATTAAAGTTGTAGAAAGTCGTAACTCTTTGTACGGTCCGTGTAGAATAGTATACGGCCCGTGTATAAGTATATAGAAAGTGGAAATAGAGAAAGACACAAGATTTAACGAGGTTCGGCACCAATTCGGTGCCTACGTCCTCCACACCCAAACTCACACTTTTTCTATTATTTTTCTGATGATTGATTACATAGAGGAGAAGAGAATATATAGAGAGATTAGAGAGAATAGATATATTTGTTTCCTAACAGATAGATTTGTTTCCTAATACAATTATCTAAAATGGGAATGTAATAACTCTGATTGATTCCCCCAGTTGTTGCCTTCCTTCTTTGAAGATATGGTCCAGATAGGCAATGATATGGACCACCATTTATTTCAACACCCACCCTCAAGTTGGTAGGTAGACATCTACCATACCCAACTTGGCAATCGAATCTTCAAAGCACTTGGTTGACACCGCCTTTGTTAACATGTCTGCCAACTGTTGTTCTGATCTTACAAATGGAAATGAGATGATCTTTTCTTCCAAATTTTGTTTGATGAAATGTCTATCAATTTCTATGTGCTTGGTCCTGTCATGTTGTACTAGGTTATGGGCTATCTCAATTGCTGACTTATTATCACAATGTAGTCGCATTTCTCCTTTTGGCCCATATTTCAATTCATTCATAAGTTTTCTCAACCACAACAACTCACATAGGCCCTTCGACATCCCTCTGAATTCTGCTTCTGCACTTGACAGTGCAACCACATTCTGTTTCTTACTTCTCCATGTAACCAGGTTTCCTCCCACAAAGGTGAAGTATCCTGACATTGACTTTCGATCTATTCTGTCTCCAGCCCAATCAGCATCTGTGTATCCCCAAACGTCCAAGTGTCCATTTTTCCTAAACTGAATGCCTTTCCCTGGAGTTTTCTTTAGATACCGCAAAACTCTTATCACAGCATCCATGTGTTATTTTCTCGGGTCCTGCATAAACTGACTCACCATGCTCACAGCATATGCAATATCGGGTCTAGTATGGGATAGGTAAATGAGTTTACCTACTAATTTCTGATAGGCTTCCCGATCCACCTCCGGATCTTCTAGGTCATCTTCAAACTTCAGGTTCGGAATTGTGGGTGTATCAGCTGGCTTACAATCGAGCATCCCCACCTCTGCAAGTAAGTCAAGTGTATACTTCCTCTGTGATAGAGATATACCTTCCTTTAGGCGCAGTACCTCTATTCCCAAGAAGTACTTTCGACCGCCTAGATCCTTCATCTCAAATTCCTGTGATAACTTCTGCTCAAGCCACTTGATTTCCATAGTATCGTCCCCTGTAATTATCATGTCATCAACATAGATAATTAAGATGGTTACCTTGCCTTGACGATGCTTGAAGAACAAAGTATGATCAGAATCACTTTGATTGTAGTTATAGCTCTTCATGGCCTTACAGAACCGCCCGAACCATGCCCGGGGGGACTGTTTTAAGCCATATAGACTCCGTTCCAACTTGCACACCAATTTCTTGTTGTTTTGGTGGGAATATCCTGGCGGTAGGTCTATATAGATTTCCTCTTCTAAATCACCATGCAAAAATGCATTCTTCACATCAAACTGATGTAGGGGCCAGTCAAGGTTTGCTGCAAAAGATAATAAAACTCGAACTGTGTTAAGCTTTGCAACTGGAGAAAAAGTTTCTTGGAAATCTATACCATATGTCTGAGTGTACCCTTTTGCAACCAACCGTGCCTTATAGCGCTCAACTTTACCTGTAGCATCATATTTCACAGAAAACACCCACTTGCATCCTACTGTTTTCTTCCCAGTCGGAAGTTCTACCAAATTCCAAGTTTTAGTGGTTTCTAGGGCTTTCATCTCAGTTTCCATGGCTTCAACCCATTTGGGATCGTGTAGTGCTTCTCCCACAGTGTTTGGTACTCGAATTTTCGATAATTCCTTAGTAAAGGTTTGTACCAAGTTGGACAACCCTTCAGTGCTGGTATAGTTAGATATCGCATACCCTTCTTCGTTATACCTCTTTGGTCGTACATTTCGGTTGGCTCTAATGGGATACCTTCTTTCAGAGATAAGAGAACTTACCTCAGGAGCATCCTCAGGAGAACTTGAGAGTGGTATGTCTTCTGAATCCTCGTGGGACTGTATCACATCTGCCTCTGGACTTTCTGCTTCATCAACTCGTGTACGGTCCGGATCCCCGGATGCACGGTCCGTGTCCTCTGATGTACGGACCGTGTAGTCTGCTGTGCAGTCGGCATCATCAGACGCATTTTCTGGTGCCTGGTCATTATCCTCTGGTATATGAACTGGGTTGGTGTTCTCCTGATTATCCCACCATACTTGGTACTCTGGTTCCCCGTGTACTGGTACTGGGATTGATTGGTTTGGGAAACAAGATTCACTCTCTAAGAAAGTTACATCCATTGTGACATAGGTCTTTCTGGTTTCTAGATCAAAGCATTTGTACCCTTTCTGATTAGTCCCATACCCAATGAACATGCATTTAATGGCACATGGTTCTAACTTTGTTCTCTTTTCTCGCGGAACATGCACATATGCTACACAACCAAAAATTTTAGGGGCCAAGGTCAAGGTTGAAGGGATTTCTACAAATGAGGCCAGTTTTTGTAATGGAGTGAGAAAATTTAGGGTTCGTGAGGGCATTCTATTCATGAGGTATACAGTAGTAGATATAGCGTGGTTCCAGAAATTTTGGGGCACATGACTTTCAAACAATAATGACCGTGTAATTTCTAAAATATGCCTATTCTTCCTTTCGGCCACTCCATTCTGTTGGGGAGTACCAACACAGGATGTTTCATGGACAATTCCGTTATCTCTAAAATACTTCCTCAAGAAATTATTCACATACTCCCTCCCATTATCACTTCTAAGAATCTTAATCTTTTTCCCAAACTGTCGTTGGACCAAATTCAAAAAATCTAGAAAGCATGTGGCAACTTCATCCTTAGTTTTTAAAAGATATAACCAGGTCATTCGGGTACTATCATCAGTAAACAAAACAAACCATCTTTCTCCATTAATAGAGGTAACTGGGGCTGGACCCCACACATCAGAATGAACTAAATCACCAAATTCCAAATTCTTAAAACAAGCACTAGGATACGTGTTTCTATGACTCTTACTTTTGATACAAGTTTCACATGAAATTTCAGAAATTGATATATTAGCCCATAATGACGGAAACATCTTCCGCATATAACCAACAGAAGGGTGCCCTAACCTCTTATGCCATAACAAAATATTATCTATTTGAACACTCCGTCCAGTCAAACATGCGGAGCCAATACTCTCATCTTCAAGGTGATACAGTCCATTGTGCTTAATACCACGCCCAAGTATCTCCTTCGTGAGGATGTCCTGAAAAATGCAAAATTTCGAGTACATTAGAACAGCACAGTTTAAGTCTTCAGTTAATCTTCCCACTGATATGAGTCTCGTGGTCAGCGAAGGGACTAGTAGTGTTTCTTTTAGACATAGAGATGAAGTAGCAGAAACATTTTCCGACCCTATAACTGGTGATTTAATCCCATTTGCACTCATTCCTGTTTGATTCGTGGATTTTATCCATATCAGAATCTAGATAGGTCATGTGATCAGTTGCTCCCGAGTCTATTACCCATTTTTCTAGATTATGTGCAATAAAAGCATTACCTTTCTCAGCACCACCCTCTGTACCTTCAACAAAATTTGCTAGTGTCAGAGATGCTTGTCCGGTGTTGCTTCTGTGGCTCGGGTTCTGACCTGTACGGTCCGTGCTCCCTCCTGCACGGTCCGTGTATACCGTCTGGTGAACCTGTCCGTTCTTACCTACTCCTTTTCTCTCCTTCAATTCATGCCACCAGTCTGGATAGCCATTCAGCTGAAAGCACGTCTCTCTAGTGTGCTTTGGGTTGTGGCAGTGAGTACATCCACCTCCTTCAACTCGTTTCCCTTTTCCCTGGTTTGTTTCAGTTTTAAGAGAAAGAGATACCTCAGGTGCACGGGCCGTGTGACTACCTGTGCGGTCCGTGTTCCAGTTTGTCCGGTCCGTGTTCCAGCCTGCACGGTCCGTGCCCTTCACCGCCATAACAACAGAGTTTGAGTTACTGTTGCCACACATCACCTTTTGCCGCATCTCCTCCCGTCTAATTCTGGCATATGCTTGCTCGATAGTTGGAAGAGGTACCGTCTGGATTATGTCGGCTCGAGTACTATCCAAACGATCATCTAGCCCGGCAAGGAACTTGTACACACGATCTTGCTGGACCCATAGGTTGTGCCTCTCGATATCCATCGTGCATGTCATGGGATTTGGCCTCCTGAAGTCAATTTCCTTCCACAACCCCTGTAATTCATTATAGTATTTCTCCAACGACCCCCCCTTTTGATACAACATATAAACCCTCTGCTGAAGATCATAAATTTGAGAGGAGTCACATCCATCAAAAAAGGTTGTGGCTAAAGCATCCCATACCTCCTTTGATGTGGGATACCGATGAAAATTACCAATCAAAGTTGGATCCAAGGAATTTAGAATCAAACCTTTCACCATCGAGTCGTGCATCTTCCACTGTTCATACCCCACATCGCCTACTAGGGGTGCTTGTTTGTCGCCCTTCACATATCCCAACTTGCCCTTGCCGGCCAGATGCGTCTCCATCATGGACAGCCACAGGCCATAGTTGTTTCCGTCGAGTTTAACAGTGGTCGAGTTAATCGGTACGTCAATCGGTACGGCAGTCGCCTTCTGTGAGGAGAGAAGTTCCTTCAGCGCTTGAAGCAGGGTCATGTCAGCGCTGGGGTCTGGGATCTTCTCTCCATTCGTCTTCATGCTAGGGTCGTCCATCTCAAATTTCCCCTGTTAGATCTACACCTACGCCTGGTGCTCTGATACCATGTAGAAAGTCGTAACTCTTTGTACGGTCCGTGTAGAATAGTACACGGCCCGTGTATAAGTATATAGAAAGTGGAAATAGAGAAAGACACAAGATTTAACGAGGTTCGGCACCAATTCGGTGCCTACGTCCTCCACACCCAAACTCACACTTTTTCTATTATTTTTCTGATGATTGATTACATAGAGGAGAAGAGAATATATAGAGAGATTAGAGAGAATAGATATATTTGTTTCCTAACAGATAGATTTGTTTCCTAATACAATTATCTAAAATGGGAATGTAATAACTCTGATTGATTCCTCCAGTTGTTGCCTTCCTTCTTTGAAGATATGGTCCAGATAGGCAACGATATGGACCACCATTTATTTCAACAAAAGTCAATTCATGTTCAGAAATGCATTTTCATTTGAGCATTTCATCAAACACCTTAAATGACTAGAATTTATTCAATAAAATCAACTCAAATATTAACCTTTCAAGTGATTATATCAATTTATTACATGAGATTACTTCGAGTATTTGATCTTGACAACTACTTTTGCGATTTCGTATCAAACTAAGCCTTGAGAATATGCAGCCTTGATGTGTGAGGTTGAGCTGTGAAAAACTTGTGCAGTGAGGAATCAAGAATTGAGAAAATAGTAAGAAATCACACCAATTCTGTTCTTCTGTTGGATAATTCAGAGAATCGTGTTGCTTTACGAGTGAAGAAAATGTGAGATGGTTGAAGGAGAAGAGAAATATAAGAAAATCTTGATCCGCGAAAGAAAACTGTTTTAAACCGGTTTTTTGTTGGTCTGGTTCATTGTTTTTTTAATAAAACACGACCAGATAACCAGTTTTCACCGGCCTGAGAGCAGAAACGATCTTTTTAAGGAACCGAACCGGACAGGTGACCGGGTCGGTTTTTTCCGGTTGAACCACCAGTCCGGTCCAGTTCTGATAACACTGACTTGGATTGTTAATTAAAATTACTGATTAATCTTACTTAAACTAAGAAAAAAAGATAAATACTGAGTTGAGAACTTGTCTATCATCTTATGTAATTAAAAATCAACATTGTGACAGACAATGAAATATTAGTTCGTTAAACCTTTTCTCTCTAAACCAACAAATGTAAGGCGCGTTGGTTTTGGTATTTTTTTACTAGTATCAAAAACTTGCAAAAATACACCGATGTGGATAAATTTTAAACGTTGATTTTTCAACTTATTGATTCATATAAATTCAAAATTGAAAAGTGATACTTTTTACTTTGAATATAGAGAAAACAATATATATTTTACATCTAACGGTTTTGTTTGAACAAAGTATAAACAACGAATTTATTTCATTTTTTGTATGTTGGAAGGGGGTCTGTGCACCCCAAAACTGTGGTTGTTTAAGCTTACTATTTGCTGCCAGGGGTCTGTGTATCCCAAAACTGTGGTTGTTTAAGCTTACTTTTATTTTGGTCGTTTGTAACTTTAAGTAGTTTCGAAATGAAACGGGCCTTGCAGCCTTTTTATCAAAAAAAATATTGTTGAATTTACAAATCGGTTACGTATCAATTTTCATGGAATTTTAGTGTCATTTGGTATTCAATCGAGTACTGTTAAATATAGACCGATGCAAGGTTTAAATCGTTTTGACGAACAATAAAACTTGCATTAAATTTCATCATTTTTCTTATGTACCATAGAAAATAGAAATATGATATAAAATTACATTTAATGCCGAATTTTATAATAACAAATTATGTTTTATCATTATCACAATTATCAAATTAATATATTATCATGAATCCCAACTCTAAATAATATATTAGAGTTGCTAGTTTGCTAAAAAATGTTGAAGCCTGAAGCCTCTGCTGCTGTGCTAATTAGAATTGCTGATAATGTGATACATCAGCAACCTAACCAAATTGAAGGCGATCAGACGACAGCGTCAAAATATTTGAGTTGCTAGTTTGCTTTTATATATTTTTCTTGGGGGGCAAGGGAATGCGTATCCTTTCCTATTTAGATGAGATATCTCGGGCGATGCTGACTCGAAAGAAGCGCTATAATGTAAAATTTTAACAAAAGAATGCTATCAATTAATATATATCGTCTGTATCAAAGAAATTACATGGAAATTCACACAACTTATAAATAAAATAATAAAAGTATTTGAAGGCCAAGATGACCACAGTTTTAAATGCGGCAACGTCTCTATCAACGTACATCTATCAATTAATTATGTCAAGATGACCATAGTTTTTTTATTTTCAGAAAATAAAGCTTAATTTAAACCCTAATTTCAGTTTTTCAGAGTCTGTTTAGGATACCTTATTGCAAATTCGAATCCTCCCAGTGGGATTATTGGATTGAGTTGAAATTTGTAGAAATGCTTCCCTGTCATCTGCTATATATGCAGCCGAAATTTAGAGATTTAAATTAAAACCAATAGAAATATATCTCTGTTTTAAAATGAGAAGATGATACGACTTTTGAGCCCAGTCGTCAAGTTAGACTTCCCTGTTAGACTTCTCTGGTCAAATTGCGCAGCCAGAGAAGTCTAACTTGACGACTGGGCTCAAAAGTCGTATCTAACATTCAAAGGTCAAACAACTATCCATAAACAGTTAATTGTACCATGTTGGATATTAATCTAACATTGGACTAATATGTAAAAATAAATTTGTATTGTATACTGTCAATTTTATGCTCAATTAAAAGTGGTCATATGCGTTATATAATTTATGAGCATTAATGTGTCATATAGGGTGTGGACCTTTAATGTGTAGAACTTAAGAGGTAATATTTAATTTTATGATGGATTAAATTGAATAATTACCACATTAGACAGCCAAGGGTCTCTTGGGCTGTATATTATGATTTGGTCCCCAGAATACAAGGCCAATCCCAGATTTATTTCTCTTATCCCATTAGAGAGAACTATGAGAGACTTTGGAGAAAGCAGAAACAAAAGAAATTCTCTAACGAGCCTTAATATTCTGGAAGATCCGAATCGGTGATGGCGCTTTCACGCACAAGACAGTCAAGGGTTAAGGTACGCTTCCGCTATTCAGTTTTATATTCAACACAGATGGTCCTGCAGTGGCCGATGATGGTTTTCGTCGGTTTCAACATACCATACAAGGTGCTCAATCTGAATTCTTCGGAAAGTACATACTATCCATAAACAGTTAATTTGTACCAATAAAAAAAATGGTAACCTTTTCCAAAAAAAAATATAAAATTTATTTTTCAAGCACATTTTAATAAGGAGATCATATTAACCAATATTAGAAGAACATTAAATAATTATATCGGTTAGGATAATAATACAACAATAATCTAGAGAATTTTTCATTATTTTTCGTTTATCATGAAAACATTGAAAAATTACTGTATAATTTAAAAATAAATTATCACCTCCAACAAAAATGGATATTTTGTTCTGTCCATAAATTACTGAGCACGCAGGCATACAGAAAGAGTATCTCTGATACCAAAAAATAAAATAAAAGATTAGTCCTGCACATTCAAATCGATCAATTACATCGACGACCCACGAAAAATAGTTATTATTACATGACTTTGTTACTTCGAGTGTGTTTTCCGACGGTACAATCACAAATATAGTATTTTTAAATTCACAAATTAAATTCATATCCTCGTAGTGTTATTAAGTATCCAAATTTTGCCATGTATATGGCCATGAGTACTTTATTCTTATTAATTATTATTATTAATTATATTGCCATGTGTACCACCAACCATTATTCATTTAATAATAATTTGTCTGCCGCCATCCATGATCCATCCCTCCACTTCAGATTATAAATGTGAAGATTATATTTGGTTTGAGAAAAACATAAAACTCTTATCTCTCAAATGTGCTCTAGCGGAGTTATCAGCGGTAGCATGGAGAGTGATCAGCCCCAAGCTATAGCGGAGTTATGGAACATCATATTTGGTTTCATCAAACCCATATCTCTCAAATGTGCTCTCGACCTCGGTATACTTGATGAAATCGGCAACCATGGCCAACCTATGACCCTAAGTCAGCTCCATTCTGCCCTTTCCCTCCCCCATTCAAAAAAATCCCATTTGTCCCGCCTCATGCGCATATTGAGCCATTTCGGCTTAATTCATGTGCAAACTTGTCCTAGTGTAGGGTCGGAGGTCATGTATGGCCTAACCCCTACGTCGCTCCTTCTGACCAACAAGGAAGGATCATTAAATTTGCTTCCATTTATCCTTTTTGAGCTTGATAGTTTCAAAGATTTTATGATCAAACCTTATTTATGTATCGGTGATTGGTTTAAACAGGAGGACAATGACAAACAAACGCCATTTGAAATGTCAAACAATTGCAGCATGTGGGGAATGGCAAGTCAGAACTCAAAGTTCAACGAGATGTTTAACAATGCTATGATAAGCTCCTGTAGCATTTTCACTGATGTTATCATTAAGAGTGGGGGTAATATATTCATGGGGATAGAATCTTTAGTTGATGTAGGGGGTGGCCCAGGCACACTGGCAAAAGCCATTGCCATGAACTATCCACATGTCAAGTGCACAGTCTTGGATCTACCACATGTGGTACAAGGCTTTGAAAGCGATGATATTGTGAAGTTTGTTTCAGGAGACATGTTTAACTTTATTCCTCCAGCAGATGCAGTGCTTCTCAAGGTAATTATAAAGTTTTTTTTTTTCCACACACGCATAGATATATAATATGTTAGTGGATTACATTAACCTCTTATGTTCTTAATTTTAATTGCAGTGGATCCTTCATTGTTGGGGTGATGAGGACTGCATAAAGATACTGAAGCAATGTAAAGAAGCAATTAGTTCGACAGAAGCAGGAGGCAAGGTCATTATTGTGGAAACTGTCGTCGGATACACCTCTGCCAATGTATCTGAGGAACCACAGTTGTTGTTTGATATGGTGATGCTGACAGGAACCGGAGGAGCAGAGCGAGATGAGCAAGAGTGGAAATCGTTATTCAACAGAGCTGGATTTTCTTCTCACAAGATTGTGCATACCGTTGGCTTCCTGTCGATCATGGAAGTCTACCCTTAGATACCTAGTGCTCTATGTCACAATTATTGGATGACCATCTCTCTTTAATTAGAAGAGATGTTTAAGTTAAAACTTTAGTTGGCAAAATATGTTAAGACTGTTTAGACTTATCATTCACTCAAAAAACATGTATTGCGTAATAAATATTGGGTAGCTATGAGAACCTTTTCTACTGCCCAAGGTGCAACTGTTTTGAAATGGAACTCATCCTTGTATCTCCTTGCAGCTTTTTTTTTTTTTGGCTATTTTATAGTTGTTATTCTTCTATTGAATTTTGTTACTTATTAAGTTAGAAAATATTATATGATTGTCATATAGTGTGCATTTATCCTTTTAGGACATCAACAACATATATATATATAGAGAGAGTATGGCTGACGCGTTTCCTCTAGTATATCGACAATATGCTTCCGGTCTCCAAAATCTATCGAATCGGCTTCAAATGAAAAATTCAAACTGTTCAAACTAATCTCCATAACGAGAGCTTCATTTCCATATAAAATTTAGTATTAATATTACATCTTTGATCTACAATCTAACTTTGCTATTTAGAATTTATAGTGTGCGATCTGCTACCTAACTTTGCTATTTAGTATTTAAGGTTGACTTGGGCTGATCTGCTACAATCGAGTTATGGTAGTATTGCTCAAAAGGGTCTGAACCCCCAAACTTAAATGTGCTAGAATCTGAATTAGCCACCATAGCCTTCAGGTTTTCAAAAACAATTTTGGGAATCATGCCTCCAAAACGATTTGAAGAAAGATCAAAAATCTTAATGTTAGATTTATTGCCAACCTCGTTAAATTTTATGTCAACATTGAGCATATATGTAATCTAATTATGAATTGTTTACTGTCATATATAATTGTCAATTAAAGTGATCAAATAAGATAATAGACAATCAATATATTCATTTTGATATGGTCCACAAATGTGTAGAACAATTTAGACAAAGATCAAATCATTGATGGACTAATAAAATATGTTTGGAGACCAAATTTTATATTTTTTAGAATATTTTTACTATTTTTTTAGATAGGTACAATATCACTTTTGTAAGGAGATTCTGGACCATCCGGTAAAGTGATATTGTACCTATCTAAAAAAATATTAAAAAAACTCTAAAAAATATAAAATTTAGTCTCCAAACATATTTTATTATGAAAATCATGTTGAACGGTTCAGATTGACTGTTCGGACTTTGAAAATACAGATAAAAAATGTGGAGCATATTAGAGCACAAAAATTATGGTGCATTTGAACCCTCCTCTAGTAATGTGATTATATGTAGAAGTAATTTTATTATTTTTTGAATTTGGTACCAGTCAGCTCGTGCATATATTAAAACTATGGTTGGAAGCTCGTAGGTTTTAGCAGACATATATCCTTCTAGGTACCGTAAAGATTCTTTTCACTTTACGATTTGAGATTTACTCTTAGCCGGTTTGGAATTCAGATTAGTGTATGGGCAGTATTATTGGGCTTTGAGATTCGTGCCGAATTAAAAAAACGGTACGGATCCACTAATTGTAAAAGATTTATTTTTCAGGTAATTCACTGAATGTGAATTCTTTTTTAGCACAAATGATGGATCGTTCCTTTTAATTTGGGAGCCAGTGCTTGACTGAACTCTAGCCGCCCATGTGCCAATGTGAGAAACATAGGGAGATGTTCTGTGGATCATTTTAAACAGGAGTTGGTGCAGCTATGTTTTAATACCCAATAGATTTCCTGCAGCAACTCATTTCACAAATACTACGTAATCCGACGTACAACACGATAAAAAAAATCAGGAAATGTGATCATTGATGGCTCATGAGTTGTCACAGGCTGTCGTTTATTATAATAAAAAGTAGAACTAGGGTGTTCATAAGTTCATCAAGTGTCTCCGTGAACTTAACTCTAAAATTCATTGAATTAGTTTCAAACGACGAATTCAAATCATTGAAATTATTCTACTTTATGAGTGATGTATATATATGTGAAAATTTTAAAATTTCGAATTAATTTAGTATAAAGTCAAGTGGTCAAAATTAGAAGATTTATAAATTAATTTTAATGCATTCATTTTTTGGGCACCTTTTGACCACTTGACTCTATACAAAATTATTTTAAAATTTTAAAATTTTTGCATATAGACGCATCACTCAAAAGGTAGAAGAATTTCAACAGTTTAGGTACGTCATTAGTAATGGAATGGAGATATACTACTATATATATCCGTTAAAAAATGATTTATCAAATAATTTGTATTGTGTAAATGTCAATTAAAGCCGTTAGCTTGTGACTTTTGACTTCACAAGTAACGTCTCCATAAATAGACCTTTAGATAATAATTATTAAAATAGTGCCTAAGGGCTTTCAATGAAAAAAATTATAATTATTAAAATACAACTAAACCTCACCATAAATAGATAATTGCTATCTCATCTTTCCGAACCGATTATTAGTACGTGTCACCTATACAATTCGTCATATAAGAATGGAGCTAACCAGTGTTCTAAACCAAAGCCTAACTTATATCAGTAGTTTTTCTCTCAGGTGTGCTGTCGACCTAGACATTGCAAGCCGCATACAAGCATATGGCCATCCCATGCCATTAGACAAACTCGCTCGTTCCATTCTGATCTCACCCGAGAAGGACATGATGCTTGGCTGCCTCATGGCACTTCTTGTTCACAAAGAAGTCTTCGCACAGGATGAAAACGGTTACATGCTCACGCCCTTCTCCAAGCTCCTTGTAACTGAGAACTCCAATATGTGTGCCTTTGTGCGTTTTACTACGGAGCTAGCAGTCACTAATAATATGAGTGTTATGAGCGAATGGTTCAAGAACGACGATGCTGGAAGCACCATCTTCATGATGGCAAATGATGGGAAGCAGTTTTGGGACATTGCAAGGGAAAAGCCTGAGATTGGTAACTAAAAATAAGAAAGAACAACCTATATCTATCCCTCTATCTTTCTTTTTGTAAAATCAACATCATTTAATTTTGACCAGATGAAGATTGAAGAGTACAGTATCGATCATAGTAATTACATGTGTTTGTGTACAAGTAACAATGATGAAACATCCATATTGAAAACAATGAAGCATAAATTTGTCAATGGATTTATTGTCTAGCATATTTACATCATGATTTTAAACTTTTGAAACCAGGTAACGTTTTCGACGAGGCAATGGCCAGCCACAGTAAGCAAAAGATCGGAGACTTAGTTACAAGCTATCCGCATATATTTGATGGCTTAAATAGTCTGGTGGATGTAGGAGGCGGCACTGGAACTGCAGCAAAAATTATAGCAGATACCTTTCCATCGGTGAGATGCACAGTGCTTGACCTTCCTCATGTAGTTGAGAAGGCTTTGGAGTGCGACTCGTTCAATGTGGTTGCAGGAGATATGTTTGAAAAGATACCTTCAACTGATGCAATTCTTCTAAATGTAATAACTTCTCTCTTCCCTTGATTAATTAGTGTTTCTTTTACTGATTAGTGTGAAAAGGTTTAATTTGTACGTACAGCAACTAAATCACTGTTTATCTGCGTCATGTATCTCAGGAAGTTCTTCACGATTGGCGTGATGAGGATTGTGTTCGAATACTGAAACGTTGCAAAGAAGCAATTGAAGCCAGGAAAGATGGTAGCAAGGTTATTATCATTGATATTATTGAAGACATGGAAAATAATGACCCAAAAGCAACTTAGACAGGTTTTTTATTTGATATTTTTATGATGTGCGGTCATGGATCGAAGGAACGTAACAAGCAGGAATGGCATGATCTGATAATAGGTGCAGGTTATTCTGGTTTACACAATTTATCCTACTCGGATAGGTATTGACTGTGTTATGGAGCTCTATCCATGAATGTTATTCTAAATGTTTGGCTGCTTGGATATATATCGAGCTAATACAGGATGCTTTTACTATTTATTAAATAATTAAGAAGATGTTATAATTTAATGCTGGTTTGAAAAAAATAATGGGCTTTCTCTCCTAAAAGCTCTCCTATTATATATGTAACTTCTCATTTTCAAATAACATATGTAAGATTTTCTCAATGTACTTAATTGCACTGATCACATGCAGAAAAGTGTGAAAGAATGAGGACTTCTGTTGGGAATTATTCGGTAAAAAAAAACAGAACACAGAATTTTTCTCACACAAAAACGAAATTCTACTCTTCATTCAAGCCTGTTACATGTGCTGTATATAAAAGACATTACACAACCTAAATTTAGCACCCCACTAACTCTATTACAAGTGCTGCCATATTTAGGCATCCACTAACCCCACTAAGCACACAACTCATGACTCAACTAACTACAGAAATTACCTTTCCTAAAATACGAATTAACCAGAAATAACCTGCTACTAAAAACCGCTGCTTCTAATCTGCACCTTCTATGCCTTGCTGACTTGGATTACAATTAACACTCCCCCTTAATCCAAAGTCATCTACGTCCATTATTCTTCGACACCAAACAAACTTCTCTCTTGCAAGAGCCTTGGTCATGACATCTGCAACTTGTTCATTCGTATTAACATACTCCAATTCGATTTCCTTTTGCTCAACCAACTCTCGGATGAAGTGTTGCTTCGTATCAATATGCTTCGTACGACTATGAAACACCGGATTTTTACTCATTGCTATCGTTGACTGGTTGTCGCATAGTATTATTGTTGCTCCTTTTTGCTTGCAATTTAACTCTTCTAGCATGCGTCTAAGCCAGACACCTTGACGTGCAGCTGAAGTCACAGCATTGTACTCCGCTTCTGCTGTGGAAAGTGCAACAGTTGATTGCTTCTTCGAATTCCAACAAATTGCATTGTCACCATAGAAGAACACTTGCCCGGATGTGCTCCTTCTATCGTCTAGGCTCCCTGCCCAATCACTATTGCTATATCCAATTAAGCTCGGATTCTCCACAGATTTGTACCACAGACCATAGCTCGTTGTGCCTGCAACATACCTTAATATCCTTCTTGCTGCACCCATGTGTTGTTTGGTCGGTGTTTGCATGAACCTCGAGATGACCCCAACTGAGTACATGATGTCGGGACGTGTGTGTGTCAAATACATCAAGCCTCCAACCAAACTCCGGAATCGTGTTGCATCAATATGTCCTGTACCATCCTCTGCTGTGAGTTTTTCGTTGACATTAGATGGTGTTTGCACGGGATTGCATCCTTTCATTCCGAACTTCTCGACTAGATCTTTGGCATACTTCCTCTGAGAAATGAACATATGACCTATTTCTTGTTCAATCTCTAGCCCTAGAAAGTAGTGCATCTTACCCAAATCTGTCATCTTGAACATACTCATCATTTGTTCTTTAAATGTTTGAACCATTCCTTGATCTGTACCGAAATAGATCATATCATCAACATATAAACAAACAACCAGCAGACCTAGGTTATGTTTAATGTAGAGATTCGGCTCGTTCTTGCTTCTTGTGAACCCCAAGGTCTGAAAGCATGCATCTACCTTGCTATACCACGCTCGTGGGGCTTGCTTCAAGCCATAAAGTGCCTTGTAGAGCCGATACACCCAATTTTCTTTGCCTTTGATTTTGAAGCCTTCAGGTTGCTCAACATACACCTCTTCCATTAGTTCTCCATTCAAGAAAGCAGACTTAACATCGAGTTGAAAGATCGGTTGCTTTAATTGGACAGCTAGTGCTAACAAGAGTCGAACGGTTTCAAACCTCGCAACAGGGGAGAATGTTTCGTTGTAGTCAATTCCCTGCCTTTGTGCATAGCCCTTCACAACTAATCTTGCCTTGTATTTGAGCACCTTCCCATCAGGACCGAGCTTGGTTTTGTAGACCCATTTGACCCCGATTTCCTTGTGATCCTTTGGCAGTTCAACTAACTCCCAAGTGTTGTTTTCCTCGATTGCTCGCATTTCTTCTTTCATCGCTGTAACCCATTCTTCTTTTTCAACGGCTTCTTCAAAGCACTCGGGATCAGCCACCAAAAGCGCTTGTGTTGTTGCATATAATTCTTGCAAGGTTTTGGTCTTTTGCTGTGGCGGTTGGTTGCCTCTTCTTGTATAAACTTGTAATGGTGTTGGTATGTCATCGTTTATGTTTGTTTCAAGTTGAGGCTGCTCGCTGTCCTCATCCTCCTCGTCTTGTAAAGCAGTCGGTACTTCAACACCTTCCGAGTTCCATCTCCAACTCGTATTCTCGTCGAACGTCACGTTACGGCTGACAATTGTCTTCTTTGTTTCAGGGTTGTAGAGTCGATATCCCTTCGATTGAATACAGTACCCAATGAATATGCACTTTTCATATTTGGCATCCAACTTCTTTCGGTTGTGTGAATTGATAAGAGTGTAAGCAACGCATCCAAAGACTCGTAAGTGACTCACGGTTGGTTTCCTTCCGAACCACGCCTCATATGGAGTTTTGTTCATGACTGCCTTTGTCGGTGAAAGGTTGAGGATGTAGACTGCAGTGGCTACGGCTTCTGCCCAAAAAGAATTCGGCATGCCTTTTGATTTCAGCATGCTTCTTGCCAATTCAACAACGGTTCGGTTCTTTCGCTCGGCTACACCGTTTTGCTCGGGGTGTAGGGTGTGGTTAGTTGCTGCAAGATGCCTTCTTGTTCACAAAATTGTTTGAATTCGGTTGATTGATACTCACCTCCTCGATCCGATCTTAACGCTTTTAGTTTCATGCCGGTTTGCGTTTCTGTCATGGCTTTGAACTTCTTGAACATCTTAAATGCTTCGCTTTTGTAGGTAATGAAGAATACCCATGTCATTCTACTGAAATCGTCGATGAACAACATGAAATATTTACTTCCTCCCATTGAACTCGTCTCCATGGGCCCACATAGGTCGGTATGCACCAATTCAAGTACTCGAGTTGCACGGAGAGATTGATCCTTCGGAAATGATAATTTTGATTGTTTGCCAAGAATACACCCTTCGCATAACCCGACTTCCTCTATCTCTGGTAGTCCTATCACCATATTTTTCTGGTTTAGCAATTTCAAACCATTAATATTTAAATGCCCGTACCTTTGATGCCATAACCTGCTTTGATTAGGTTCCATAACTGCAAGTGCAGTATCATCAACCTCTGTAATTTCCAGCGGAAACAAGTTATTTTGTGTCTTCCGAATGGTTGCCATCACATGCTTTGTTGATGACTCCTCAACTTTACAAGTGTTGCCTTCGAATTTGATCGCATACCCACTGTCCATCATTTGCCTGATGCTTAGGAGGTTTTGTGAAAGTTGCGGGATGTAGTATACATTGTGTAGATACCTTGTATTGTTTGCAGTTTGGACAGCCACCTTGCCGATACCTTCGACTTGTATTTGTTTGTCGTTGCCGAGTGTCACAGGCTTCTTGTATGACTCGTCCAATTCTTCGAAGAGATACTTGTAACCGGACATGTGATTAGAACATCCGCTGTCCAGGAACCAAACTTGACTCACGTCTGATTTCTCATCGGTTTTTGCCATGAAGAGCCTAGTTTCGGTGCCTTTCTCATTGCCTTTCTCCTCTACAACATTGGCTTGCTCTTCCTCACGCTTCTTCTTGTAGCAATCAGCCTGCACATGGCCGATTCTGTGACAATAGTGGCATTCAACGCCTTGCTTGTCTTGTCCGTCTTCCCTCTTCTTCTTGTAGCAATCTGCCTTGACGTGACCGAACTTGTGGCAATAGTAGCACTCGATATCCTTCTTTGTTGTTTGTTGTTGACGGTTGTCTCCGCTGCTCATGCCTCTTCCACGACCTCTACCGCTGCGACCTCTTCCTCTACTTGAGTTGCCTTTGGTGAGGAATGCCTTAGAATCGTCCTTCTCTTCAGATATGAGAAGTCGAACTTCATGGGCTTGCAGCGAACCCATCAACTCGTCGAAAGAGTATGTGGACAGATCCTTGGACTCTTCGATTGCTGCCACGACATGGTCGAATTTTGCTGTAAGGCTGCGGAGCACCTTCATAACCACGATCTTTTCTGTGAGATCCTCGCCACAACTCTTGATTTGGTTGACGGTGGATGTGACTCTTGTGAGAAATGCTTGAACAGGTTCGCCTTGATTCATGTTCAACGTCTCGAACTCTCTTCTCAAGCCTTGTAGCCTTATCTCGAGAACTTTTGAATTTCCCCGGAAGGCGGTTTTCAGTGTTGTCCATGCCTCATTTGCCGATGTCGCTGCTGCGATTTTTGTGAACACCGTGTCAACAACAGCTTGTTGAATGAAGAACAGCGCCTTCGCATCGCGCTTCGCTGTTTCTGTTGGTGTGGGATCAATGGCCGGTGCTCCTGACTCCACCAATTCCCATAGACCTTGCGACTTGAGCAAAGTTCGTATCTTGATGCTCCAGAACTCATAGTTATCTCCCTTGAACAGCGGAAACGAGGGATTCGAAATGCTCATGTTCTCTGCCATGGTCGGATCTGCCTTGATCTCTCACCTTTGGCTCTGATACCAATTTTGTTGGGAATTATTCGGTAAAGAAAAACAGAACACAGAATTTTTCTCACACAAAAACGAAATTCTACTCTTCATTCAAGCCTGTTACATGTGCTGTATATAAAAGACATTACACAACCTAAATTTAGCACCCCACTAACTCTATTACAAGTGCTGCCATATTTAGGCATCCACTAACCCCACTAAGCACACAACTCATGACTCAACTAACTACAGAAATTACCTTTCCTAAAATACGAATTAACCAGAAATAACCTGCTACTAAAAACCGCTGCTTCTAATCTGCACCTTCTATGCCTTGCTGACTTGGATTACAATTAACACTTCATAGATAAATTTTTTGTTGCCTTACATTTTAGTACCCCATAATGATCGATTAACAAATATTATATAATTCATGTACTAATTTTTTTTTTCTTAATATTTTAGCTGCATGTGGCACCCACCATGTTCTTGTGTTTTTCAATAGCGTATAAATTGGACCGGATCATGCATGCATTGGTTTGTTTCATATTAAAAAATTTATCTATGGTGGGTGGTTTAAAAAAATTATGAAATATTGAAGTATGAAATATTAAAAAATTTATTAACTCATTTGAGAAGGTTAGATCGCAGAGAAGAATATACCTTACACACATGCAAATGCTATAAGTCTCTCGGCAAAATGAGTCTGACGACTCAATCCAGCGCAAGGCCCACTCAGCCTTCCTTAATATGCATGGTAAGGTTTCAATGGCTGAGAAAAGGCGCGTCTTTTCAACTGGGTCCTTGATGTACTTCTCCAACAAGAGCGAATATGCCTCGGAAAACTATGAATTTCAAATAAAATTATGAAATAGGAAATATTCATTGAAACATGAAACATGAATTTTCCAATCAACTCTCAGAAAACAGTCCTGAAACAAGAGGGGGTATGCTTTGTTCATGCCAAAAGAAATTCTCTGGATCAACGTTTCCCTTGGCCAAAGCCAATCTCTTGAAATTTCCTTTAAAATACTTCTCCCCCCAAACTCTACTATTTTCATAATTTGTATTTCCCTCCTCATTCATACCTAAATCCAAATCCCTAAAATGTACATATGCACCCCTTGGATTCTTGCTCACATATGGGGTCATAAAGCAACGCATCTCCTGAACCCATCCAAGATACTTCTCCCCTGCCACATCACCATTATCTGGCCAAAACACAAGATAGTGTATCTTGTACAGAACCCCTTTCCTATGAGGAAACGGCGTATCAGAATCTGATATTGTACTCACACGTCCGCCTTGTGTGTCAAAGTGCATAATACCAGCTCCTTCATATCGAAATTTGTCAAATATGTCTTGCCATATTTTATAAGGGATCAGATCTGTTACAAAATCTGATGTACCTTTGCCATATTTTTTAGGTTCAGATCTCCTATCTAACAAAACTGTTTCTGGCTTGGCATGGCCATAACCGGCAAAATACACAACCGATTGAATCCAACTCATTTCTTCGCAATCATCTTTCTCTGGACCAAGTTCCGGGAAGTGAAATTGCATGTAATTGAGCAAGCCAGAACACCTACCAACATAAAATGACTTGAATACAGCTGCTGGCTCTCCCACATTTATTTCAGACTCAATAGCAAATTTTAGGAGCACATCTTCACTAAAATTAGGTGCAATACGTTGCCATTTTTCTGCAAGACTAATTGCACCCTGCTTTAAGGTCTTAGTAAGTGTAAAAACTGACACAATATTGGGAACTTGAACTAAAGTAATTTTCCATGAAATTACAATACCAAAACTACCCCCACCACCGCCTCTAATTGCCCAAAAGAGATCTTCTCCCATATATGCTTTGTTTAGTACCCTTCCATTAGCATCAATCAATTCAGCATCGATAATATTATCCACTGAAAGCCCGAATTTTCTCGACATAATCCCGAGACCACCCCCACTAAATAAACCACCAACACATACTGTGGGACATGAACCTGCTGGAAATGCCAACGTACCGCTCTTCTGAGATATTGCATAGTACAGTTCCCCCAGTGTTGCACCAGATTGCACCCAAGCAATCCGCTGGTACGGATCAACGTGTATGTCCCGTAGGCTTGCTAAATCAATCATGACAAATTGTGTTGCTGAAATAGACCGGTACGAGAGGCCTTCATCGTCATGACCACCACTACGCACTCTAATAGGTAGGCTATGGTTCTTGCAACAGATAATCGATGCTTGCACTTCTCGTACATTTGTTGGTTTGAGAATTAGGAGCGGTTTAGTGGTATTAGGGGAGATGAACCTCAGATTTTGTATAGAGGTCTCAAGTAAGGAAGTGAACGATGGGTTGTTTTGGGTGTACACAATTTGAGAGAGATTTGAATTGGGGGCTTGGTGTAACAGGCAATCGAGAAAAGTTTGATAACATTGAATTGGAAGTGCGAGAGATAAGGAGAAGCACAAGAGTAGGAGTAGGAGAAGGGTTTTGCTGCAGATAGATTGCATGTGTTTCTTTCTTTGCTGCCTGGGTTTCTTCAGTGGTGAAAGCTTGATTGAAGATTCATTAATAGTGTGGCATGCAGTTCCGACTATTTAGTATTTAATCAATCTTTTCTATTTAGCTGCATGTGGCACCCACCACCACCATGTTCTTGTGTTTTTCAATAGCGTATAAATTGCATAATGGCCCCTTTTTTTAAGTCACCAAATGTGGACAAGTTGCAGAGGCCCCTCTAAAACAAATTAAATATTGAAAAACCCAATATACAAATTAAGAAACTCAATGTACCTACCTAACTAATAAATATTATAAGCAATTAATTCTCTTTGGAATTTCAAAAGATTAAGTCAGTGGAAGCTTAAGTCCAGAGCTCCTTAACAGATTTGATTGAAATGGATAATTCAACGTGTTATTTTATTTCCAAAAGAAAAACAAATTAGAAAAGAAATTCAAAGTGTTCAATCAACCAAAAGAAACGCAAGCAGGAAAAAAAGGATTCAAGGCCCAGCCCAAACTTTGGATTCGGCCCAGTTCCTATGCCTCAAATTGGAACGACCCGTAACCCAAAGACTTCTTAAATTTCTTATATAATATATCTCTCAACTCTTACCACTCATACCCATTACACAAATAGATGCAATAACAGTTTGATGTCTGATCTTTGCTCGGACCAAAATGCCCCTGATGCAGTTCCGACAGATAGATAATCACTTATTAAAGAGGAGTATATATATATAAAGATAGTACATACGTGTATTCGGTGCAAATTGCAAAATAGTGACCATAAAGATTGCACAGACTATAACAACATATAGTGATCCAAATTGAAGAGCCTTTTACCAGTTCCAGGACAAACACACCAGTATATTTATTAAATTTTTGAAAGCCAATATGTATATACACTAGTTTATTGGATTGAAAGCCAATCCTTTTATAGGCATTTATGTATTCTTGTATATACTCGAATTATGAAAGCCAATATATATTTGTATTCTGACTTGATCAGAAGGAATGAGTGTGCTCACATAAATTTCATACATATTTAAACAAACTTAATTGTCCCAACACTAATTTCTCATCATTTTAATAGAAGACAGTAATACATGTTACAAAAAAGCACAGGGTATGCTTATTTATAAATATAACAGTAATTAAGCTGTGTAAAATCATAATTTTTTTGTAAAATTATGACCTTAATTGGTACCAATCAATGTTAAGATGAAAATCATTGCAATGAGGCTGGAGAAGAGGGAACAACTAGAAGATACAAGGCAAATAATCCTCAATTGTCAATTCTAATTGAAGATTAAACTTAACCTAATTTTTTCAGCAAAGCATATTTCAATTTAACCCAATTTTTTTCAAACTAGTTTAAACGAACAGAATACCAGACAGTATACATGAGCAAGTAAAGTAAAGCCATTTCAGCACAAATACTGTTTTGTCTTGTGTTAGTGTAAACATGTGTTAATGCATCTCAATCATTGTCCCTTTATTATGGCATCATTCTAATTTTTCCAATAAAATGAGTTTTGTAAAATCATGGCTTCTATATAAAAAAAAAACTCCATGACAAATTTATTTGTAAAATTCAATTATATAACTATTACAATTAATTGTGTCAAAAGCAATTGATCTTGTTTTATTCATTTTGATGAGAAATCCATGTATTAAATGCGCACCATGATCAACCAAAATGTGAACAGCATTAATATATATAAGACACGTGTAGATGACGTCAACCAACGTGTCAAAAAAGTACAAACTTATATTCCCGAGGTAATTAAATTTCGCTTCAGAAAGTTAAAGAAACGACATGATTGTGAAGTTTGTTATAAAAACAGTAAAACCGAATAGGCTATTCGGTTAAGTTTTTTTTTGCTTCACCGAATAGCCTATTCGGTAAAGCAGTCGGTTTTAACAGGGGTTGTGGGAACATGGCCACAGAAGATCCGTATTATAGCTTAACCGAATAGGCTATTCGGTTTGGTGTTTTTTTGGACTTAACTGAAATGCCTATTCGGTTTATTTTTTTTTTTTTTTTTTTAGACTAAGATTATTTGACTGAAAATAAAGAAATCTAATACTGAAAATTTGAATGTTTTATTTAAATTATTTGACTTCTTTTGATATATAATTAGCATATTTATACTAATTAAGTTAAATTATGTTGAATTACACTATATTAAGTTAAATTACACTAAATTACATTACATTACGCTAAAATACGGTTAATTACGCTAAATTACATATGAATAGGGACGATATCTTCACTGAAAAGGCGAAAAACGACGGTGAAACTTCAAACGGTTATAAAACGGTGGTAGAGTGTCCGATTTTAGCAAATGACCACTTTTCGGAAAGCTTGCGAAAATGCGCATGCGTCCGTGCCTGCGATGCCTGATTCCAAAATTCATAATCGCCAAAAAACTAAGAGAAGAGCCTCAAAACTTGAGTTGAAGTTTCCGATTAAGATTTTCGTTTCTATTATTCAATCCAAGTAGCTCAGTAAATTAGTTACATAATGAACTTGTAGAATACCAGTTTTTACTATTTTCAGAATTTTTTTACTATTTTTTATGATTCATGAAAGATGGCACAGAATCGGTCTATTTTAGAGTAATTTTCGGTATTTCAGCATAATTAGCGGAGTTATTGTAATTTAGTGTAATTCAACATAATTTATTGTAATATAGTGTAATTCAACATAATTTCTATTTAGTATTTTTTTTATTTTTTTGCTAATTATAAATCAAAAGAAATAATCTAACAAATAATTTAAATCAAATTTTCAGTCTTAGATTTTTTTATTTTGCTCTTCTTGGTGTTAAAAAAAAATTAAAAAAAAAAACCCTAAACCGAATAGCCTATTCGGTTTAGGCTAAAAAATCCCTAAACCGAATAGGCTATTCGGTTTAGGGGTGTTACACGAAGGATCACATACTCCGGGTGTTTGTTTTTGTGAAAATTCAGTTTAACCGAATAGGCTATTCGGTGATGCAAAAAAAAACCCCTTAACCGAATAGCCTATTCGGTTTTTGCTGTTTTTATAACAAATCCCACAATCATGTCGTTTCTTTAACTTTTATTATTTTAATTACTGTTTTTAAAAAAAATCCCTAAAATGAACCTTATTTTATCGACACACTCAAATCTACTATTTTTTACCTGAATAAGCTCATTTTTTTTAGAAATTAAAGAACTTATTATAAAACAAAACAAAACAAAACTTGGGAGAGGCTAAATCTTATTCTATATTATCTCCATATATGTGTCAACATCAACTATTTACAAAATCTCTATTTATAGACTAGAGAAAGCAAATGAAAAGCCATACAATTAACAAGATAATTAATATAAAATTAAATCTAATAGATAGTGGATGAGGTGGAGAAGGTGAAATGTCTACTATTATTATTTCATAACACTCCCCCTTAGATATTTTACCTTATATTATACACTATTAATATTGTACTGCAGGACAAATATTAATTTGGTACTACAGGACCATTTTGAATTAACTGATACTTCCGGATTAGTTATGCTGCCTCATTAAAAACCTTACTAAGAAAAACCCAGTGGGACAAAACTTAGTTAAGGGAAAAAGAGTGCAGCGTGTATAATACTCCCCCTCATTTTAACATATATCCTTTAAGCGACGGATGCCGATCTTCTCTGAAAGTTGCTCAAAAACTTTTCTTGGCAATGATTTTGTGAATAGGTCTGCCAAATTATCGCTTGATCTGATTTGACAAACATTTATCAAGCCATCATTTTGTAGATCATGAGTTGAGAAGAATTTTGGCGAGATGTGCTTGGTTCTGTCACCTTTAATATATCCTTCTTTGATTTGAGCAATACATGCTGCATTATCTTCATATAGTACTGTCGGACTTTCTTTGATTGACTCCAGCCCGCATTCCTCCTGGATGTGTTGGATCATTGATCTTAACCAGACACATTCTCGACCAGCATCGTATAGAGCAATTAATTCGGCATGATTTGATGATGTTGCCGTGAGTGTCTGTTTTGTTGATCGCCATGAAATTGCAGTACCGCCATATGTAAACACATATCCGGATTGTGATCGAGCTTTATGCGGGTCTGATAAATATCCTGCATCTACATACCCAACTAATTTGGACTTTGTATCTTTTTGATAAAATAGTCCCATATCACGTGTCCCACAAAGGTAACGAAATACATGTTTAATTCCGTTCCAATGTCGGCGTGTTGGATCAGAACTATATCTTGCTAGTACATTTATAGAAAAAGCAATATCAGGTCTTGTATTATTAGCAAGATACATCAAAGCCCCAATTGCACTTAAGTATGGTACTTCTAGACCAAGAACTTTTTCATTCTTTTCTCGGGGTCGGTAAGGATCCTTTTGTATATCAAGTGATCGAACAACCATTGGTGTACTTAGAGGATGAGCTTTGTCCATATTAAAACGTTTCAACATCTTCTGGATATAGTTTGATTGATGGACAAAAATACCATTATACAAATGCTCGATCTGCAGACCGAGACATAATTTTGTTATTCCAAGATCTTTCATTTCAAATTCTTTCTTTAATAATTTTGCAGTCTTTTCGATCTCTTCAGGAGACCCAATGATATTTAAATCATCAACATATACTGCAATAATTGTAAAACCTGAGATTGATCTTTTAATAAAAACACATGGACTAATTACATTAGATTTATATCCTTCTTTTACGAGATATTCACTGAGTCGATTATACCACATTCAACCTGACTGTTTTTGTCCATATAAAGATTTTTTTAACTTTATAGAATACATTTCTCGAGGTTTTAATTTCAATGCTTCAGGCATTTTTAATCCTTCAGGGACTTTCATATAGATATCATTATCAAGTGATCCATATAAATAAGCTGTGACTACATCCATGAGGCGCATTTGAAGGTTTTCAGTGTTGTGAGACTGATTAAAAATCTAAGAGTTATTGCATCCACTACAGGTGAATATGTTTCTTCATAATCAACTCCTGGTATTTGTGTAAAATCTTGTGCCACAAGCCTTGCTTTATATCTCACAATTTCATTTTTCTCATTCCTTTTTATTGCAAATACCCACTTGTAACCTACAGGGTTAACATCTTTTGGGGTTAAGACTACAGGTCCAAAAACATTGCGCTTTTCAAGCGAATCTAATTCAGCCTTCAGGGCATCTTTCCATTTTGGCCAATCATTTATGTGCATACACTCTTCAGGAGTTTTTGGCACATAATCTTCCTCATTTAGTACATCAATTGCTATAGCATATGCAAAAAATTTATCAGTACATGTTTCATTTCGGTTCCATATTGTACCATTCTGTACATAGTTTATTGAGATCTCATAATCACTAGGTACCTGAGTTTCTTCTGGAACTTCATCAACCTCTTCTGGGGTTTTATCAATCTCTTCTGGGATTTTATTAATCTCTTTCGGGATTTTATTAATCTCTTTCGGGATTTTATTAACCTCTTCTAAGATTTTATTAATCTCTTCTGGAGTTACACCAACTGCTTTATTCTGCTCTTTCTTTTGTCGTGGATTTTTATCTTTGGAACCAATTGGTCTTCCACGTTTTCTCTGTATAGTAACCTCTGTTGGGATTACATCAATTCGAGCAGTTGCATTTAAAGCTGGTACATGTGATTTAGTCACTCTTTTTGTATCTGTAAATGCATCTGGTAACTCATTTGCTATTCTTTGCAAATGTATAATCTTTTAAACTTCTGATTCACATTGACCACTTCGGGGATCAAGATAAGATATTGAGGATGCATTCCAAGTTATTTCTTGTTTTACCAGCTTTTCTTTTTCTCTTCCTAAGATTGAAAATATTGTCTCATCAAATTGGCAGTCAGCAAAACGTGCTGTAAAAACGTCTCCAGTTAATGGTTCTAAATATTTAATAATTGATGGAGAGTTAAAACCAATATAAATTCCCAATCTTCTTTGTGGTCCCATTTTTGTACGTTGTGGTGGAGAGATTGGAGCATACACAGGACAACCAAAATTTTTAAGATGGGACAAGTTTGGTTCTCTTCCAGAGACCAATTGTAATGGAGAAAATTTATGATATGCAGTTGGTCTTAATCTAATAAGTGCAGCAGCATGTAAAATGGCATGTCCACATGCAGAAGATGGTAGATTACATTTCATAAGTAATGGTCTAGTAATCAGTTGCAATCTTTTAATTAATGATTCAGCTAAACCATTTTGTGTATGTACATGAGCCACTGAATGTTCTACCTTAATCCCAATTGACATACAATAATCATTAAATGATTGAGATGTAAACTCTCCTGCATTATCAAGCCGGATTCTCTTAATTTGATAATCCGAAAAATTTGCTCTCAATTGAATTATTTGTGCTAATAGCCTAGCAAATGCAACATTTCTTGTGGCTAATAGGCAAACATGTGACCATCGAGTTGATGCATCAATTAAAACCATAAAATATCTAAATGGTCCACATGGAGGAGAAATAGGCCCACAAATATCTCCTTGAATTCTTTCTAAAAATGAAGAAGATTCATTTTCAATTTTATTTTTAGATGGCCTAATTATCAGTTTTCCAAGAGAACATGCTGCACATGATAAATCTTTTGATAAAATTATTTTCAGATCATTTAGGGGATGCCCATTTGCACTTTCAATTATTCTCCTCATCATAATGTTACCAGGATGACCTAATCTGTCATGCCACAGAGTGAACATCTTTGTGTCAAGTAACTTCTGGTTACTTACCATATTTGATTCTATTGGATTAATGTTCGTACAATATAATCCAGAGGATAAAGCTTCCAGCTTTTCCAATATGATCTTCTGGCCATATTCAATAGATGTAATTTGGAGATATTCAATATTATTTTCAGTCATGGTTTCAAGATGATAACCATTACGTCGAATATCTTTAAAACTTAGTAAATTTCTTCTGGATTTACTAGAGTATAATGCATCATTTATAATTAATTTTGTTCCTTCAGGTAACAAGATACAAGCTCTTCCGGAGCCCTCAATTAAATTACTAATACCAAAAATTGTATTAACATGTGTCTTTGCGGAAGACAATAGAGAAAAATATTTCTTACTTTTCAATATGGTATTTGTTGTTCCGCTGTCTACTAGACATGGATCTTCTTTACTTACCATTGCGTCAGTCATTTTCCTTTAAAAAAAAAGAATGCGAGAATAAACTAAAATAAACTACCTTTATTCATTAATTTTATTTGCATACAACATAAAAATTAAAATGTAAATCATAAACATAAACTTCTATATTTTATTTTCTCTCTTAATAAAAGTGTTTATTTTCAGTAAAGTTAGTTTCCATATATTTCCCCTTTTTCTTGAGTGAGGCTTGATAAAGCTCCACTAGATGCTTGGGCGTACAGCAAGTACGTGACCAATGATTTGCCATCCCACATCTGTAACAAACATCTTCAGAATGTTTTCCTTTCTCATTTTTCATTAATACGTATTTATAACAAAATATAACTTCAGGTTATTAATACCATAACTTCGAGTTATGATAAATGAAAAAGGAGATAAATTCAAGCTTTGTGAGATTTGTCATATGTACTACAAAATAGATACGTATTAATGCCATAACTTCAGGTTAATAATTTCAGATTATTAATATCATAACTTCAGGTTATTAATACCATAACTTCAGGTTATTAATGCCATAACTTCAAGTTATTAATATCATAACTTCAGGTTGTGAAAGGGGAGATGAATAAATATAAATAAAAGAATATGTAAATTGCATAAATAAATAAATTTAAATG
This sequence comes from Carex parvula, assembly GCA_025461045.1. Classification (NCBI taxonomy): domain Eukaryota; kingdom Viridiplantae; phylum Streptophyta; class Magnoliopsida; order Poales; family Cyperaceae; genus Carex; species Carex parvula. Next base: position 220,520 of record JAJGRW010001253.1, on the reverse strand, counting down.
TATTAATAACTTCAGGTTAATATTATATAACTTCAGGTTATAATAAAATACTTATTTAATAACTTCTGGTTATTAAATTGCTTGACTACGCTATGTAAAATTTAATTTGAAATAACTTTGAGTTATATTTTCATCCAATGACCTATAATAACTTCTGGTTATTATATTGATTTTATATGAAAATTTCTAATAAAACTTCAGATTTTAAATTGAGAATAACTGCAGGTTATTATTCATCCAGTGGCTTATAATAACTGCTGGTTATTATATTAATTTTATATTAAAATTTCAAATAGAATTTCAGATTCTAAACAATTATAACAACTTCAAGTTATTATTCTTATTATTCTATTCGAGTAATACGAACTTCAGGTTCTTGAATTAAATATTGGAGATATTTTATCGATTTGATAACTTCTGGTTATCATAAATATCAATAACTTTCTGGTTCATATAAGAACTTCTGGTCTTTTTTTTTTTTTAAATGTTATAAATAAAAATTTTGGCAGAAATGAATAAATGTCAAATATGCTAGATATTAATGCTTGTGTAATAATTCTTTGTCAGAGGGGTTAACATGGAAAAAATGGGAAAACTTAAAAACCGCGCTGGAAATTAATGAGTGAAAGTTGATTTGAGTTATTGGCCTTCAAGCTTGATTAATAAATTAAAAAGAAAATTGGACTTAGACTCTTTTGAGATCTCTTGATAAATTTAAAATAGAAAATAAAGTGTGGCATGGACTTGACCTTCATGCTTAGTTAAATAATAATAATAATAATAATAATAATAATAATAATAATAATAAAAAATAAAATAAAATACGCAACCGTACAAACAGAGAAGATTATGATAAAGATTTTTTTTTTTTAATTTAGCTAAGAACTTCAGGTTCTCTTGTATAAAAGATTATGATTAAGAACTTCAGGTTCTATTAGAAAAAGCTTCTAGCTATAGTATGTACAAAAGCTTCTGGACATTATCATGTACTTGCTTTATCATTCTCTTCAGGGAATGAAAATATTACTCTCATTCAATATAAAATATGAAAAATTTCATCTAAGAAATAAATATTATTACTAACAGTAATGTTAATGAAATGTAATCTAAATAGTACCTTCTAGGTGTGCTTCTACGAAATCCCGTCGCAACTTGACTAGAGCAAACTCGTGCTGATAGCGTATTATAAAACAAAACAAAACAAAACTTGGGAGAGGCTAAATCTTATTCTATATTATCTCCATATATGTGTCAACATCAACTATTTACAAAATCTCTATTTATAGACTAGAGAAAGCAAATGAAAAATCATATAATTAACAAGATAATTAATATAAAATTAAATCTAATAGATAGTGAATGAGGTGGAGAAGGTGAAATGTCTACTATTATTATTTCATAACAGAACTATATTTATTCGGAAAATAGATGAAAAGCAGGGTTACCTGGAACAGCCAGCTGGACCGAATAAATGGTTCAAATTTTGAGATATCATAGAAAGAATTTAAATTGTTCATTTCAAATTGATAGTAATATTAAAAAAGGTTTCGTAAATTTTTAAATTAGTTTGGATTGATTTGAATATATTCAGATCGAATAGTTTAGATTATATGTTGCTGTTTATGATACTATATTGAAAAATCACTAAAGGGATTTGTTTATCAGATTTTGGTAGATTATAATTTGATTAAATTCATATATTGAATTAGTGCATAAACAAAAATTGAAAATTCTTCTTCTTTTTATTTGTAGATTAATCTCTGATTGCATCAAATTTTTCTTATGACAAAATCCATATGCATCTCATGTAACATGCAAATTGAGGATGGAGACTAAATATTTAATCCTTACTAAGTTGGTTTTTAGTGAGATAGTACCTCGGATTAAAGGGCTGTTACTGTATTTTTAGATAGGTAGAAAACTGCTGTTTTTTAATGGTTCTAGACCATAAAAAAACAGTGATTTTGAAATATTTTAAAAAAATAGTAAAAAAATTTCAAAAAATATAAAATTTTGTCTCCAAGCACATTTCAATATGGATGTCTTGTTGAGCGGTTAGGACCGACTGATTTGTCTTTGAAAATGGAGATATGAACATGAAGTAAAACAAGATCCTTACTTCACAACTCACCATAGCCCATCTAGATATATATATATATAGAGTGAGGCTATGGTGCTATGCATAGCACGGATGGCTAGTGTACTACGGCTCAATATGTTACTTTTTAAAATCCTAATGGTCGATCCGAACCGTTCAATGTGATAACCATATGAATATGTACTTGCAAACTAAATTTTATATTTTCTCGAATTTTTTTACTATTTTTTTAGATAGGTAGAATTTTGATGGTCGAGAATTTTCAGAAAACACTGATTTTTCTACCTATCTAAAAAAATAGTAAAAAAATTCAAAAAAATATAAAATTTAGTTTGCAAGTACATATTCATATGGATATCACATTGAACGGTTCGGATCGACCGTTAGGATTTAAAAAAATACCATATTGAGCCGTAGTACACTAGCCATCCGTGCTATGCATAGCACCATAGCCTCACTCATATATATATATATATATTCATATGTAAAAAGAAATAACAAAATGTGAATGTTATTGCCTATTTGCCCACATTAATAAAATATGCTTTCATGAAATGTTAATAATTAATACCAAAATAGGTCAGCATAACTAAAACAAAAAAAGTCCACGTAAAAGGAAAAGTTATCACGCCATCACACGATGTGTATTTTTCATGGAATGGTCTTGTTGAATAAATAAAAAGTTTAATAATTTCAAAATTGAATGATTATTAATTTGTAACACAAGTTTAAATAATGAGGAGGGTTCAAATGCCTCCATTTTTCATGCCTCACCATGCCTCCATTTTTAATAACTTTAATAACTCAAAATTTAAAACTTAAAAGTCAAAATAAAACCGTTGGATATGATCTACATCATTTTATCTATGTGCTCATAAAAAATTATCATATTTTGATTTTGTTTTTATGTGAATTATAAGTTGAAAAATCAACGTCTAGAAATTATCCACATTAGTACGTTTTTTACAAGCTCTTGATGACAACCAAAACAAATTTGAAATGTCATAATTTTTTACACGTGCATAGATAAAATGATGTAGATCATATCCAACGGTTTTATTTTGACTTTTAAGTTTTAAATTTTGAGTTATTAAAGTTTTTAAAAATGGAGGCATGATGGAGGCATGAAAAATGGAGGCATTTGAACCCTCCTCTTAAATAATTAATTATTTGTAAATTATTATGTTGAAAAGATCCTCAGACCTCATGAATTTTAGGAAAACAAAAGTTCTCTCACAACGTGCGTTGCACGTGACAACATGCATGGTGCAAGTTGCCCCTCCTTACGCTTCACCCGGATCTAAACAGAATTCTGATCCAGTGAAGTAACCCCCACTCTTTGGGTTTTGGATCGAGACCGTCCGATTCGAATCCGCAAAAATCCATTAGCGAAGTGAGCGCACACATTTCAAGGACAAATTTGAATCCCGAGACGATCTCGAGCGACGAATTCGAAACGGTCTCAATCCAAAGCCCAAAGATTGGGTTACTTTAGGGGATCCGGACCCGATCTAAACATGTGTAATTTCTTAGAATTAAATTTAAAATATCACATCTTTGCTTACATCTTGCCACCATTAATTATTGTCAGATTAAATAATTTATTAATTAATTAAGCGGTCCACAAAAAGTTAAACTTGAAAGGAAACCATGCTTCAAGTTTACATCTTTATGGGACAAATACCCCTCAATTCATTGAAATATAAACAAAAATATTTCGCTAGGGCGGAACTAGAAAATCTTAATAGAAGATACTACAAATAAGTATTATATAATTTCATTTTAGAAGAGAAACTAATAGTATAATTTTTTTGTAGAAATTAAAAATTTTGAAAGATAAAATTAACAAATTCTAATTACTAGAGGGTGCTTAGCACCTTTTTGACTATACATTCTTCAGCCCCTGATTTTAGTGAAATAAAAAGGATATGGTTTTGTCTTGAGTCTATGTCTCCCGGTAGGGCTGCAAACGAATCAAACTAAATTGAACTTACTCTTGTTTGAATTTGAGTTTGAATAAGATTCGAATCGAACTGGTTTGATTTGTTTCAGAACAAACTTCAATCGAACAAATTAATTACGAATTTTTTTTCGAATCAAAGTCAATCGAATCACGAACAACAAGCTTTTTTGGTAGCCCTACCGCCCCTACCGCGCAAGACCAACTAAATTCTCCCAACACCACAAAAGAATACACAAAAAACAAGCAATCAAGAGGGTGTGCACAAGATTTACCTAAGAGAGAGCTCAATCGCAAAGGCGGTGACAAAAAGTCGAGGGATTAGAAAGTTGGTGAGGGAGAGAGAGATCTGCGGCAGAAATCAACGGTTGAGACTTGAGAGCGAGGGTTAGGTTTTAGTCAGCTAGGTTGAGACTTGAGAGGCGGCGACAAGGAAGACTGGAAGAGCGAGAGAGGTGAAAGAAAATGTGAAAGTCGGTTAGGTTTAAGTCATCAGCGGAAATTAACGGTTCACGTTACTTTGAGATTCGAATTAAAATAGTTCGCGAACCTAATTTGAACGAACCAGGTCCAATTTGAGTTTGATTTGAATTAATTTCGAATCGAATTGGTTTGATTTGAATTAATTTCGAACTAATTTCGAATCAAATTAATTACGAACTTTTTCGAATCAAATTCAAATCGAATCACGAACTATGAATTTTTTGTGCAGCCCTACCCCCAGTATCGAGGAGCAATTTTAAAAAAGAGTCGGTCCAGACTAATTCCAGCCGAGTCAAACTTAATCCAGTGCCTATTAAAACTATAGGACGTATTTCATGTATATCTTTTAAAAGCTTTTAAATTTTTTTTTTTTAAAATACACAATATCATTTTTATCCTTTTAAATTTACAAAACTGTTATATATAAAGCTACTTTGTCGCTCCTCTCAAATCTGTTTAAATATATATTTTTATTACTAATTAAGTAATTAGTTGGCGCACTGTTATCTTTAAGTAAAGACCAAGTATCTAATGTCACAAGTTTTTGAAATTACAAAATATCACCATTTTAATTTTCTATTTATATTTAAAAATGTAAATGCAAATATTAAATATTGTTCACTGCCATGAAAGATTCGTCTAGTAAATTTTTACAATTTTAGAAATATTTTTTTACTAGATCAAGATAGATGGTATCCTCTCTATTTCACTAAAATGGAGGGGATCATGAACTACTTATTTAAGGCGTGTATATATATCAATGAATGGAGGTGTTTGTATTTTTTTTACAGCAATAATAAGAATAATAAATATTTTATTTTATTTTATTTTAGTCTTGAGGTTTTTGTCTCAATTTTAACATTGTGTTGACGGCTTAATATAATCGCTAAAAATAAATACATAAAAATTAATCTGTCATAATTAACTGGATTATTAATTGGTTTATTTTGTAATCACTTTAATTTGTTGAGTATTAAATAAACTCTAAAAATTATAAAATTTTACATGGATGCATCTCTCATAAAAATAAACACCATCAACGGTTTATATTCCACATCTAACTTTCAATTCTACAAGATAAATAAACATACAAAAAAGAATATGATATTAAAACCTTCCTCTTCTGTAAAATAATTTCTGAATTCCATATTTTTTTTATTAAAGAAGAAATGATCTAAGTTATGGACAATGACATTAGTCCTACTTTTTATATTTGAAAAACTTTTAATGATTAAATTAATGTTCATAAAATTTTAATATTTAAAGGGACAATGACAGTACTCCTACTTGTTATAATTGAAAATTTTGAGGATTAAATTAATGCTCATAAAATTTTAAGAATTAAAAGGGACAATGACAGTAGTCCTACTTGTTATAATTGAAAATTTTGAGGATTAAATTAATGTTTCTAAAGTTTTAACAATATAAATGATAAATGAGTGATACTTCAGAAATATTGATAAATTTAAAAATGGTCAATATTTTCATGAAAACATCATAATATTCAATATCCCTACAAAAATTTATCTTAATTTTTCTATCTCTTTTTATTTAGTTATTTTAAAAATTGAATTGATAATTATACCCTTTTATTTTAAATGGAGGTGTCAATTTTTTTTTATCAATTTTAAGAATTAAAATGGACAATGACAGTAGTCCTAATTGTTATATATAATTGAAAATTTTAAGGATTAAATTAATGTTTTTAAATATTTAAAAATAAAAATGATAAATGAGTGATACTTTAAAAATTATTTCAAAAACTAATAACCGTGCATTCCAAAAAATATAAAGAAAATTATATCGAGATAAAGGAAAATTATAAAGGTAGGCCTTAAGAAGAAAAATTATAAAAAATTTAAAATGTGAAAGTATGACTTTGGTAATTATTCCTAGTGTGTTAGGCCAGACTTTAATGTCTATTGGGGCTAAGTCAATAAATTTAGTAGAATGGGACAAAATTTTGTAATTTATTTTGAATATTAAGTATATTTTTAAAAAGATTTGAAAAAAATTCAAAAATAGAAATATATTTTGGAAAAGTTCAAGGCATTATTTTGTCATTTTTTTAATGTTAAGTATTTTTTTTTTTAAAACATAGAAGTGGAAGTATATATTTTTTAAATGAGCCTTAAAAATTGGGTAAAAAATTAAATGCAAGTCCGGACTTGTTCTAATTTGATATTAAAAACAAAAAATGATATATCACCAAACTTTTACTTAGAGCATGTATATTAATTAACGATGAAAATGATATAAATTAAATTATTCATACGATGTCACTAATTTTAATTGTACAGAATTGTTTTTCGAATTTCACTTTAGAGAGAAAAATTAATAGATATTTAAAATGAGACAACTTTTATAGCAACTTTTTTTGTAATTATTAAATTTTGAATACAAATATATATCTTTTCCAAATTATAGAAATATAAATAATAAAAGCAATGCGAGTAATCACATAAAAATTCTTGCAAAAATATAAAAAAGAGTTATTTTATTTTAAGAATTATATTACTCATTAAATACATCAAATATATGTTTTCTTTTAAATAAAATAAATGAGGAGAGATGTAAATTGTATATTATGTTTACTTTTTGAAAATATCAAACAACATATTATATTTTAAATATATTACCAAAATGTTCTTATAAAATCTATTTTTCTCTCTCTTCCTCTCCTTCCAATTTTATTAACAAAATATTAAAGAACTACCTTGTTAAAAGTTGTTGGTGTAGTACTTAATTTTTTTGGCATAAAAGAAAGGGACAATTTTAATTTTCAGGTCTGATTCTTTGTGTGAGTTCCTATATAAATGTATAGATGTTAATTTTATTGAGGCTAACAAGGGATTAAGTTTCTCTAAGATTTAATCTGCTTTCTTATCGAATATCGGTTCATTAGCGTGAATTAAGATCACCTTCTTTTAGTCTTTTTTGTCCGGATCTTAAATCCTCTGCCCGGACCGTAAGACACCTCTATCCATTCCTTTAATTTCCTTAGCTTTTACCTACTACATATTAAGACACCGAACATCAGTTCCTTATTAATCCGTCACTTTTAATCCCTTGTTGTTGGGACAAATACTAAGTATTATTAAACTTTACCTAAGAAACCTCAATCAATTTTTTGTTATCACATTTGGAAAATTATTTGGATCCGAATTCGGATCTCTTCTTCTTATTTCAAAAATTGTATGCTCCGTTTAATCCGAATTTGAATTTAAGCGAATTATGTCCGAATAATCCAGATCCATTTTGATCCCTATCGCCTCAACATTATCATGAGAACCATAGCACTTTCTTCAAACCATTCGAATGACGATATATCATCTAATAGAATGTTAATTTTTTAGTAAAAATTTTAAATAGTCCAACAAATTATTTACGATTCTATGTGTAAAAAGAAAAATTAATTAAAAATGTGAAGATCAATATATGTTTATATTGTAGAAACAACCAACAATTCAATTCCTGTATTTATAATGCCATGCAAATTTTAATGCATTATTCCTCGTATATTTTATAAATAAATTTAAAGGAGAAATATTTTGTTTGATGCTTTTAAAAACTAAAATATTTTATAAAAAGTTCCTGACAACTCTTAAAGCTAACTTTTTTATGAAGTATACATTTCACCAATAATTCAAATCAATAACTATAAGAGCATGTGAATTTAGCGTACTTTGAAAATCTAATGTCAAATTAGAACAAGGTCTAACTTTGAATCAAATAAATACCTTTTCCGCGTTAAATCAACTTAGATGCAAAGAAAGCCTAACATTGAGAGAGGTTTTCCAATTCGCATTGTATCAAATTCGGTCCACATCTAAATATAACCGTTCAACTCGCTTTATGATTTGTGCGGAACAAAAATTCTAAGCCACAACTAAAATATGAAAATATCACGCGAAATCTCGATGCGGATCGAACGGATTAAATACCATTAGACATAATTGGTCCGAACCCCCATTGAACTCCTTCGTTCAAAGTCTTAACGCCGCTCCTCGCGGGTCCAATTACAGTTTACATGCTCTCAGGTAACAAAATATTTGAGTTTAGATCCGGCAGGCAGAGAAATGCACCGGATATCTTTAATATTCGTGCTAAACAAATTGGACGATATAGATCTAAAATAAAATTTCTGTTACCTGAGACAGACCCTTTCGCTCCCAGTCTAACCCGCTTCTCACGTTGCGTTCACAGTCTGTATACTCTGAGGTAAGATAATATCTGTGTTTATATTAAGACCGTCCGATCAGAATCCGGGCGAGCATGAATGCACAGATGGATATAATATTCGTGCAAACTAGATCGGACGGTCTGGGTGTAAACTCAAAATTTCGGTTACCTCAGGTGATAGAAACCCCAATTACAACCGACATCTCTCCTCTAAATCTTTCATTCGCTCTTTCTCTCTCACGCAATTTTTGTTTCGTTCGCGTGTCTCAGTCGCAGGAACCAAGGAGCTTTTAAAGGTCAGTGCTTTCTACTCCAATTTCTCTCTTCATCAGATCCATCTCCTCTCCTCTCCTCTCCTCTCCTCATCCAATCCTTCTTCTTTGTTTTCATTCTTCGAAGAATTTCACAGATCTAGAACTTATTCTTGCTCAATCACAAGATCTAACATTTTTGTTTCAGATCTGACGTATGATGGGATCTTTTCCCAGATCCAGCTCATGGATCTGTCTCTTTTTCACGCTCCTATGCACTGCCCATGGATTCTACCTCCCTGGTAGCTACCCGCACAAGTACTCAGTCGGCGATGTGCTCTCTGTGAAGGTCAATTCTCTTACTTCGATCGATACAGAGATTCCTTTCAGTTACTACAGCCTTCCCTTTTGCAAACCTTCAGAAGGGGTGAGGGATGCAGCAGAGAACATCGGAGAGTTGCTAATGGGAGATCGGATCGAGAATTCTCCTTATCGGTTCAAGATGCACACTAACGAATCCGATATTCTTCTCTGTAGATCCGACCCGTTAAAACCTGAGATGTTCAATCTGTTGAAGAAGAGAATTGATGAGATGTATCAGGTGAATTTAATTCTGGATAATTTACCCGCTATCCGTTATACCAAAAAAGATGACTACTTTTTGAGATGGACCGGGTACCCGGTTGGAATCCGGGTTGGAGACGATTACTACATCTTTAACCATTTGAAATTCACTGTTTTGGTGCATAAATATGAGGATCCGAATGTAGCACGGGTTATGGGTACGGGTGATGCAGCGGATGTTATACCATCTGTAGAGAAATCTGGTTCGGGTACACCCGGTTGGATGGTTGTCGGGTTTGAGGTTGTACCGTGTAGTTTCAAACACGACTCTGAATCGATAAAATCTTTGAAAATGTATGATAAATACCCGGCTAAGATCCAATGTGACCCGTCGACTGTGTCGATGAACATCAAAGAGAACCAACCCGTGGTTTTCACTTATGAAGTGTCGTTCATGGAAAGCGACATTAAATGGCCGTCACGATGGGATGCATATCTAAAAATGGAAGGTGCAAAGGTGCATTGGTTCTCTATTCTCAACTCATTAATGGTGATTGCTTTTCTAGCGGGTATAGTGTTTGTGATTTTACTGAGGACAGTAAGGAGAGATCTGACCCGGTATGAGGAACTTGATAAAGAGGCGCAAGCACAAATGAACGAGGAGTTATCGGGTTGGAAATTGGTCGTTAGTGACGTGTTTCGCGCACCCGCTAACCCTATGCTTCTTTGTGTGATGGTAGGAGACGGTGTTCAAATTCTCGGCATGGCATTGGTTACTATACTCTTCGCTGCATTAGGGTTTATGTCACCGGCCTCAAGAGGTGCACTCATTACTGGTATGTTGTTCTTTTATCTGGTACTTGGTATTGCTGCCGGGTACGTCGGGGTCCGCATTTGGAAAACAATTAAATGTGGGGACCACTCCGGTTGGGTTTCGGTGTCGTGGCGTGTGGCATGCTTCTTCCCCGGTATCGCCTTTTTAATCCTCACCACTCTTAACTTCCTTCTTTGGGGCAGTGACAGTACCGGTGCCATCCCTTTCTCGCTCTTTGTCATTTTAATCCTTCTCTGGTTCTGCATTTCGGTACCACTAACCCTAATCGGTGGTTTCCTCGGTGCTAAGGCACCACATATTGAGTACCCAGTACGTACCAACCAAATACCGCGTGAAATACCACCACAAAAGTACCCATCCTGGTTACTGGTACTAGGTGCTGGTACACTTCCCTTTGGTACACTTTTCATCGAACTTTTCTTCATCATGTCGAGCATATGGATGGGTCGGGTTTACTACGTGTTCGGTTTCCTCTTTATCGTGTTGATGTTGTTAGTGATTGTTTGTGCCGAGGTGTCCCTTGTTTTAACTTACATGCATTTGTGTGTGGAGGATTGGAAATGGTGGTGGAAATCGTTTTTCTCATCTGGATCGGTTGCAATTTACATATTTCTCTACTCGATCAATTACTTAGTGTTTGATTTGAAAAGTCTTAGTGGGCCCGTCTCGGCGACACTATATATTGGGTACTCTCTCTTCATGGTTGTAGCGATTATGCTCGCTACTGGTACGGTCGGGTTTATCTCTTCCTTCTGGTTTATTCATTACCTTTTCTCCTCAGTTAAGTTGGATTAATTGGTTAAAAGAGATGGAGAGAGAGAGAGAGAGAGAGAGAGAGAGGGACTTTTTTGTAATGGAATTAAATTAGGGTTTCAGATTTTCTTTTTCCCTAGTTATACGAAATTAAAAAAGATGGTTGAATAATTTTACTGTGTTATGAGCAATTAGGTGTCAAGGGGTTGGATCCTCTTTTCTTTGTTTTTTTTTTTTTTTTGGTTTTTAGTCCTTTTGGTTTTCTATATTTGGTTTGTTCGTTGTATGCTGTAATACAGTTTATGTTCTATTACAATTGATGATATAATTATTAGTTGTTAAAATTATGAATTTCTTGTGGTGCATTTTTTTTTAAATAAGGCCTCCTTAAATTGAACTAATGAAATTACAGTTGTTCTTAAGCATTATTGTGTAAAATACTATTCGTTTGTAACCTTTTATTGGAAAACTAATAAAATGTTTATTTTTTATCTCCCATTAATATAAAATATATTTTGTGAATAATTATTACATCAATATCAGTAATAAGTATAAAATGTCACGGCACCATTATTATTACTTTTTTTAATTAATTATATAATTGAATAAATTCAAAGTTTTATAATTTAAAAAGGGAAAAATCAAAATTAAATGACCAAATTATAATGCGGAAAAAAATTGGTGACCTTCGTGTAAACAAAAACATATTATCATATACAAATATCTCTTTTTTTTTTAAGATGCAATTTTGAGTTCAAAAACAGATTCAAATATTGATATTAATATATTGAGTACGGCTAGTATGATATCGGTTTCATATGATATCAACTACAAAATTAATTAGATAGACTTCAAACAATTAATCTAAACCGTTCAAACTGATTTACTTTATGATTGATGTGTTTACATGCAAAAAATTTATATTTTCTAGTTATATTAGTATCAAATCAAGCAGTCAAAAATGTTGAAAAAAGAATGCATTAAAATTAACTTAAAAACTCACACATTTGACTGCATGACTTGATACTAAATAAATTCGAAAAATTATAAATTTTGCATGTAAACGCACAACTAATGAAATAGACCAGTTTGAACGGTTTGGATTCATCGTTTAAAGTCGATTCGGTAGATTTTGGAGTTGGTATTATATAAGCTGAAATGACACTGAGGTTATACTAGCCAGACTCCAATATATTATGTATTAAATTTTCAAATTTTTAGGCACGTTATGGCTCGTAATAATTTTCATAAATCTTCAATATGTTACCTCTGTATATTATTATATATACATTCAGTGTCAGTGATATTCAACTTGTATCCGTATTTATTAATATTATATTCATATTTGTATATTGATTTATTTGTATAGTACATTTTGACTATTATACCCCCTAGGCATTGCACATGACAACATGGTGCATCTATAGCAATTAGCAGCTGTGATGAGATGCATTGCTTAAAGCACAATTTGCGTTTGACTAACAACTAAATTAAACAAAATTACTAATTTTCATACATATCCCTCAACTCTTTCTTATTACTCCCTTCAAATTTGAATATCTTAACTACCCCTTAACTATGTCAAATATTTATATTTTATCCATGTTATTCATTTCATATCATTTATATTCTTCTTTTTCATTTATACCCTTCCGTTCTTTTTAAAAAAATATATAATAATTTTCGTCTCCTTTGTCATAACCCCGATTAATTATCTTGTAAATGATTAAAAGATTAGAATATCTCCATCCTAGCAACTCAAATGAATTTCTAAATATAACCACTTTTTAAAAACTAAAGTCTCTAAAGTTTCTAAATTTTCACATCCTGAAATTAATTTTAGAGTTTCTATTAAGCCACGTCTCCAATAAATTAAAAAGGAGAAAATAATTTGAGTCAATAAATTAAAAAATTCTCCCACATCCCTGAAATCTAAATAGAAATTGTCACCTCATATTGAAAACTTTAATGATACAGTTTCTAAATAAAAAAAATGAAGAGCACTAATTCTGTTCTAGGAAAGAAAGAAAAGAAAAGGACAATTTTGTTTTTTATTTTATTAATCAAAGGTAAATCAAGGGGTTTTATTATTTAACTAGAGATAACTTTGAATTAGTTAAGTCATGGATAAATAAAAAAAATGATTGCAAGATTTAATGAATAAATAATAAGATAAATTTAAGTGTTGAGAGAAATAAGAAATTGAATATCCGTAAATTAAAATAGCTTGTACCTATTAATTTGCTTATATCTTACTATTACTGTCAGAAAAAACATAATTAATTAAACAACAAAGTAGAATTCGCTTGGATTTTATAAATAAAGAAAGATATATGATCAAGATTTTGTTTGGACTTCATACATTTTAAAAATTTATACAGTTTATATGTAAACACATTACTTTTGAAATATATCAGTTTTAACGGTGTGAATTTGTAATTTGAAACATATATAATAGATTTTTCGAAATAATAACAATACATGTCACTATGTTATCGATAACACGACAATCAAACTCAAAAGTAATAAATTTGCCTTTTATTTTCTTAATGAAAGGTAAACAAAGGGATTTTATTATGTATCAAGAGATAATTTAGAATTGATTAAGTCGTGAATAAAAAAACGGTTGCAAGATTTAAGGAATAAATAAAATAAATTTAAGTGTTGAGGAATAAATAAGAAATTAAAATGAGAACCATTCGTTGATCTAGTGGCAAAGATAATGCTCTGGAGGTCACAGGTTTGAAACCCGGAAGGAGCAATCATTTGTGAATATTAAAAAGTTGGGTGGCTTGACATCCAATATTTATTCAAAATAAATAAGAAATTAAAATATTTCAAAAACATACAGAAAATTATCCCCAAATTAAAATAGCTAGTACCTACTTGCTTATAACTTACTACTATTAATTATATCATTAAGCAGTAAACAGGAAGTAAAAAGTGAAACCAAAACCCTCCGGATCGACAATAACATAAAACAAAACAAAATAATTATTTTATAATATTTTCAAATTCATTTAGTATAAAAATCAAGCTACAAAAAATAATGAATTATATATGTCAATTTTAATACGTTTATTTTTCATTATATTTTTACCACTTAACTTTATACTCGATAACTTTAAAAACTTATAAAGTTTACATGTAAACGCATCACTTTTGAAATATATCAGTTTTAACAATGTGAATTTGTAATTTGAAACATATATATATCATATTTTTTGAAATAATAACAATACATGTGACTATGTTATCGATAACACTGCCAAACTCACAAAAAAAAAAATACAAATCAAGATTGGAAATAGAACACTGGTCATAGGATAGCACGTTCCCATATTGAATATATATATATGAGTAAGGTTATGGTGCTTTGCAAATTAAACAACCTCTCTTATTTCGCATTTGTGGCCATTGGATCTGCTTTAATAGTCGTGCAGATCATCATGTTCTCATTTGAATTTTTCGGAACTGGACATATTCAGTTGGGAGCAAAATCAGATTAAACAGCCCCTTTCCGATCCCTCTCTTCTCCTCTCCTCTCCTCTCCTCTCCCAGCGACAACCCTAAACCCACGACCCCCAGTCCCGACCCCTCTCCTCCGCACCACTCCAGTGACGTCTCTCTCGGGTAAGTATTCAAAGCCTCCTTTTCTGATTTTTGCTTGCGGGGCTGTGTTGCCCTTCTTGATTTAGTGGTGCTGCCTTGTTTCCCTTCCCTCTCTGTTTTATTCAAAGCCTCCTTTTCTGTGTGCTTGCGATGCTGGTTTAGTGGTGCTGCCTTGTTTCTCTTCCCTTCTTGATTTAGTGGTGCTGCCTTGATTTAGTGGTACTGGCCTTGCTGGTTTGTGTTCTGGTTTGTACAAACACGATTGGGGGCTAATGACTTTCCATTAGCACTTAGAAATAGTTTAGACAATTTTTTTTTTTACCAAATTACTTTCCATTATGACTAATGATGTACCAGTACAAGGTTTCACATGTGGTACTCAATTTTACTTTCTGTAATGTATAACCTCCATTACAATATGTATATTTGCATAAATTCTATTAATTTTGGTATTTTAATTCCATTATTTGGTGTTTTAATTCTGCCTTCTTAATTTTGTTTGTGTAGGCCAAATGAGTAGTGTAGAGGTAGCCTCAAATGACATTTATGTTGATGAAGATGAAAATAATCAGAGAATTCAGATGCAGTTAGATATCACCAATCCCTACATCCAATATTATGAAGCAATACGAGTTGATGAACCTTTGTCAAATGATACAACTAAGCCGTATGTCGGCATGGAGTTCAATACACCTGAAGAGGCATACACTTTCTACAATAATTATGCATGTTGTGTTGGATTTAGTGTTCGCAAAGTGACCTCCACTTGTAATAAGAATGGGTTATCATCGGTTCGGTATGTTTGTTCCAGAGAAGGAAAATCAGTTTCGCAAAGCGACCTTGATCACTCAAAAAAGAGCAATGTTTCTTTTAATATTTATAAACTCGGAAATGCTATCGGTTCGGACTGCAAGCGCACAATCCTATCAGTAGTATATTCGAGGTCGATCCACAGAAAATATTGGTTCAGTGCTTTGAGCGATCGAATCACAATCTTTCGAAAGGCTAGACGAAATCTGAAAATTGAGAGATGTTGTTGTGATCAATATAAATTAGGAAGTAATTAAAAGTAATTAAAATAAAGATAGAGATGAGAATTCCTAGAATTTCAGCACACCATTGCTACTCAATCCGCCTTGACAATATATTCCTGTTACGTCTGATTTCCTGTTGTTGTTTTATGAAAGACACCACATAGGTCACTGCGATTTATGTTACGCAAGAATGACAGATCTTTCATCGAGATTCTACATAGGATACTGCGAGTTTCCTTACGTAAATGACTGATCTCTAAAAATTCCAAATTACTACACAGATCATTGCGATTTTCCTTACGCAAGTGATGGAATTTAGTACGCATTTTGTTGGTCTAGTTTATAGTTTCTCCGCAAGGTTTTTCTTCACATAAACCTAATAGATCTCAACGAGACTAATTTATATAAATAGTTTCTCTTACTATTAAAGTACTGTCACTACCCTAACGGACTCAAACTAGATCATTGAAGTTAGATGAAGAGATAGTAAATCACAAAAGCATTTAGATTCATCAACAAGAAACTATAATCAACAGAAATATATATATCAAAATATCAAGAGTAACAAGGTTTACTGCCTAGCCCTAAGAAAAGGAACTTAGCCGCGGAACGGCATTGTTACAAGCACTCCTCTCTTCTTACTTTAATCAAATCTAACCCTAATTACAAAGATGAGTTATTCTTCTGCCCAAGGGCCTTATATAGGAGTGGAGAAACGTCTGGAGGTTGAGTAGGGGCTAAGAAACTGATCTGAAAACAGCTGTCGGCAGTTATTCCCCAAGAGGCGCCTTCGGTTACGGACCGTATCACCTGATACGGTCCGTATTAGGGCCTTGACGGTTAGGGTTTAATGCTTCCAGCGCTATCTTCTAGTCTGTCTAGGCCTGGTCCGTATTAGGCAATACGGACCGTAACAGAGACTTCGTCGATAAGCGTCACTGATTCGATTGACCCGATTCTAGCTCAATTTGGTGTAAAATAGTCCCAAAACCTGTTTTCTGCAATAAAACATAAAGAAGGGTGACAGCAGTTTTTTTCTCTAATTAATTAAACATAAGTGTGAGAAAATATGCAAAACTTAAGCCAAAACCCTACGTAAATCATCATTATTTTGACTATGATCACGCCTCCACTTTGAAAGTATTTATAAGCTTGTAACTCACACTTGGTGCTACTGAATTTTTGTGCTTGCTGTTTTAGTGCTACTATTTATATCTATGGAGATGCGAATTTAAGTGCTGTAATTCACACTTGCTGAATTTTTTATAATCTGTTTTAGTGCTTGCTGTTATAATCTGTGCTTGCTGAATTTTTTATAATCTGTTTTAGTGCTTGCTGTTATAATCTGTGCTTGCTGTATTTTTTATAAGCTGTTATGTTTTAGTGCCTGCTGTAGCAATTTTGTAGCAACTTTAGACCCTATTTGTATTGAGGGCATTTGGACCCTGTTTGTATTGTTCTTATATAAGAAAGAATTTCATATGAAGTCAGTACCACTAATTCAGATTTATAAGGAATTTATATGAAGTCCGTACCACAAATACATACAAATTAATATATGAGAAAGAATTTCAAGCACATATTAGGGAATGAATTACAAAGAAACCCTTGTACACAAACAAACAATTCATCAATTCATCATAGAAAGTTTTAAAATTACAACTTCAATCATCAATTCATCATACACAAACAAACAATCACAGAATGACATTTGTCGTCAATTCTTTATACACACAAACAAAATTAAGAACCACAATTAACAAACCACTAATTCCTAAACCCTAATTAACAACCACAATTAACAAACAAATTAACACACAAAGAAGACACATCAATACACAAAGTATAATTAATCCGACTAGTTGTTTCTTGAGTATCAATATAGGCATTTTCAATCTCTAGAATAAATCAGATATAGAATAAGGAACTCCTTCACAGAACCATTATTTCACTTTATTGACAGATGAAACCAAACATTTTGCAAATTAGCAAGTAATGCTCGGCAAGTAAAAACAAGGTTAAGGTACAGAGACTGTAGCTATTCATTAAAAAGGGAAAACCTTGTGATTAAAGCATGTAGCTATTTTTAATCATTCCTTGATTGACACTCGAGCCCCCCTGCAACTAGTCTGTCTAGACAAACAATTAGTCACAATTGTCAGGTAAATTAATGTTAAGTTTGAATATGAACTATTATAAGAAAATTAACTTGATAGTTGTTAATTGAAAAGCAAGAGATCTCAAGGGCTAAGATGTAAAATTATACAACATAGAATTAAAGGATGGAAATAATATTTGTATGGTGGAGAGTTGGTGCTATATTATTTTGTGGTATATTCTTGTGCCTTTTAGGCATGCTTAGGTGGGACTATCAGTGTATCTCCACCAAGTTATTTTAATTTTTTTGGTTGGCCTGGGTCCTATATCCTTTTTGAATTATCTATATATCATTTAAGTGATGCATCATATATAATATATATATATGTCAGTATGGATGAAATCAACTATACACACATTTACTGTCATCAATGCCTAAGCAAAATAGCAAGAGGATTTTCTCCTTCCTCTTCCTTCTTCCTCTTTTCTTATTAAAGATCTCTCTCATTTTTCTTCTTTTCTTTTCCAATGGAGAGGTAGAAGAAAATTCACATCCTAAAACCAGTATTTTCCTTTCATTGTCAATTCAAAACACCATACCAGTACAGGTACCCATAACAGTACCGGTACTGGTACCAATACCCGAAAGAAACCTGACTTTATATCACTCATCCACTTCTCGCAAGATGTCACGAAAGAAGCGAATGTCTCTGAAGATTCTTCGTCCCGATGCTCGTTCGAAACAATTCACAAAGAGAGCCACTGAATTCTTTGATCCCCTTAATTCAAACAATAATGCAAGAAGTTGTAACCTTAGTTTTTTCATGACATGGATCGCTCCTTTGGAATATTTCGGCGAAAGGGAGATGTTTTCCATAGAGAGTTTGTTCAAGTGGCATCCTACCACATGCTTGTTGATAATGTCAACTACAATGGATTCGTCGAAAGGTGCCGAGCTCTTAAAACCTTTCTTAAATAACGGCTTTCGGGTTGTTGCATTGTCACCGGATTACAAGTACCTTGTGAAGGGAACACCGGCCGAGACATGGTTAAAGCGGCTGAGAAAAGGAGAAGTGGATCCAGGGAAAGTATCTATCACGCAAAATATCTCGAATTTGATCCGTTTACTGGTTTTGTATAAATACGGGGGTATCTATATCGACACGGATGTGATCGTGATGAAAAGCATGTATGGTTTGAAAAACTGTATAGGTGCACAAACAGTAGATTCAGTGACGCGTAATTGGACTCGGTTGAACAATGCCGTGATGATATTCGACAAGAAGCATCCTGTTGTGTTAGAGTTCATAAGTGAATTTGCGTCGACATTTGATGGCAACAAGTGGGGCCATAACGGACCTTATCTCGTCTCAAGAGTTGTCAGAAGAGTTACCAATCAAGTGGTTGTGTTGCCACCAATTGCATTTTACCCGGTGGACTGGAGTCGGATTGGGGGATTGTTTCGGGGACCCGGATCACAGTCGAAACACGAGTCACAGTGGATGAGAGAAAAGCTTCAATGGATTCAGAAAGAAAGCTATGCAGTGCATCTATGGAACAGGGAAAGTAAGGGTATGAAATTGGAGAAGGGAAGCATAATTCAAAGGATCATGTTGGATTCTTGCTTGTTTTGTAATAAATTGGGGATATTTGTTACACCGGAAAAATACTTGCACCTATAGTAATGATTCACTTTGTATCCGTATTTATTAATTTTATATTCTTATTTATATCTAAACTTATCTGTATAGTACATGTTGACTATTATACCCCTAGGCATTGCTTAAAAAGCATACTTTGGGGTTGATCAACATCTAAATTAAACAAATTAGTATTAAATCTCGTGCCTACTTGCTTATATCTTACTCACCATTAATTATATCATTAAATCACTAGAAAAAAAATTGGTCACGAATGTAAAAAGTGACTATTTCAGATTGTACACCAATAGAAAAAATGTTATTTCTGAGCGTATCGATATTACCAATAGAAGTATCCGCAAAGATACTGTCGGTAAAAAGTACTTTTACCCTCACGAATAATAACAGATTTTTGTAGTGAATGGTCACAACAAAGTAAAAAAAAATAAACCAAAACCCTCTGGAAAATAAGTAAACTTAAATAAAATAAGAGTGAGGCTAAAGTAGTATGTATATTGCATATCGGTCCGTGTATGGATTCATATTTTCATTTTCAAATACCAAACAATCGATCAAAACCGTTCAACATTATTTTCATATAAAATGTACTTGGATGTCAAATTTTACATTTTTTTTACTATTCTTTTAAATTTTAGATAGATAGAAAATCACTTGATTTAAAAAATTTGGACCATCCAAAGTATTTTTCACATGAAGATAATGTTAAACGGTTCAGACGACTGTTTGAACTTTGAAATGAAGATATAGATTCATAGTACAAACCGATATGTGCTATGCATAGTAAAGTAGCATTAGCAAACTGTTTTTTTTTTTTATTTGTTTCTACGTAAAACCTTTTTTTTTTTCTAAATTTGAGCATTCCTCTATTTTGAATTAAATCTGAGATCTTTTGAATCTTCAGATATAAAGAATCACATGCCAAGCAGAATTATTTTTTTTAAAATGAAGTTCTAATTGGACTTTTTTACTCAATGGTATCAGTTCAATGAATAATATTATTCTTTTGAAAATACTTTCATATAACAAGTCAATATCACAAAAAATATTGACCAAAAATATTATACTGTCAAATCTATAAATCTATCACTAAATTTTCTAAAAATTCACAAAATGTACACTCTACCTAGCCTCACTCATCTTGCTAACAATCTCAGCCTTGGCAATTTTAATCAAAAACAAAATAGCAACAGATATAGAAAGAATTAACATAAGAAACACATTATTCCATCCCCTAGTCGAAATATACCCCGTCAGTACCGGCCCCAAAGCAGCACCAATAGAACCGGTACCATCAATAATTGCCGTGACAGTAGCGAGTGCACGTGAATTACCCTTAATACCCTCTTGAGTGCCCAAATCAGAGGCAACTGCTGTTGTAATAAGAGAATAAGGACCGTTTACAAAATACCCCGAAATAAACATTAAACCTATGTTGTGTTTCATTGATATGTTACCGTATAAACGATAAATTATCAGAGAAGGGATTGAGAGAAAAAGGAAGAGGATAGAAGTGATGGCACGTCCCGTGAGTTTATCTGAAATTAAACCGGCAGAAATTCCCCCAAATACCCCTCCAATGTCAAAAATCGTAGAAAGGATTCCTGCGGCTTTGTGTGACAATTGCTGGCCATTGACACCTGTGAGAATAATTAAGAAAAGTTGAGCACATGTAATGTAAAAGTTGGAAGAGTGAGGTTATGGTACTATGCATAGTGCTGATTGGTACGTACTATGGATCAATTTTCGATTTCAAGGTTCAAATAGTCAATTTGAACCGTTCAACATGATCTCCATATGAAAATGTACTTGCATACTAAATTTTACAATTTTTAGAATTTATTTACTATTTCTTTTTAGATAGATATAAAACTACGGTTTTTGAATAGTCTAGTGATTTTCTACCTATCTAAAAAAATAGTAAAAAAATTCCTAAAAAATGTGAAATTTAATCTATAAGTACATTTCCATATGGAGGTCATGTTAAACTGTTCAAATCGACTGTTTGGACCTTAAAACCAAATATTGATCCATAGTACCATAGTCTCACTCAAAGTTGAAATGCATAACATTTATTTTTATGATAAAAACATAAGTGAAAAGGCGTACCATTGTGCCTAATGTAGAACGGCAACCAATACAAAAAGGTATATGCAACAAGCTTTGAGAAAAAGAGGCAACATGAAAACGAAGCTACACCCGGTAACTTCCATGCATCCAAAAATCCAATTGCCTCTGTACCAGTACCAGTACCTGTACCTGTACTGGTACCTGAACTAGATTCTAGCTTTACCGCCTCTGTACCAAGCAAAGTAGACTCCTCACCTTCCACATTTTCTATATTTGTATTTAGAGTCATTGAATCAGGTATATTTTCTTCATCGTCCATTTCAATTTCGGTAGCAAGCGTATCGAACCCAACATCACTTGGGTGTAAAACCAAAAAGATCGAAACAAAAATGCCGATAATAGTAATAAGCAAAGCAGGTACGAGAAATGACCAGCCCCACCCGAATTCTAAAACTGACGAGGCGAGAACCGACCCAATAATATTACCAGCTGATGTGTTAGAGTTCCATATTCCCATTATGACACCTTTTTTCGAAGATTTTCCAAACCAATTACCTGAAATAATATATTAATAAAATACACATTAAGAATCATAATATAGGAAACATCAATTTCATTTCATCAAACAAGAAATTGAATTTTATTTCTCTAAGTACAGTAAATGAATAATACTCCCGAGTAATTTCATAAGATTTGGATGAAAGTCACTCAAATGAACCAATTATGAAACAAGAATTGGTGCAAAATGATCAATTTTCAAATTATGCAGGATAATAAATTACCTACTATTGCAACAACACATGGCCACCCGATCGATTGCACAACGCCACTAATTACTTGTATTAAGACGAAGAACGAAAGATGCCTGATATCAAACCAGTAACCCAACCCAAAGGCAGCAGTAGAAGCACCACTCAACAGCATTCCAAGAGAAAGAAACTTTCTCATATCAGTTCGATCGGCCATGTGCCCAGAAAAAAACATGGATATTGAATAAACAGAGAGAAAAGCAAGATCAAGTTCTCCGAGTCGGTGGGGCCCGCTTGGTCCATCAAATGGAGGGTGTGCCGAGAGCACGCTCTTTACTATGCTTGGCGGTTTGCGGGAAGCATGGAAGGCGGCATAGGAGAGGAAAGTAAGGAGTAGCACTGACGCCTGGTGATAAAAGAGAGTACGCTGAGGTGGCACTTGTCGATTTGACGACGGAGCGGAGTTAGGGTTTAGGGTTTTTGTCATTGGTAGATAGCATGGAGAGATCTGGTCTGAAGAGGAACTGGCGGAATGCTTCGCTTTGTTTCTGCAATGATAATTGAAATAAAGTATAGAAAAGAAAACATAGTGCATTCCTATACATTAAAGCATTGAAAATGTAATGTAGATGAACATAAAAAAATAATACATAATGCATATCGTAGTTTAAGGTTTAGGGTTTTTCATGTAAAGTCATACTTTTTTTCAATGTAAATTACTAAAGCTCATGGTTACTTTTTACTGATCCCGGTAAAATTGATATTCAAGAAAAGAAAAAATTGAGCATTCAATCAGATTTGGAATGAGCTTATCACTGTAGAGGTATACTTATTTTAATGCATGTTCCCAAAAAAAAGTAAATATATTTAAGCAAGTGAACTAACCGTTGAGGGTTAACAGTTGATGCAAATGTAGGATGCGATGATTGCTGGATACTGTTTATTGATCCTGATAATGTCAATGTTGAGAAAAGAAAAAAATTACAAATTTAAATCAGATTTGTAATGAAGTTAAAAAAAAAGTTATAGACAGTACATCAAAACTTGTGGTATTTTGATAGAATATCTTGAGAGTATCAATTTAAAAAGGTTGAATATCTTGAGATACTATCTTTTAAATTGATGTCCCAAATGCTGAAAAAGAATCAAAATTTGCAATCAGTATACTAGGCTGATATTGTACCAGTCATAAAATACTCGAAAACACAACAGAATTACATCCCACACCCTCAATTTTATGAAAACTCAAAAGCACAATGGCACAATGTACAATTAGACGGTAAATTCTTTCTCTTGTTTCTCTTGGATCAGCAATAATACACTGGTACCAGCCAGCACCAGTATTATTTTTTGTACTGGTTTAATCTACTGTGATTCCAAGGATTTGTATGCAAATTTCCTAAAAACACTGTGGGTTTAATACACTTTTACTGTCTCTCACACGTTTGATTCAATAAATCATAAAAATGAATCAGAAAAATAAATTGAAACTGATAAAATCACCATTAATCACAAAAAGAGATGCAAAATTTAGTAGAAGGAATCATCACTAATACAGTGGTACCAGCAAATACCAGCATTATTTTGTGTACTGGTTCAATCTACTGTGATTCCAAGGATTCGTATTCAAATATCCTAAAACTTTAGAGGGTTTTATGCAAATTTGATTCAATAAACCGCCATTAATCACAGAAAAAGATGCAAACTTTGTTTAGAAAATCACCTTCAAAAACTGAGAATGAAGTTGAGTAATGAGAGAAGGCGTCGGAGCTCCGGTAGACGCCGTCGGGTAGCACGGCGGAGGAGGAGAAGAATCCGAAATTAGAAGCTATTAAAATTATTTGTTCTGAGGAAGAAGCGTCAGATCTAGGCCGTGTTGTTTTACTTAGTCTCCAATTAAGAGGAATCCGGATCTCTAAAGTAAAATTAACTTTGTGTTTAACTTCGGACCGTCAGATCTGACTTGGTGCGAATATTAAAGGATCCGTGCGTTCCATCACGGTCCGAATTATACCTCAAAATTTGAGATACCCCAGAGAATTGGGACTTAAATATTCTGGTAGAGGAGGAGAAGAGGCGTAAATATATTGACAGAGTTATGTTCGCTTTAGACAGCGCACCAGTAATATACCTTTTAATTTGGTCTCTATTGATTGTGCGCTGTGTGAAGCTATAATAGCTCTGTTCATATCTTAGCTGGTTTTGTCTGAGCTAGGTCCTAGCTCTGCTTGTTCATTACAGACCGAGCTGCTGCCGACCGAGCTGCTGCCGAGCGAGCTAGACTTAGGGCTCGAGCTGAACCGACCTAGCCCACGAGCTCACTTGGTTTTATTGGGATGTAGAGGAGACCGCTAGCGACCCAATCTCATCAAAATGTTTGATCCGACGGCTTATATTAAATGAAATATATTTTTTTTGCATATTTTTATAAAAAAATTCTCAAACAAAAAACACATTAAATGACAAATAATATTTCTTAAATAATATTAAAAAAAATAGAAAGAAATGAAGAATGACCAATCAATTCAAAAATTTCCTTAAATAACATTTAAAAAATAGAAAGAAATCAGAACCAATCAAAAAGATGATACAATATGCATATGGAAAATATGTGTCTAAATAAATTTAGACTTCTACATGTAAAAAAAAATAAAAAAGATGAATATAATCAGAATATTTGATCGGAGGCTGATATTCAATCCAGAATAAAATATTTTAATCAAAGTCGTTAGTAGATCAGAACATCTACGTGCTTAATATAAGAAATAAAGATAAGTATAAGCCGAAATAAAAATAAAAAAATCATGTCACCACACCATTATTATATTTTCATGAAATGATCTAATTGAATAAATTCAAAGTTTAATAATTTAAAAATGGAAAATTAAAATTAAAAATTAGTAATCACTGTGTAACCAAAAGCATTTTGTTATTACTGAGATGACATATTAATTTGAGGAAAAAAATTAGTGATCACTGTGTAACCAAAGACATTTTAATTTGATGACATAGTTATAATATTATATTCTTATTTATATCTGAAATTTATTTGTATAGTACATTTTGACTATTATAAACCCTAGGCATTGCACATGACAACATGGTGCATGGCAACTATATATGATGAGATGCATTTCAAAGGAGCAAACTCTGCTGTTCACCAATACCTAAATTACACAAATTTATATTAAATTTATATAATATCAAGTACCTCCTTGCTTATATCTTACTACTAATACTGTCAGAAGAAATTAATTAATTAATTAATTAATCAAACAAGAATAATTTTTTCACTAAGAGGTCAAAAGAAAGTAAAAAAAAAATAAAGAAAATAAAATTAATTATTATTATTCTGAGTGCTTCTGATCCAAGTATGCTACATCTTTAGGGGACCAATTGAAAATTTAAAACATTGCAAATTTTGTGGCCTCAGATGAGATGTTCATGATCCCTCCATTTTAAATGAAATGGAGAAGAAATGGTATATCTTGGGGTAAATTATGACATGACATGTGAAGGTAACATCATTCCTTACAAAGTTTTCACCATCCTTTTTTACAGAATAAATTAATTTATGTAACATCTATGTTTTAGAATCTAGGCTTTTAACTGTTTTAAGTAATCAACAAGCAACAATGTCACTATTTGTACCATACATGTTGCATTTTCATACTACTTGAATATTTAAATTAGTTTCCTTTTCTTTTCAGAATTATTATTTTTATAAATATATTAAATATTTTTTTCAATGAAGGATAAAGATGAAAATTATTTTTTGATGCACTAAACGAACTAAATTATTGATTCGATCCTTAGAATTGTATGCAGATCTAACCGCTAAAAATGCCTGATTTGCATACAAATTCTAAGAATCCGCAAACTATTTAATACATTTCTAAAAATAAAAAATGAGGTTTTTTTTTTTGGCAGTATTTTAATATTTATATTTCAAGTTTTCAATTACTATTAACTTGTACCATGTGATGGCCTAAAAGATGCCATGACAAAATTAACTATTACCACACAGAAGATAGCATGGAAATGTAACATAAGAACTGATAACAGTGAATTCTGACAAAATTTGACCTTCAAAATTAAATTATTACAAATAGGATGGTGACATGTGCTCTCTAGCTAAAATCTTTCATCCAAACCAAGGCCTAAAATGAGCATCAAATTTCTCTTTTTTGTTTTTCTGAATAAATGTCCCAAAATTACCAACAACAACTGTCACTTTCTCTCACTTTTGATGCTTTCTATAATGAAAAAAGATGCAATGTCATAGAGAGAGAGAGAGAGAGAGAGTAAAGTAGAACCCTTTCCAGTAAAAAAAAACAGTTAGAATTGAAGGCACGCCCCTCTGAAAAACCCATAATTGCAATTGAGTAGAACCAAGCAGCATTGATTCATTCCTTTCTCAGATTTTGAATTAAAAAAACACAGCAAACTGTACATAGAATAAAACTATTCTTCTATTCCACTACCAAAACCAAAACCAAAACCAAAAATAATAACAAATAAACAAAGAAACTAAACACTGAAAAGAAAACTAACCAATTTTTTTGAATAATGCCTGGCAACTTGCATAAATACAAGCTTAAAAAAGGTTAGAAAATTTCAAGAATATGATGTAGTTAGTCGCGAGTTTACGGAAATGCCACCAAAAATTCAAGCCATGCTTTTATGGTTAGTCGCAAAATCAGATTGATTATTCCTGCATTTAGTCATTAGAAATCAAAATTAAGATGAAATCTTTAATTTAAGGAATTAAACAAAGGTTAAAAAGAGAAGTGTTCAAATACCTCTAATTATGCAGTATCTTTTTTTTTTTTGGAATAAGTCTTCTTTCACACCTGATACAAGAAAATGACAGGGATAATAAGTATGTTGAATGGAATAGTTATTCCAAGAAGAAAAATTCATATGGTGCACCAATTATTCCTAAAACTTTTTGACATGTGATTTGGAATTATATATTCCCAATCTGAACTTTGACCAAAATCATAAATAGACCTAATCCTACCATGTCAAAAGGTTATTTCTTGCCACAAGAAATGATTGTCCAAAAAATAAAATAACTAAATCATGTCATTATTACTATTAATATAATTAATATTATTGTATAACAAACCTTAATAGAAATTAAGATCCAAGAAGAAAAATTCACATGGTGCACCAATTATTCCAATACCTTTTGACATGTGATTTGGAATTATATATTCCCAATTTGAACTTTGACCAAAATTATAAATAGACCTAATCCTACCATGTCATAAGTTGCTTTCATGCCACAAGAAATGATTCTATTACTATTACTATTACTATTATATTATTATGATAGTAATAATATAATGTCATTATGACTATTATATTATTATTTATTAATATTATTGTATAACTAACCTTAATAAAAATTAAGATCCATGAACCCGTGCGAGTATGGCAAAAGTTCCTCAACCTCAACCCGGGAGCTTGGACAACCCCCTCTCTTTAAACGGGTTCGGGTTATATCCACCTCCGCCATGAAAACACTGTAAACGGGTCTGTGATCCGAAAACCGCGATTCTCCACGCACATAGCACAGCTGATTCAATCCCCTACCATACCACAATATCCTATCACACCTATAAAAAGAATAAAAGTAAAAAGCAAAAACCCTAGTTCAATAGTTTATGCATCACATTTTAGAAAGTTCACATAATAGCCCCTAAGTCCCTACATTACTAATAAGCTGAAATCTTTGCATCCAATTTTTTTTTTTTTAAAAAAGGTGCAAAATGCAAATAGTTTGAAATGAGACAATGTACCATGCCGGTGTTCTTCTTTTTTCTTTTGGATGCAAATCATCTCCCGCATACCGATCCGAATTAAATGAATATTTATAAGTGGGCGGGAAATATATTCTCCCCTCTCTCCATCCTTCAAATACACGGCTGCTTCTTTGCTCGATTCGAAGCTGTGTAACGAGAAAACCCAATAGATAAAAATAAATAAGAATTAGAACAAGAAAGAGATTTAAGTCAAAGATTTGTACTTAAAGATTAGACAAAAAGAAAATGAGAAAGTCAAAGATAATGAGCAGTTAAAGCCACATTAGAAACAGTAATGATGCTTGTACTTTGAAACAATGGTATCAAATTAATAAAGGACAATGCAATCCGATACTAACCATACAAAAGTTACAATTTACATTCTCAAATAACAAAATTATAATATATGCTAAGAGTAGTACCTGATCCTTTTCTAACAGTTGCTTCCAGTTGTGCATCTCAACCAATGCTTTCACCGATCGGTATGACAATGCAATCCGATAATTCAAATCTCCAAGCCAAATTATTCGACTAAAATACCCAACAAAAAACACAAAATAAGACAGAGTAGAGTGCATTTGACAGTTTTTTTTTTAAATTGATTTGAAACTTACTCGTGGTCTAAAATTGTTTGTGGGGATTTCTCGTCATTTACGCCATCAACCCTGGGAAATCTTGTTTTTCGCAAAATCTCCATCACATCAGAATTTCTTCTCAGTTCGTCTCCTTCTTTTTGACCCGATGTCAAATGCGTGCACACAAAACAAAAACTCGTTTGGTGCAATGTCATGCTTATCGATATCGATCCCTACAAATAAATTATATCATTTTACATCAATATAAAATAAAGCATATATATTGCAACTACTTGACAGGTACAGTGACTTGCATGGGTTTTATATCAGTATTGATTTCTGAAAAGAGGTTAGAGAGAGAGAGAGAGAGAAACCTTGTTTCCGAGATAGCCCATCAAACCACGGCCCACGCAAGAGACCTTCAAATTTTTCACATCAGGTCTGATCTCGCTTCTTACCCAGATCATGAGAAATATGCCGACCATTTGCTTACTCGCCACTAAACAATACCTAATTTTAACATATAAATACTCACATTAAATATGTCTCAAAAGAACAATAGATTAAGAGTGAGGCTATGATACTATGCATAGTGCGGATTGGTTCGTATTACGGCTCAATATTTTTGTTTTCATAGTCCAAATAGTCGATATGAACCATTCAACATCATCACTATATGAAAATATACTTGTAGATCAAATTTTACATTTTGTGGAAAAAAAATTACTATTTTTTAGATAGGTAGAAAATCATTACTTTTGAATGGTCTAGAATATATAGATCAAGTGATTTTCTACCTATCTAAAAAAATAGTAAAAAATTTATAAAAACTTTAAAATTTAACCTACAAGTACTTTTTCGTATGAATATCATGTTGAACGGCTCAGATCGATTGTTTGGGAATTAAAAATTGATCCATAGTACCATAGTCTCACTCATGGATTAAAATAACACAGATTGAAATGAAACTCTTTTGTGTGCAATACCTGGAGTTCCCAATGGACCTCTCGAATCTTTCATTCTGATTCTGATCGCCATAACCAAATCCACAGTAATTATTCACCATAGGAGAAAAATAACCACCAACACCCGGTGAATCCCCGAAATAAGTCTCCTCATCATCAAAATCACTCGGCCGACTACTGAAACTAATCCGATCACACACACTGAATCGACGGCCGAGATTCAACTGAGGCATCATCATGACATCAGCATCTGCTCTTAGACTCCGACTAAGAGCCTGAAAGGAACGGCGGTGAAAGAAGGCCGGATTTCGGTGCCTTGACGCTTCGAAATCTGCATCGAGTTCGGCTATCGGATCCGGTGCGGGTGATGGCGTGTGGCAACTCGTGTGGCTGTTTGAACTCGGTAGTTTGTTTAGTGTTCGACGAATTAAAGACACCCATTTTTTTGCGGGCCCGCTATCTTCAGTTCCTAGTACGTTGCCCGCATTTAAAGGGACTATTTCTTGAAACCTATAGTTGGTATAAATATAAAATATCATACAAATATTACTACTGTTATTATTATTATTATCATTATCAAAAATTGATGTTAGATAGCATCAAGTGTGCAAGGTACATTGGTACCGGCACGAACCAAATACCAGTACAGGTACAGCTAACCTATGATTTGAATTTGATTATCAATTGATAAGAAAAATACCCGAGAACATAAATATCGGCCGGAGACGAAGAAAGCAACCAATCTTCGACATTTAAATAATCGGGTGGAGATTTACCGCCTACATTCCATGTCGCAACAAAAATCCTACAAAGAAATAAATTCAATTAATTTTGAGGGGTCAAATTGCAAAAAAAAAAATAACATGTTTATGAGTTATGATACCAGAAACTTTACCTATGATCCTGTTTATCTGTCACATAAGCACTACTCTCAAACCTGTTTCTATCTAAGTTTCTCTTAGGTAATCTCTCTGATAACAAAAAGGAAGTATAACAGTCAGAAATTTTGAAATGAGAAAAAGTGAGGGACAAAAAGCAAAAAAGACTGAGGAGGTACTGGTACAGTACCGGTTCTACTTTTTTTGACTGTACATCCTGCCTCTCTCCATTCAGCTTCACCTGGTAATAAAACCAACAAATCTTTAAACCCAAAAGAGCAAAAAAACAAAATAGAAAAAGAAAGAGAAAAAAGAAAAAAGAAAAAGATAAAGATAAAGAGGTTTGTTTTGTTTGACTATACAGTACCATCTTTTTTTTTGTTTTGTTAAATACCCAGGATCCAAAAAAAATATCAAAAAAGAGGGATTTTTTTGTAATCTAGCAGTAATCAACCAGGAGTGAAAAAAGACAAATTTAACTTAATAATCAACAAGGACAAGGGGTTAATTGTAAAAATTTATATACCTGTACTGGTAACTGTGCAATCGGCATGAAAATCCTTGGCTTTTGTTTTGAGATTGAACCATTTTCTGACAAGTGTCTTAGACCATGATAGCTTCTCACAAGAGAATTCAAAGAAAACCAAAAATCAGCAATCAATGGGAAAGAAAAGAATAACAAATAAAAGATGAAAAAATCGAAAAAGAACCTTGCTTTTCTTCGAATTCTCATCTCTCATTGTTGCCAAACACCTTCATGCAGCTCCAAATTAATTTGCCCCCTCCCCCCTTTCCAAAATTAGAACTTGAATCCGATTAAAACCTGATCAAAGATGGCAACTTTCGAGTGAAAAAGAGCCAATGTAGAACGCCACCATGGAAATCTAGAGAGAGAAACAGAGGTCCTTCTCTTTCTAGCCCTATATATCTATCTATCTATATATCTATCTATCTCCAACTGGTTCAGCAAAGCATCCAATCCAATTTTTGAAGAGAATAAAGGCACAAGGTCTCCTCTCTCTCTCCCTCTCTCTACACACACTCTCTTGTGAGCCTTTTTTAGTTCTCCCCTAATTCAAGGCAGCAAGGAAGAGAGAGAGAGAGAAGAAAGAGAGATGGTATATAATATTTCGAGGAGGGGGTTCTTGGAAATCATATCGCCTTAGGTAACTAAAATTTTAAGTTTAGATCCCCGACCGTCAGCTCACCTCAAATTTTGTTCTTCGATCCGAACCGTCTGATATGGTTCAGATTCAGATCTAACGGTTTTTATCGGAATACAAAATTTAAGTTACTCTAGAGAATCGGACAGAATTAATAAATCTTTTTTAAAATGAGGAAAAAAAGGAAGCCCGTTATATGTGCCCGAACTATAAACATATTACCTTAGATAACTCAAATTTTAAGTTTAGAAAAAAACCGTTAGATCTAGTCTAGATTATGATCAGACGGTTAATATTAAAAGACAAAATTTGAGGTATCTCAGGTGATATGAAAAGAATTAATAAATCCTTTTTAAAAGGAGGAAAAAAAGGAAGCCCGTTATATGTGCCCGTATGGGGCCCAAGTGTACGCTGCCCTGCCCGAACTGCCCGTATTAGTTTGGTCTTGGTCTTGGTCTCCGCCTCTTCTCCGGGTAGGGAAGGAATAAATGTAAAAAAGTAAAGAGGAAGTTAATGCCACGGTGGCGAACTATAAATTTCTACGACTTATCACTTCCGTGCTAGGTGGCACTCTCTTTAATTGTCTGAAGCGACATCTCAAGAAGGGAACTCAAAAAAAAAAAAGGGAATGTAGCAGCTTCTGACAAGGCACCACCATAAAATGTCTTTATTATTTTATTTTATTTTATATGAATATTAGTATATACACTTTTTAATATATGAAATTGAGACCATAATTTTCGTTTTTTTGTAACATTATTTTTTTTTAGAAATTCGGTCTGATATTCGATCTGAATTGTTCTATGTATTGAGATTGTTATTCGTTTAAATTTATGAGAAAATTTATAATTTTAATTTTCTACATGAATCTTAACGCATATTGAATATCAGATAGAATTTGATCTGATTTTAATGATCATTTCTTGATCCTTGAAATATATGAAATTGAGATCATAGTTTTGCTTTGCAACATTATTTTTCAGTGGAAATATTCAGTCTGAGCCGTTCAATTTGCGTTAAAATTTGCACATCCGTTTAAATTCACATTATAGTTTATAATTTTAATTTTACACATCTCGATGCTGATCGGACAGTTCATATTGAATATCAAACTAAATTTAGTCTGATGTCCATTGGATACTCTCTCCATCTCTTGATCCTTGTTCATTAATTTAGTACTAAAATTATGGGGTTATACATTTATTATAATTAATTAATTAATTAATTGGTTGTATTAATTAATTATGAATTCCCATAAAGATCACATAGCCACACACACAAAGTGAGCTTGTGAGCTTGGGTAGTAGCATCAATTTTGGAATGGATAAATTAAGTGCTGAAAGAGAGAGAGATCTCACTCTAAAAAGAACACAAGTAGAGATCTTAATTATTAATTAATGGCCATTTAAAGCACCAAGACAATTATTACTCCTAAATATTTATTTATTTATTTATTTTGCTGGATAGTTTTGTTTAGTGGCAAACATGC
Organism: Carex parvula; assembly: GCA_025461045.1. Classification (NCBI taxonomy): domain Eukaryota; kingdom Viridiplantae; phylum Streptophyta; class Magnoliopsida; order Poales; family Cyperaceae; genus Carex; species Carex parvula. Next base: position 187,294 of record JAJGRW010001253.1, on the reverse strand, counting down.
ACAAAATTTCCTCAAAAAATGAGCCGCTGCAATTAATTTATTTTTTACTTTTTTTTAAACAATGGCCTTCTTAGTAAAATCTATTGGATAGATTTAATAATAAACAATTATTTTACATATACAGCCAAACCTCATCTCCTGTTCATATTTTCTTTTCCCTCTCATCACCTGTTTATTTTTTACACAATTTTAGAAAAAAAAATATTTCTCCGTTCAATCTCGCTCATATTTCTGACAATCTGTGATGAATTTTGCAAATATAAAACTACGAACGTCTTTTACGCAATTCGAGATCCATATTGAATTGCTTTTAGATTCTTCATGGAACAAGTATTTATACCTCGTAATGCAAGTATAAATAGTTCATGTTTCAAGTGTTTGTACCTAACAAATTTCATCAATATTTTTTCATATGACATTGGATAACGTCTAAAAGTATTAATATGTTGCAAGTGTTTATACCTCAATAGACAACACTAAATTGTATTCATTCCAAGTTTAATTACAATCAAGTTAGAAATTTCTTTTTATTTACTAGAATCAAACTCAGAAAATAAAAATTATAATCAAAATTTTGAATTTCAAAAACACATAAACAGTACAGGTGACAACAAAACCACATGAAAAATTATTTTAAAATTTATATTAAAGAACACCACTAATAGAAAAGAAAAAAAAAGAAGAAGAAGAAGAAGAGGAGGAGGTCGCCTATTTCCCATGCAAAAAAAAAAAAAAGATCAATTTTCTCATGAATTATATGATAAAAAAGGAAACAATCAAAATTATTATACTTTTAATTTGTAAGAATTTGCTCCATCAAACTTCAATCATTCAAATCTCATTTTAATTGAATAGACTACGTACAAAAAAGAGTGTCATATTCAAATTTGTCATAATTTGTATCACAAATCGAGCAAAAAATTTCTAAAATTTGGAGCCTAAATTTGCAATCCGGAAACTTCCTGACAAGACTATGTCATAGAAAATTGATCCTTCTTTTTTGCATGGGAAATAGGCGACTTCTTTCTTTTCTCATTTTTTTCTAATTTCTATTGGTTTGCTGGTGTTCTTTTCAGATCTTTTATGGCGCTTCCATACCACAACTTGGTGTAGCAACCTCCTGACACATAATGCACTCCTATTTTATTTCATATATGCTCAAAGGAGGAGCTAGAAACTTAGAGATTTGAGGTTGAATAATTTAGTATAATGTAATTTTATTTTACAAACAAAACTGAAAAATATTAATGCACGCAAATATTACAATGTTTAATTGATTAAATTACACATTTTCAATTTATATAGAGACTTAATTAGTTCTCTTTTTCCTCACTACTCTCAGCTCATGTATTATGTATTATATAAGTGACACGTGATGCACTCCTATTCTATTTTATTATCTATATTTTTATTTATTTTTATTTTCTTTTTTCTTTGAGCAAAATAATGCAATATATCACTCATTGATGTCTCTAACTCTAAATCTGCCACAGAAAATCCCAAAGAAACACCTTATTGGGTAATGGAATACATGGACCCGCCAATCAATCCATCAGGTGGTACCTAAATTTAAGTGCTACTCTCTAATAAATATAACATATATATATATAAAATTTTAAGCTAGACTAGCTAGCCTCAAGGCTATGAATGCCTTGATGAGATTAATGTTTGTTGTTTGTTGGTTCGGTACAAATGCAATACAGTTTTTGTATTGTACCACAAGAGAGGTTAGGTTGTGTTGTACCACAAGAGAGGTCAGGTTAGGCCATGCATGGATTGGATTGGATCAGAACAGGTTTTGTTTCATGGTTCCTTGAACACACAACAACTGTTTAGAGATTGTTGTTTTATGTCTGGTTGGAGTTTTGGAGACTGTTCACGTTTGTACAATACGCATTAGGATTCGTGCCGTTTGATCATAAGGTTTTTTATCTCTTGAAAAACAAATGCACATGATATGCATGAACGGCATGATTGCCTTGGCCTCTCTTTTTGTACAAATGAAGCCAAACTCCAAAATCCTAGATCTTTTAAAATAATTTTAACGCAAATCATTAGAATTAGGGATGCAAACGGATCAGATATTATCCGTCTGGATTTAGATCCATATATCTGAAAATTAGATACAGATATCTGAATAATAAATATATATCATTTAGTTTAATATTTTTAAAAAATTATGTTATTCACAGTTACAATTAGATAATATATATATGAACTTTGTATTTTTTTAATATATTTAATTTTTTAATAGTAATGGTAGTAAAAAATGGATATCTGATCCGTATTCGTATCCTCTAATACCCGATCTATATATATTCAAAAAATATAACCGGATACGGATATAGTTTTACCACTATCTGATCTGTAGATATAGTTTACCACTATCTGATCTGTATCCGACTCGTATCCGCTCCCTTGCACCCCTAGTTAAATAATATAATGGTTGAGATTTAAACATGAGCGATTATAATAATTCTTCTATCTAGAAAAGGTGTATTTTAAAGAATTTTCTAATTAGAAGGTAACAGAAAAAAATATTCAGCATTAAATGTGCAGATTTAGAGATGATAAAAATTTCCTATTATAAAATATCTTCAACTTGGAGAATAAGCTTTTACTCAATTCTTTATGAATATTAATTCAATTAATTAGATATCAAAAATTAATATTCAAACTAGATATTATTATCGAAATGAATTTCTAATCTTTAAAGAATAATTATTTTGGTACCCGCAGTTGAGTACCCGCATCGTACCCGCAGTTGATTCCTTTCCCAATTAACTTTCATACGGTATAACTAACTTGTCAATCATTAAACCACTTGAAAAA